>JAYKKM010000159.1:2515000-2600000 GCA_035772405.1 Chrysogorgia sp. JL179-B06
GGATTACAACGATACATATTTGCACATAAGTGTTTGGATCTTATCTTTGAAAGAATTCCAAATACCGTATAGCAAGAACGATGCGACTTCAAGACCGGAATAGACACAAACAGTCTCAATTATTAGTCATGGTAAAAAGTTCATGCTTTTGAGAGTCTTATTAGATTTAAATACGTATTATTTGCGGGAAGAAATATCACTTGGTTATAACCTATGTACTGACCAGATATAAGAAGTGTATGTATTTTACATAATGCAAATTGTCAAATATTGTGAATTGTCAATTATATTTATATACATGTTGAAATGTTTCATAATAAATATTTAAATATACTTCGATCAGTTGTTTTATCAATCATTTGACGTGTTCTGTTATCTTGTAATATTCTGTTATCTTGTGATATTCTGTTATCTCATGATTCTGTTGAATGAAATCATAAAGATAACCTTCAGAATGTGTTGTTTAATTTGTTGATGGGCTCATGCAGTCATGCTATTTGAAATTAATAAGTTCTTTTAACATGAGTTGTGGGTACATGTAGAAGTTTAGTTATTGAATTGAATTTATGTAACCTAGGTTAACCCTTTCCTGCATGTTGAATTCTCACTGTCATGAGTAAAATTCCAGATTAAAATGCACAAAACTTAAAAACTCAGGCCTTAGGAAGTAAGGAAAAGTGAAATACAATATAATCACTGGAATATTATATATTTTTGACATATAAATTGTGTTATTTAGAGCTGTGCTCGATTAATCGACTTTTTTCAGCAATCGAATAATCGGTAGCAACAATCAAATCATTGTTAACAACAGTCAACAGCATGATACTGGAATGACTGGAAAAAATGGCATTGTCGTTACATGCATAGCAATGCTGGATCAAAGTCACAGCGTGCAAAGTTTGTTAAAAAAATTTACACGCAACTCACAGTTTGTTCATTAAACATCCCCCTTTCCTTCACTGACACTGCTGAAAACTATCATTTGTGTCTTGAAGTAGAAGCATTGTCTGAAAACATTTTGTTGTCCAGAATCAAACAACAAAATGCGCTGTCTGTCAGGATGCAATAAACCAACATCACAACAAAACTACCAATGTTCACGAACATCTTACTACCTGTAGCTAGACGCCCCTCCACAATTTATCTACCAGCCATGTCAATCAATGCTGAAAGTTCACCAGTGGGGAAATTTAGTAAAAAATCACTCCTTCATTTGAGGGACAAACAGTGGCAACATATGTGATGATTTTTGAATCCGATTAATCGATTATTAGTCTATTGTTAACAATAATTAATCAATTATGAATGATGACTGATGGGCACAGCTCTAATATCTTTGGCATGGGATTGACATTAAACAACTAACATTATTGTGAGTTATATTTTTTAATCCATCCATGCCAAAGTTGCTGAACTGCATGGGTTAATAAATTGTTTAGCATTAAATGAGTAAAATTATAGTAGGCCACTATCAGTAGAAGTGGATAGATTAGATATTAATTATTTAATTGTAAGTCCTTGAAATTTAACATGAAAACATATTCACACAAGCATGTTGTCTTGCAATTTTTGTGTTGTAAAAGTTCTCATGGGCTTATTTAATTCCTGGCTTCAAGATGGGGGGGGGGGGGCTCTCATTCCAAATTATAACTTTTTGGGAAATAAAATTAACTTTTCCAATATTTACTTGCAGCACTGAAGTAAAGTAATGCATAACAGATCCTGTTCTGATCATTGTTACACAAATGCAACATCATTTTACTGTCCTAAATCAGTTGGTTTTTCTGTCCTAAATCAATTTTAATTCAGTGATCCACAGTGCAAAGTTTTGTATGTACAAATTGGTTTACTACATCCACAAGATGAAAATAAAGGGTTACATTGATGAAGCAGGGTATTTTACGAATATAAGTCATAATTTTGAAATCTGTCGACAGATTTTCGGATGTGCCCAAGGTGCGCAACTAGAGCAAAAGCCGCACCTGATGACTAGCGGAAACGATTAACTGAAGGCGCCGACATGCCAGTGTGTATTCCATGACACTCCATGATCAATTTCAGATATTGCAGCATTCGCCATAGTTCTCAATACTTTGTCGCAGAATATAAAAGATTGCCTTTAATAATTTGTTGTTTAAATGAACAGGCGGCGTGGTAGCTACAAAATAAACCTGGGTCGAAATACCCACTTTTCTGGGTATTTCAAATGGATTGTCCCAGAGCCATTCGCATTTCCCGCGCGGCCGGGGATGCTTGGGTCTGGGTACGAGATTGCCATGTGGAAAAGAAACTTCAGGGGGGAGAGAAAGAAGGTGGGCGAGGGGTTATTTTCCCGTCGCAAGTAAAAGTCGTTTTAGGTGATCCGTATGAATCGGGATATATTTGGACAGCCGAAACGCTTGTAGTCTCCTTCACAGCCGTCAGTTCGAGTTCGTTCTCAAAAACCTCAAATTCTAAGCGCGGAAAGCATGAGAGCTTGCATGTGCAGGTTAGTTTGAATTATTGCGGGTCACTGTATGTTCGTGGCATTTTGTATCACATGCACAACCCCCAATAATTCAAACTAAACTGCACATGCAAGCTCCCATCATGCTTTCCGCGCTTGGAGTTTGACGTTTTGTGGTTTCGAGTTTTGACCTACGTTGAAACCACGTTTTTTTGTCCACTGGGTTGTTCGGTCTTTACGGCAAAATAATGCTGCCCTTGATCTTTTTGCACGGAGCTCGTTCCTTTGTTGCTTGGTTTTTTGGTTTTGGAGTAGGTAATGAGAACCACGATGTCCTGTATATGTAAATGTAGAAAACTATGGGGGACGGGGATTAGAATAATAAGCGCATTTAGCCACTGACTATATAATGCGTATCATATTGCAACGCGCGCTGGACATGCAATGTGAACTGAATAAAAAGTATAAATAAAACACAGAAACAGAGAGTAAAGATGCGTATAATTGTATAGTGTATAGCATAACATGCGGGATAACCATGTACACTTTTCCACATTTATTGGTCTCTTCAGCAGGGTATCGGGTTGGCAGTTGATGTTATTCTCGTTGGAAGATAAATAATAATGCGCGGAGTAAACAAAATATACATGTAACTGTAAGATAAAAAGTGATTGCTTACCAAACGTGTTGTTATTTCTGGAAAGTCCAACGCGTCGTGCCGTAGTGTGGTTGAAGGTTTGTTGTAAAACGGTTTCGTTCTCGATCTTGGAGTACGTACTCGCGTCAAATGCCAATTGTGACTGAGGGCGTTTGTTAGATGGTAATAGAGTATATACATGAGTTGCGTTATTACTAGGTCTAAGTGCGTGTTGGGTAAAGGGGTTAGTAAGTGAGATAATAATTTGTAGTACGCGAAGATTAGTTTGTTGTTGATTATAGACAGATGACTGTAGAAGGGAATGTTGATGGAGACTGTGAGGTGATGTGATAGATTGAACTTTAATCACGACAAACTTGTTTCGTATATGGTAAGCGGAACTTACCTGATGCCTTTGGAACTTGAAATTGTATAGGTCTTAGTTTGAACCATTATACGGGTGACGTCATAACAATAATATGTGGTTTAGGTCACTGATCTCTAAATAAAGACTGGATCGAGCAACTTTGTTCAGAAAATGAAGCCGGAAGCGAGGTTTTTTGATGGTTTATGTGCTCTTACCATCGACAAAATAAAATAATATTACTATAAAGAGGATCAGAAAACATTTTTCAAATTACTGGGTAAAACGATTCATCGCCTACCTACAGATTTACTGCGACTTTGGTCCCTTAGCAATGGCCGCCGTTGGCTCTAATTATCCAGTGAGAGAAGCCTGATTTGAGACGTCAAAATAGGTTGAAGATTTTATGCATTTAATGTTAACAAAGAAACTATATTGACCAGACACTAAACCTATTTTGCTAGCGTCACAGTTTGATTTGCTTGCAAACTCGGAGTTTCTAATGATCTCTCGTTGATTTACATTATGCAAATATGCAGGCTTCAAATAAAGCTCATCAGATACAATAGAAAGATCAATCCAGTCTTTATTTAGAGATCAGTGGTTTAGGTTTACAGGGTTATGAATAATTACTAGCTGATTAGATATGTTGAAATATGGCCGGTTATTGGCTGCATAGCAAGCAAGTGTTTTTTTCTATGTATACATGTCGATATAGGTTCGTTCCTAGTGTTTAGTGAGCTTAGTTCTGGATGGCAAATTATAATAAATTTTTCATACAGACATAGATTACATCTTTTGGTTTTGTTGGAATAGGGCTTGCATTGCTTAATTATTCTCCATTTGATCGAGTATCGGATATCAGAGTCTTTTAAGTTCCAAATATATTTGCTAAGTTCAGTGGCATGTTTGCGTTTTGGATTTCTGAAAGAGCAGTAGTATAGAGAGTGGGGGTACGAGCCCAATTTTTACACATTCAATGTTGAACGCGAATATAATCACCAAAACATTACCAAATTTCACCAAATCCCAAACCCCCAAAAATTCGATGTCATTTCGGTAATTCTAAATTTACAATGTACATCAAATAAGACCACAAACTCGATTTATATGCTAATAATGTGACATTTCAATATTTTTGCGTGTTTTTTAAAAAATAGAATGTGTCGTTTCACATTTTTCGCATATTTAAAAAAGAGAGTGTCGTTTCAACGTTTTCACATTTTTTTTCAACAAACTACTGCTGTCTCAACTCACGCGCGAAAAAAAAAACCACTAGATTACGATTCTAGTGGTGATGTTTATCCAAATGGATAGCAAAATGGTGCTCTTTTGATTGGCTAGTCCACTCGCTCGCTATTTTCAGCGTCGTCTACCGTTTCTTTCTTGAAGTGGTGATCGTACACGTGTTTCGATGTTATAATTCCTCCCGACAACAAGCCCAAGAAAGGCACGTATGGTGTCACAATCGCGACAATGCTTTCGACGTCTTTCTTTAGTAACGGATCTTTTTGTAGTTCGTCGTTTAGTTCGTCAGGATTTTCAATAGCGTTCAACCCATCCAGTAAGCTAGCGAATTTGCTGATTAGCAAGTCGGTGAGAAAAGCGTTTGCGATTTCCATTCTCTTCAACTCATATTGGTGCCATATCTTGTCGATAACCTTTGCGGACGCTTTTTTAATGTACGCTTCGGACTGACTTACCACACCGTCACCGGACAGTCTAATAAGTTCGGATCTCCTAACGTCAATGTTGTCTTCCACAGTTGGGGTGTCGTCAGTCTCCTCAACTAATTCCTCAATCGTAGGATTTTCCTCACTTTTGCGTTTTACCATCACGCTATTACTTATACCCATATTTTATTGCGGAATAACAACTTCGTGGCTGTACGGATAGCGCAGTGAGATTTCGAGTCTAGCGTACTTATTATTTTTTAATGTGGTCACAATCGCCGACGATTTTTCTCTGCTAATGTTTCCAAGGTAATCGTCGATAACGACCTTCATATCACTCCTACTTGGGCAGTAGAAGCAAACGAGCTTACTAATATTTTCTCTGTACGGTTTTGCGATCGACGTCAGTTGTTGTGTGATGACAATAACGCTCAACATAAAATGTCGCGCACTAAAAGCCAAGTTGACCAATTGACTAGTCCTATTCTTAACATCTTGAGAGCTCGCACAGTCGTCCAACACAATCAGAGTGTTAGTGCCTTTAAAAACGTTCGTCACACACTTGAGAACAGCGTCAACACTATCCTGCGCGCAGTCTATCGCTAACACGTCGGGGTCGCGTATGTATTTCCAATCTTGGTACGCTTTGTTCCACTCAAAAGTAGGGCAAATCAACACAATGTAGTCAAATTTACTAAAGTACTCAGATTCCAATGTTTCCAGCAAATAATGCGTCTTGCCACAAGCTGTCATACCAACAATTAACATATTAAACGGAGTCTCCATTAACTCACGTTTGATTTAATACTGGATTGATTGCAGCCCATTGTTCATAAAGTTGACCAACCCATCACTTATCACAAACACCCTGCACATGACATTTGCGGTCGTCGCTTTCTTTGTGATTTCAAGAAGCACACCGGATTGTGTGTTTACAATGTTCTTGCCAGTGGCGACATTGCGATTATCTTGAACACTCCTCAAGTCGATGACTAACGCAAAGCCATCTTTATAGAACTTCTGTATGGTCATGAACTGAGCGTGTTCTTCACCCAACCCGAACAGTCGTTTCGCTTCTGCGTAGAACTTCGACTTTGGAATACCCTGTGAGTACACACTATTTGGCACACCTTCAATTGTGACTCTAATATTCTCAATATTTGGGTAAAGAAACTCCTCGCTGTCTGTTCGCACCTTATTCGTGAATAGCAACACAATTGCCTTCATGCTTTTTCTCGGCAGATTGACGTTTTCATTCACGATGGTCGTACCTTTATCCCATTCGGTGGTTTTCATCAATGTAACGTGCTCATATGACAAACTACGACCACTTGCATAGCCCGACGCTATCTCATCAGCGAGCTCCTGGTTATCAATCGTCTCATACTCAAGCTCGAGGTTCTCCAGAGTGTACCCACCCACAGCGCTACCGGATTGCGCCACCATGATGTCTGTGGCCTTCGGAAGTGTGATCACGTACTGCAAGTTGTTATTCATGCTAAAAGGAGCGTACAACCCGTGGTCATTCATGATCTTGCCAAGCTTAATCCGCAGTTTCGTTCCAATCACACCAAACATTAACGCGTCACTAACTTTAACGACATTCCCACTCGTCGCACCACTGTCATCCTTAGAAATTAGCTTTCTCAAGTTCTCACCACCAACACCATAGTCAATCATTTGGTCTCGCGCAGTAGCACTCTCCCAAAGGTCGCGATAGACACCAGTGTAATTTTCCCCATTGTTGTCGTACACAGTCTCCCCGGCTAGTCTCACAACAAGTTTCTCAACCAACAACTTGCTCACATTGTTCAAGAACCAGCTTTTGGCGTTTGCATTCTTAAAGTCGAACACTAAACCTAACGATCCAGGCACCAAACAGCTACTAACCTTGAGCTTAGGTATATCAATGTAAAGTTCCTCGCCAGGACTGACTTTATTAGGGTTCAACGTGATCACATGCTGCGTTCTCACCCCTTTTATGCCGCCCATAGTTGCTCGTCTAAAACCAGGGCTCAACTCTGCCGACGTGACGTTCATATACCTTTACATATATTTCGTTACTACCGTTTTAGCTTGTAATAATCATAAGCAAACCACGCGAGTACCACCGCGAGTACCCACAGATTTTGAGCCAACCAAGCGAGACCCTTTGCACCCAACGTCAACATATTGTAAACTAAATTAGCCAGCCCAACAGCCCATGGACCCATCTTCGTTATCGCGTTCTTAACAGCCTGTGCGAACGACCTCGTAGCAATAGCGCCTTTCATAGCAGCAGACCTACCAGCGATAATAATAGTTGTTATAACTCCAGCTACTGAAATTGCTACAGCACTCAACCCAACCATATTTTCTTTGGCCCATTCCTTAAATTTCTGAAATCTGTCAATGTCGACTTCTTGTTGCGCTCTAGCTTCTTCAAGCTCACGCTGTGCCAAGGTTTTGTCTATGGCTCGCTCGAGTCCTGTCTCTCTTTCAAACAAACCAGCGTACTCTCGCCCTTCGTCAGGCGTGAGTTTAGTTTGGTCATCTTTTCTATTAAGCTCTGCCAATCTCTCGCTCGTCTTACCTAACGTTTCTTTAAAGTGGTCTGCCTGCACTTGCAGCGCGCCAGTGTCACCTATTCTTGACTCACGCAACACACTCTCACTTGGATTAAGCACACCACCTAGCACACGGTTTTCGTTTGGTGTTAGCCCGGGTATGTCGTCGTGACCCACTCTTGTTTCAATTACTGAGAAGCCATCGTCTGGGATCACTTCTGTTGTGACAGCTGTTGTTTCTACGCTATCGGGGATTTGTTTAACTAACTCTTTGAACTGCTCAATCGCATTTTTACTACTAGCGTCTCTACTGTAGATCGAGTCTTTGTTTTTCCCAGGTATTAGAATTCGTTTGGGTTTTCCATATGTGCCATCTTTGTTTATCGGTTTGAAAAGAATAGCCTTTGAGTCCGTAACCCACGACCTGTTGACTATTTCCCTTGACGCGTCGTCTTGACCGAGTCCCTTTTTGTTTAATTTACGTATTTTCTCGTTTATTAGCTTGATTCTTTTTACGTTGTTTTCTGTTAGCTTTTTGTTGGATGCTTTTAGCTCGCCCAGCCTTCTCTCAATTTCCCTCTCCTCTTCAAAAGCTATACTAAAACTCTCGTCATTGACATCACCATATGACTCCTGCTCGACAAACTCCACTGCGGGGACTACTGTGTTGGTCCCCTTTATTGTCACCGTCTTACCATCATCAGTATCAATAAATGACGTCTCTTTTTGCCCACCTCGCCTCGCGTCTAGCTCACTCATTATCTTTTTCGCGTGGTCTTGATAGTCGTCGTAATTAACGCGAACGTCTTCCGGCATGTTGTCTTCAGTGTACTTGCCGTACACGCCTTGAATAGCATCTTCGATATCGGCGAGCGTCTTTTCTAATTGCTCGTCACTCCAACCTTCATACTTGTCAGAGTTTTCCATCTCAAAGTCGTCGAAATCTCCCCCACTTTCAGTCATATTACATTAACTCACATTTTGAATATCGCTTTCTGGTATCCACGAATTATGTTTGCTCTCATAACCCAACCATTTGACCAACGCCATCTTCTTCCCTCTGACTTTCTTTCTTTTCAACACCTTTTCAACTCTGTACACATCGTCGCTATGTTTCTTATTGACCAGCGATAATTCCTGTTCATAAAATTTACCAATAATCTGTTCACCACTTATGTCCTCAATTTCATACACATTCGGATCACCACGAATAACCTTTACCACTTTAAACAGCTCCTCAGTGAAGTTGGCTTCATAGCCCTTTGTGAACACACTCTTGTATTTACTAATTCTCACTGACTCACCAACTCTAAACTTAGGTAGTGGATTGTCTGCAAATTGGTGACCAAACAAAGTGGTCCACACTTCGGCTTCATTTGACTTATCGACATCCTTTGGCTTCATCATAATACTGCGATTCACATTGCTATTGTAATTGCTTACAAACTGGTCCAAAGCGTCAATCCATTTGTACGTTCCACGGGCGTAAAAGTACTTCCACATAATGCTCTTCAGACTTCTATTAAAACGCTCAACAACAGCGGCCTTTTTGTCGCTCTTAGTGCTGAAATATTCAACGTCGTGTTCTTTCAACAAACTTTTCACCCCAACATTGTAGAACTCAAGTCCATCGTCAAATTGCGCTAACTTAGGCATGGTTCCAAACCGATCTTTAAAGTCGTTCAACAATTTTCCAACAGCCTTAGTCATGTTCTTAGTGTCTTTTCTGTAAACTGCAATGCCAAAAGCGTATCTACTCAATATTTCAATGCCTGTCAATATCCAATAATACCCTCCATTCTGTTTTGAGTACTTACTCATGTCCACTAGATCCATTTGAAGCTCTTCACCAAGAAATCCAACAAAAGTCGCACGGAATTTATGTCTTCTCACAATGGGTTTGTACCTAGTGTAAGTGTCCTGCGCTGTCAACCATTCTTTCACTGTTTTTCTAGTTACTTTCAATCCGTCTCCCAATGCACTTTGATACAATTTCTCTGCACCACTGTACCCTGTCTTGGGATCATAGTAAATATCTCTCAACCCTTGCTCTGTCTCCACACCAAGCTCCATATAATTCACACAATATACAGTTCCAATAACACCGCACCAATTTTGAGATCGCCGTTATTTGGTTTGACGCGAAACGTCATACTTGAGTAAATACCTTTTTTAACACTCACCTTGGACTCGATGTCCACATGACGTTGCACCGACCCACTCAAAGACTGTTCAGTGGGTATTGGCAACGTTGTGATCACACTGCTTCGCTTCCCATCAATACCCACATTGCTCTCGGTTTCAACAATATCACATAAGATTTCTATGTACTTCAGACCTCTAAGCATGTCGACCTCGTTTGGGCTAGTGTGCCACTTCGAGTCACCCTCAATCACCCTATCCCTCGCGAAACCAAATAGAGTCCCAAGGGCTTTAAGCTCAAGTGGGGCGCTAACCTTAATCATGCATCTATTTGAGAACGGCACTTTCTCTATCTCAAGGTCCTCACCCTTCTTTTCTTTTAACTCTTCTTTTATTAGTCTGACTAGTGCGTCGAAGTTAGCATACCCACCACTCGTTATCATACTTTTAAGATCACTCGAAGGGTATCTCAGCGCGGAGAGCCAAGTGGGGTCACTATTTAATACGTTATTGTAGTTCCAAAACACAGTGGCTGTCTTGACCATAATGTGTGGGTTGTCGTGCGTGACCATTATTGCGTTGTCAAAGGACACAACTTTCTCTGCGCCTTCAATGAATACCGTCAACTTTCGCATTATGTATAACATACGGTATATTATATGCAGAAAGCCCTTCATGACTACTATGGAAAGCACTACAAACGTGCGATGGCTAACACATCAAAGGCCACACACGACGCGAAGGCAGACCTCATCAAAAAGTACCCCCACGCTACTTTAAGCAAATTTGAGTTCTATCCAAATATTTTGCAAGATGGTAAGATCATGAGTGTCGATGTGTATTTCAGAAACAATGACATCCTCAGCACAGACATAACCAGCGCAACCTTCAAAAATGATAAAAACATGTGGAAGTGGCTACACAATAGCAAGTTCCCAATAATATGGCAAGGCGGTGGAACTATCCAACCACTGCCAAAAGGTCATAAGAACCACTGGGGGCTTTGGGATGGTTATCCAACAGAAAACGTGTTAAATTATCCAGTGAATAACTTTAAAGTTTTCGTTAACCAAAATAGCTACTTCATGTCAAAGCTGCCAGTCTTGCGAGTCACTACGTCAAAGACAAAATCAGAGTGGGATGACAACGAATCTTACTATCGCATTGTGTTTGCGACGTATTGTGCGAGTTTCTGTTGTGGGGTGTCACTGCAACATTTATCAGTGTCACAAGAAGTTCACCCTGTGGTCACAAGCGTGATGAGATTTCATTTGTACTTCACCATTAGAAGACTTCTCAGAAGAATGGAAGGTGGTGAGACCATGAAATCAATAAGTAGAGAATTTAACGCTTCTGAATTGTATGGTAAGGTTTCCAAGATTCCCAAAAAGCATTACTACCAGAGTAAAGTCCTGAGCGATGGCACTTTAGGCGAATCCAGAGTCTTCACACTCAACGACGTTCAGAATGATTACAAACGATACGTCGCACGACTCTCAGACGGTTTTACCAACATTGGGCTGCAATATCTAAATCAAAGCATAGAAGCCTTTGTGTACTCCACACTTGGTGCGCAAGCGAGAACACGTGTGTCAGTCGTTGGTGGTTCTGCAGGAAGTCTAGAGACCCAACAAGAGTTCCGCAAGTTGTTTTCTGACAGTGTTATCAACTACGATGTATCGACATGGATTCTCAACATGAATAAATCGATTAGAGACACCAACGTTGTCCAGAATCTCGCGGTGTCGCCAAGTACATGGTTAATGCCAAGCAACGTGGTGATACTCAAGAATAAAATCGCCGGGTACAACAACTTATTAAAGATCGCCACAGAGTCCATGAAATTTGGAGTGAACACCCGCTTGAACGCAACAACACCGACGACCGCGGCTAAAAAAGTCCACCAAGAAAATGTGGTGACTAACTTAGTAGCGTCACCCGTGAAGAAAACAGTGGCTAAAAAAGTCCACCAAGAAAACGTGGTGGCTAACTTGGGAGTAGCACCACCCGTGAAGAAAACAGCGACCAACCAAATTGCGCAGACTACCACCTCAAGTGAGTCAGACACCGCGACAACATTGGTGATAATCTTAGGGTTCTCAGCAGTCTCTGGCTATCTACTAACCAAATACACCTTGAAGTAGTAATGAGTCTAAACTATGGGTATGAGTCTGACGACCCTCACGATAAAATACTAAAGAGAACGAAAAGGCATCTGGACGAAGATCCTAAGTTAAGTGCGACCGGTGGGAGGATGTCTGGAATAATAGACATGCAAGGCTCAGCAATAAAAAACGTAGCAGACCCAGTCGACGACTCAGACGCCGCGAATAAAAGAACTCTAGAGCAATTGCTGTCAGGCTACCTCAAGAGTCAGTCCTACAACGTTGTGCTCAACTTCAACGTTAGCACACACGCCTTAAAAAATGTGGAGTTTCACACCAATGGTTCAAACAAAGTGAAAGCCATTGGCGAAACAAGTAAATTAGTGCAAAACAACCCGGCTTATGGCCCTATTGTCGGCATCAGCGGTGTGAGTCAAAGTTTTCTATCACCTGTGTTAACACCAATCCCACTTGAGTCAGGTCTCCATTTTAACTGCCCCAGTATGCAATGGTGTGATCTCTCCATTTTTGTCGTAGTGAGGTTACCCATGAGAACCGCTGGATCAAATTGGGAGACAATTATATCAAACGACGATGGTAGTTGGGATAAGTTCATAGGGTACAAGACTGGTGTGACCAACAAGCTCGCGTATGGTGGTAGCATCCCAGCGATGGAGAAAGTATGCACTATTCCGAGTATTATTAACCTTACAAAAATGCATATGATATCGATACACTGGCAAATGTACAACTCACATGTCAGAGTCAACAACGTTAAGTCAACCGATTCAGACTTCATAGCAAATATGAAAAAGATAGGCGCACCCTACGGAACAATTTTTGGAATACATCGACCAAGAATACCACTCGCACCTTATGCACACCCATCGTTGATAGAATTCTACGGTGTGAAAATTGTGAGTGGCTACATGACAAACCGAGACATCATAATCATGGGTGGAGAGATGATGAAGGAATATGGTGTAAAGTAAATGGGAGCGTGTATCTCGAGACCTCATGAAATATATAAAATAAATAAGACGACTGATCACATGTTCAAAGCTGGTGGGTCATTTGGTCGCGGTGACGTTACTCTCGAGCTCCACGCTGAGATTGGCATGAGGTCTAAAAAGACTTACGGCGAACCTATTACGCTACCCGCAGAATCAGACACTGTAGGAGTGGTAGGAGACGTGACCTAAGTTATGTAATGGGTTGGCTTAGAAAACTGGTTCGTAACATTAGAAACTTTTTCAGACGACGTAGAAAACTGAGGGCTAATAAAACGTATTTGCTGCATTGGTACACAACAAACCAGATCTATAAAAAACCCAACACCCACGTCGAATAGTTTTTTTGTGGGAGACTATAATATAGTGATGACTTCCGCGATACCTCGATTATTCGATTTCGACGGTCACCAAATCACAACGGTTAATCACAACGGTGACACATGGTTCAAAGCAAAAGAGGTCGCGAGCGCTCTAGGTTACGCTCGACCAAAAGACGCAGTTAATGACCACGTCGAACCCGATTGCAAAATGAAGATGGAACAAGCCTCGTTTATCAACGAACTTGGGGTCTACTCACTAACGTTCTCGAGTAAATTGGAGCGTGCGAAACACTTTGGAAGGTGGGTGCACTCAGAGGTCTTGCCAAGCGTTAGAAAAAGTTTAGCTGACGTTGGTCTCAAACACAATCAGTTTAAAATGATCACCGAGTTCGACCTTCATACGAAAGTTGTTGGTTTTCTTAGGAAATATTATCCAGAAGCTATTTTGATAGCCGCTTGTGGTGAGAATCAAGACACTTCGAGTAAAAGAATAAACTCGTGGAAAAAAGGTTACCAACGTGGGACGCCTGACTTGATTATTGCCAATGCAAACCGACAGCACAGCGGACTCGTGGTTGAGTTCAAGAACCCAGGTGGTACAGGCAAGACGTCCAAAGAGCAGGAGTCTCTGTTGCTCAGATATAAATCCGCTGGTTATCTAACACTCTTGTGCGACTCATACGACGACGCTATTACCACAGTGATAAAATATCTCTTTGACGTTGGGTTTCAGTGCTCTCACTGCCTTCGTAAATTTAAAAATAAATCAGCGTTGAGTAACCACGAGAGACGCTATTGTAAAGAGACTTTTTAGACAGCGAGTAGTAAGTCGAGTTAGCACTCGTTCTCATTGTTGAGACGATGTTTGAAGCGACAACTGCTCTAGCATTTTTTAAAGACGTTTTTAACTTGGCGAAAAACGTTTGCGAAACTTTCTCTCTTTACTTCACAAACCTTCTGACCACTGTGTGAAAAAATGTTTCTACGGGAGACATTGGACGCTTCATGTGACCAATGTCTAAATTTAAAAAGTGGGGTATCCGAGAACACCCCTAATTTTGTGTGGAAGGATGATGACGTCTGCACACTGCACGATATTGCTCAGCACCACCAACGAATGATGGTCCCGGGTTGTATCTCCAATTGAATGGTGCTTCAACAGTTGTTCCGTAAGTGTCACGGCAAACGACGCAATGCGCTTTTAGAAATGTGATGTCGTCTGCTACTGGGAACAACGTGTCGAGCTCACCAAGTCTTTTTAAATGCTCTGTTGTTATGAGACCACAAATAATGACGTGAATGCCAGCTTTAATGTACTCATGAATAATTGGGAGTAACCCGGAGTACCAATGGCCTTCGTCAATTCCGATGACGTCATAATCGACTATCTCGGAAGAACTTGGAAGGTTGGTGATTAACTTCGCAGGTAAACTGTCTGATCCAACAACAATGGTCTGACGATGTGTGGAGAACGCGTGGTCAGTTCGCCTAGTGTCGCGTTTGTTGTTCATGTACACGACTTTGAGCCCTGATTTACTTAGCGTGACTAACCTGCGGAGAGTCTCCGTCGTTTTTCCTGCGAACATGGGACCAATCACGATCTCTAGTTTACCGACTTTCTTCATGGTTACTATACCCCCAGAGAAATGCTCTCCCCTCTTGCGGCAACTGTTGCTCGTTGTTAAATATCCGCTGAAGCTCTAAGTTTTCAAGATGAGTCTTCGAGCTATTGTGTCTCAAGCGATACAGTGGGTCGTTGGTAACCACACCGCATGGGTGACAGGTGTACACGTTTTTATTTCTCGCAAAGTGTCTGTGGGCTGGCGAGAGTACGTGGTCCCTGATATCGTCCGCACCCAGTATCTCATTACACCCAACCTTGCAAACGTGAACGTCGCGGTTTGCGGCGAGATCTAGCCACGCTTTGGCTTTGGTTGGGCATGGTTTCCATAGAAGGGTCGCTAAGAACACTTGGAGGGAGTTACCGAGTAATGTGGCTGTGGACTCACTAGGGTCGCTCAAGTAGACGTAACTCGCTAACATAAGGTGTTTGAATGGCGAGTAACACCACACAGGGATTATGTCAGCTAACGTACCAGCGAGCTCGTTGGCTCTGTCTTCTCGAAGATCGATCCAAGCGTCGAGAAGATACCTTGTATGGCGGATCTGAGAGCCAAGCCGTTTTGGTGGTCCTTCAGGGTCGGGGTCGAACATTGTGTATGTTGAGAAGTACTCGTTTAAGACGGTAGGTCCAGAGGCGCCTTGTAGGGTGGGCACACTGATAAAGGCTGTTCTCAACATGTTGGCAATATCTTCTTCGCTGATTTCTCTGGCTTGAGTCATTATGTTATACTCTCAGAAAAAATCCTAATTTTTTAGTGCGTTTGGTCTGGGACTGTGGGATACCTGTGAGGTCAACTGTGAGACACCTGTGAGGTCGACTGTGAGTAAGATAACACGTGATAATGTATTAGATGGTTGAGGACTCACAGACGGCTGTCGACGCTAAGATCACGGCTGATGTGAAAAGTGTTAAGGTGAAGGACCCAAAGCGTGTCGCCGCTGGTAAAAAGTTGGCTGAGATATCGAAAGCTGCGAAAGAAAAAAAAATGCGTGAAATGATAGTTAACGAAGAACAGGGTAGCGAGTGGAGCTATGGTTATATTGTCGGGACACTTGGTGTTATCATTGCTGCTGCTTCGCTATGGTACACAATTAGCAGTGAAAAAGAGACACAATTAGAACCTGTGAGTACTGCACCAGCTAGTGTGTCAGAGAGTCATAAAACTCGTCGTCCAGCGTTAGACACATTTGATTCTTAAACAAAACACACGACAATGTATATATGTCCGCGATCGATCGAAAAGAACTTATGAACGAATTGTACGATGCGCTACTTGTTACGACTGGTGCTGTGGCAGTGAGTATGATTTCTAAAAAGGCTTTGGGAGAACCATTGGGAACACCAGAGACTGTGAAAGGCACAGTGAAACTTGCTGCAGCTGTTGGTGCAGGAACGCTGCTAGTAAAATGGATGCAATCGAAAAAGTGGATACCGACAGACCCATTCAAATCAATGTAAGTTAATGGTGAGTGTTGTGGCTGGAGGGATATTTAATGCGGTGGCTTTTGCAGGCGCTGGCTTTATGTTTTCAAAGTTTAATCACTCAGGTTATGAGACCGAGATGAAAAGACACAACCATGCGTTGGAACAGTTAGCCAGCGCGAAAGAAGCGTGGTACGAGAATGAGGTCGCCAAGAAAGATAAGATCCAGCGTTTACGGCAAATGCTCTCAGATGCTAACGCTGACATCAATGACACAAACCACGCGTTGGAAGAACTTAGAAGCGTAATGACTATTCAGTACAGCGGACGAGTGTTCACTGACTCCCCAAAGATTGCGGATTACTATCAACCGAGTGCGGAAATGAAGGAATACCAATTGTTGTTTGTTAGCGCGCTAGGTTTGGGTAGTGGAATAGTAGTGTGGGTGCTAACTCAATAAAAAAATGTTGGAGTAGTATAAGCGATGGACAAACTTATGAGGCAGATGAGTTATGGCTTAACAATTGACGAAATCGCGAATGAGACGCAAATTGAGTGTGGAGACACCTTCGGAATTTACTACTGCTCAGATTGCAACGTTGTGAAACATGTAACTGGTTGTGGTGGGTACGCATGTCCAAAGTGTGGCGACACCGAATGGGGTTACATTCAGAGTTATGGCGACATGAGACTCACTCGGTTAAAAAGCGTTCACAAACGGTCTTGGTGGATGGGGAGGAGACTACGGAACGTTGTGAAGTATGAGCACCTTGAGTTGATAAAAGAGGACTTCCTGAAAGTTGTCAATGTGCTGCACTCATGCAATTTGATCAAGGGTAGAAATGTCAGCAGATATGGATACTACATTATTAGGTTGTGCCACAGAAGACGAGTCGAGACACTCAAGAAGGTGTCAGACCTCAAAGACGGGAAGGTGAAAGACTTGTTTGATAACAATCTGTTTGGGGTGGTGTACCCAAAGCTGGGATGGTGTGAAAGTGGTGACAATTACTACGATGAGTGGCTTAGGAAAAAAACAAGTGTAGTATATAGAAGCCATGGGTGACGTCACAGAAAACTCACTTGTTAGAAATGGTGCAGCCGTTGTAAATCCACTAACAGGTAGAGCAGTCAACGTTCATGGGCGAGTCTACAATCGACTTGTTAGAGACGGCATTTTTAGTGACACGACAAATGTCAGTACTATTAACCCGCTGACAAACAGGCGAGTCAACGTTGGTAGTCGGACACACAACCGTCTTGTCAGAAACCAGGAGGCACAACCCACAGTTGAAGACCATAGCCCACGGCTGTTGGATCGAGCACTGAGAGGGTTCACAAGGTCTTATGGGGTTGAGGTGGTTAACGATAGAGACATCAATCAGGTGAACGGTAGTAGAAGCGCTGTCATCAACCTTTTGAGACGTGAACTAGGTGAGACCAACGGAATGAAAGTGGTAGAGACAGTCAAGGTCACTTTTGAGAAAGTTTTAGAACTCAATAAGACCACGTACAAAACTGCCTACTTTAACAGTGAAACGTTCGTCGTCATTAATGAACACGACATCGAGGGTGTCGCCAATCGTGGATCGGAGCAGATTTTGACGCGGATAGCTGGGTGGCTATCTGAGGGGTCTGGATGGACTATCGACAAAATAGATGCACACTACGTTAATGTCGCTATTTACAGACCTTTGCATGGGAGTAGCTACATTGCGCTGCCAAAGGAGTTGCGCAATAGTATGAAGGGCTTGGTAAACGTAAATAACGATGATGACAACGAGTGCTTTAGATGGTGTCACCTTGCACACAAATTTCCTGTTGGAAAAAACTCTGACAGAACGTCGAAGTACGCTAGGCATGTCGGTGAGCTGAATTATGACGGAATTGACTTCCCAGTCACACTTAAAGACTACAACAAGATCGAGAAGGCAAACGATATTAACATCAATGTTTTTGGGTACGAAAATAAGCAGCCATTCCCTGTGTACGTTTCTAAGGAGGCGCACCCTGACCACATGGACCTACTGTTGATAACTAATGATGTGGGCAACAAGCATTATGTGTACATTCGCGATTTCGACAAGTTTATGTACCGTCAGACAGAGCATAAGGCTAGAAAACATTTTTGTAGACATTGCCTGCAGTGTTTTAGTCGAGCGGACGTGCTTGAAAGTCATGTTGAAGTATGTTTGGTCATCAATGGGAAGCAAGCTATTAAAATACCGCAAAAAGGTGCGAAAGTGAAATACGAGAATTTTAGTAGGCAGCTAAACGTACCATTTGTGGTGTATGCAGACTTCGAGGCTATCACACAGAAGGTGCACACAACAAAGCTATCAAGCGAGTGTAGCTACACAAACGCCTACCAGAGACACGTTGACTGCGGTTATGGGTACAAATTAGTTTGTTGCTACGACAATGAGTACAGTAAGCCAGTAAAAGTGTATCGCGGTGAAAATGCAGTCAACAAGTTCATCGGGGAGATGTTAGAAATTGTCGAATATTGTAAAGAAACATCTGAGAGTCACTTTAACAAAGAAATGGTGCTGACTGATGACGATAGACAAGACTTTGACGAGGCTGAGAGTTGTCATATTTGCAGTGTTGGGTACACTGACGATGACGTTAGAGTGAGAGACCACTGTCACGTGTCAGGTAAGTACAGAGGGTCCGCGCATCGTGAGTGTAACGTGAACTTTAGATTGACTGATAAAATCCCTGTGATCTTTCATAACTTACGCGGTTACGATAGCCATTTCATCATGCAGGAGATTGGAAAGTTTGGCCAAGACATAAATGTGATACCGAACAACATGGAGAAGTACATGGCGTTCATGCTTGGAAAAAACTTGGTGTTCTTGGACAGCTTTCAGTTCATGGGTAGTGGTCTAGACAACTTGGTGAGGAACCTACCAAGGGACGCTTTCAAATACACGTCAGAAGTGTTTCGCGACGAGGGTTTGGCACTCGTGACAAGAAAGGGGGTCTATCCCTACGATTATATGGACTCCTTTGATAAATTCGACGAATGCGAGCTACCCTCCAAAAAGGACTTCTACAGCATTCTGAATGACGAAGATATTACGGAAGAAATGCATGAGCGTGCTTGCGATGTGTGGGACTACTTCGACGTTGAAAACATGGGTGGGTATCACGACCTGTATTTGAAAAGTGACGTGCTCTTGCTTGCCGACGTTTTTGAGAACTTTAGAAAGACATGCCATCGCGAGTATAAATTAGACCCTTGCCATTATTTCACATCGCCCGGATTGGCTTGGGATGCCATGTTAAAGATGACTGGAGTAGAACTTGAATTATTGTCCGACATTGACATGTTCCAGTTTGTAGAATTAGGTATGCGTGGTGGTGTGAGCTACATTTGCAACAGACATGGTGTGGCGAATAATAAGTACATGGAAGGGTATGACAAAGAGCAAGAGTCGAAGTATTTGATGTACCTTGACGCCAACAACTTGTATGGGTGGGCAATGAGTCGAAGTCTACCCACGGGCGGCTTCAAGTGGTTGACTGAGAAAGAAATAGAAAAAGTTAATCTGCACGACTATCACAACAATAGTAAAAAAGGTTTACTGCTCGAGGTCGACTTGGAGTACCCAACCCATTTGCATGACCTACACAACGATTACCCGTTGGCTCCCGAGAAGATGGAGATAACCGTTGACATGTTGTCGGAGTACTGCACGAAAATCAAAAATAAATTTAATGTAAGTGTTGGCGGCGTGAAGAAGTTGGTGACTAATTTGATGGACAAAAAAAAGTACGTGTGTCACTATAGAAATCTGCAGTTGTATATGGATCTTGGATTGAAAATCAAAAAGGTGCATAGGGTCCTACAGTTCGACCAGTCCAAGTGGTTGGGCAAGTACATCGACTTTAACACAGTCAAGAGAACTGCGGCTAAGAACGCTTTCGAGAAGGATTTCTTCAAGTTGATGAACAACAGTGTGTTTGGAAAAACAATGGAGAACTTGAGGAAGCGTGTGGACGTAAGATTAGTGACCACTGAGAAAAAGTTAGAAAAGCTTGTCTCAAAGCCTACGTTTGTGTCTTGCAAGATATTTAGCGAGAATTTAGTCGCTGTCCACAAAGTCAAAGAGACGCTGACACTAAATAGACCCGCATACGTGGGTATGTGCATACTAGACTTGAGTAAAACGCTGATGTATGATTTCCACTATAATTATATCATGAAAAAGTACTCTAGCGACACCTGTAGATTGCACTTCACTGACACTGACAGTCTGTTGTACTCAATCAAAACTGACGACGTTTATTCTGACTTCATGGAGGAGCGCGAAAAGTTTGACAATAGCGATTACCCTGCAGACAACCCGTTCGCTTTCAAAGAGAATAAGAAAGTTATTGGCAAGATGAAAGACGAGTGCGCTGGAACACCAATTATTGAGTTCGTTGGGTTGCGCAGTAAAATGTATAGCTATTTGAAAGAGGATGGGGGTGGTGGGAAAACCGCTAAAGGCATTAGAAAGAATGTAATTAAAAAAGTGATCAAGCATGAAGATTATAAAAGTGTGTTACTTGAGCAGAAACAATTGCGACACACAATGAAGACCATTAGAAGTGTCAAACATCAGCTAGGTAGTTACGAAATTAATAAAGTGTCGCTATCCTGTTTTGATGATAAACGATACCTTTTAGAAAATGGTATTGACTCCTACGCATATGGCCACAAAAACATTGTAGTGAGAGACACCACTGAAAACAGTGAACAAACGGACTAATTCGTAGAATAGTTGGCTATTTGTTAGTCAATGTTGTTAGCCAATCAAAAGAGCACCATTTTGTTATCCATTTGGATAAACATCACCACTAGAATCATAATCTAGTGGTTTTTTTTCGCGCGTGAGTTGAGACAGCAGTAGTTTGTTGAAAAAAAATGTGAAAACGTTGAAACGACACTCTCTTTTTTAAATATGCGAAAAATGTGAAACGACACATTCTATTTTTTAAAAAACACGCAAAAATATTGAAATGTCACATTATTAGCATATAAATCGAGTTTGTGGTCTTATTTGATGTACATTGTAAATTTAGAATTACCGAAATGACATCGAATTTTTGGGGGTTTGGGATTTGGTGAAATTTGGTAATGTTTTGGTGATTATATTCGCGTTCAACATTGAATGTGTAAAAATTGGGCTCGTACCCCCACTCTCTATACTACTAAGAGCTGGTGTGGTTATGATATCTTGTTTTGAATGCGCCCTCAGTCAGTCCGACGTAGGTTTTTTCTTTCCCGTTGTCTTCTCTTGTTACTGTGGCTTGGTAAACGATCCCTATGGTTTGGCATATTCCGGAGAGTGGGTGCAGGTTTATTGCTGGCGGCGCAATTGCACTCTTTAGTTGCAGTTGGGTTGCTTTGGGTTTCTTTAATAAGTAAAGACTTGTTGCGCCAAATAACTCTTCAAACAAAATAATATCGGATGAAAAGAAGATCGCTAAGAACCTCGACCTTGACAACAGAATCGACGCACTAGCAGCAAAGGATTCATTCATTACAATTGAAAGATCACAAGCCAAACTTCAACAATAACCCCACGTGCAGACTGATTAACCCATCTAAATCGGAAATCGGCATGATTAGTAAGAAAATTCTGCAAAGGATCAACTCTAAAGTTGTGGCATCCGCTAACCTGAACCAATGGAAAAACACCGACTCGAAAAAACATCATTAGATGGTATAACGACATACCAAATAAAGCCACTCACTCGTTCATCAACTTCGACATTGTCGATTTCTACCCGTACAGCCCTAACGTTCGCTTCACAGTATGACGAAATAACCGATGAGGAGAAAATGATAATCATCCAAGCAAAGAAATCCTTGCTCTTCAATGAAAACACCCGTGGTGTAAGAAAACATCGAACTCGCTCTTCGACGTAACTATGGGTAGCTTCGACGGCGCGGAAACATGCGAACTAGCGGCCCTATCTACTATCGAAACTAACTCCAGAATACGGAAACAGCATTGGCCTTTACAGAGATGACGGACTAGCCGCATTCAACAAAACGCCAAGTTAAGAGAAACAGAGAACATCAAGAAGCATATTTGTAGAACCATCGGCGACCACAATCTGAAGCTCACCATAGAAGCGAATAAGAAATGTGTGAACTACCTGGACATCACACTAGATTTAAGATCCGGAACCTACAAGCCATTCACTAAACCCGGAAACATTCCACAGTATGTCAACCGCCACAGCAATCACCCGCCACCAATACTTCGCAGCGTACCAGAAGCCATCAACAGAAGGCTGTCTAACATTTCTTCCGATCAACAATCGTTCGACGCAGCTATTACCCCGCACCAAGAAACCCTCAAAAGAAGCGGATACGACTATAAGCTTAACTTTAACCCTCAACCACCGAAACCAAAGCGCCAGAGAAGCAGAAACATTATATGGTTTAATCCGCCTTACAGCGCCAACGTTGCCACTAACATCGGTCACAGATTCCTACAAACCATCGACGAATGCTTCCCACTGAACCACCCTCTACGCAAAATATTCAACAAAAACACTCTGAAGTTAAGCTATAGCTGCATGACCAACATGCAAAACATTATCTCAGCGCACAACAAGTCTTTACTTATTAAAGAAACCCAAAGCAACCCAACTGCAACTAAAGAGTGCAATTGCCGCCAGCAATAAACCTGCACCCACTCTCCGGAATATGCCAAACCGTAGGGATCGTTTACCAAGCCACAGTCACAAGAGAAGACAACTGAGAAGAAAAAAACCTACGTCGGACTCACTGAGGGCGCATTCAAAACAAGATATCATAACCACATCAGCTCTTTCAGAAATCCAAAACGCAAACATGCCACTGAACTTAGTAAATATATTTGGAACTTAAAATAATCTGATATCCGATACTCGATCGAATGCAGTGGCGGATGCAGGGTTGTTCGAAAGGGGGGCGCTCATGAAGAATCAGCACGTTGTGGTGTATGTTCGAGGCGTTCCACTAGAGGGGTCTGGGGCATGCCCCCCAAGGAAAATTTTTAATTTTGCAAAGCCCAGAAGTTCTTTTCCGGCGATTTCTGATAATAATTTTTGAGAAATTGGGGCACCACGCCCTTGCTAAAAATGCACGGTTACAAAGGGGAATCAAGATTATGAAACACTTTCATATAAACTCAGAAAAACTCATAAGTAGAACCATTGACATGGTAAAAAAACAGAAAACACTAGTTTGCAGGATTTTAAAGGGGGGGGGGGGGGGGGCGAGCGCCGGATCCGCCACTGAAATGGAGAATAATTAAGCAATGCAAACCCTATTCCAACAAAACCAAAAGATGTAATCTATGCCTGTATGAAAAATACAATCTAAATCTGATTGCTGTCTTCAAAATTTTCAGCAAATTAGAAGTGATAGCTTTCGCTAAATTGGATATATGCTTCGTCATACCTTTTGTAAGAGATAACCATGGATGTATGGTGGATTATTAAGCTTGTTAGCTGCTTTTATACCGACGAATGCTGACATGAACAACTCTGAAGAGAATTGAATATTTCTCAATTATTCAGGTCAACAAAGTAGACAAAGGCAATGGAACAAAGACCACAAAAATTAATATATCTAAACACCCAGAAATTCTGGGTGTCATGTGACCAGCCGATCCCAGGGATCCCATTTTCATCGACCTTCCGCCGTGGAGGCAATTGTACATACGTAATTTGACAATAACATGCAGAAGCATTGAAGAATAACTAACAATATTACCATATTATAATCATAACACTCGCCTTCCCTTACAACCAAAAAAAACCTATATTTTTTTATATTTTTCTCAGTGTATTAAAATGCAATCGTATACTATAATTATATACTGGCTAGAAATCGGACAATTGTAATCTAATATTGTTCACAGTATCGGTTTGGTTTAGATCTTATTCTAGATGGATATCGTCGCTCTGGTATAACAGATACAACAGTTTGAGAATCAGTCTGATTATCTGCCAAACCATTGGCTCTGGTAGGCGTTGATGTACTTTTGGATAAAGTACTACCTCCTGGTTCTTCAGATGCATTCAGTAGTTTTTAGTTTAGTTTAGTTTATTAGATTTATCACTCTTAGGTGAACGGAATAACCCAATTATAGGGGTTCCGAGGGCCTACGATTTTAGGTCGTTATCCGAGAAGACCTGAAAGTCTTACCATTTGCTGATATTATTGCAAAGGCAGCACTTTCTCCTCAATTATTTTTAAGACCTTGAGTGGAGGTCCGACCCAGGATTTGAACCTGTGTCTCCCAGCTCATAGACATGTGTGGTAACCACTAGACCACAACAGTACTTCATGTGTGTGCGTATTTATTGCGTATTTAGTGCGTATTTAGCCACTGACTATAATAATGCGTATCATATTGCAACGTGCGCTGGACATGCAGTGTGAACTGAATAAAAAGTATAAATAAAACACAGAAACAGAGAGTAAAGATGCGTATAATTGTACAGTGCATAGCATAACATGCGGGATAACCCTGTACGCATTTCCACATTTATTCGTCTCTTCAGCAAGGTATCGGGTTGGCAGTTGATGTTATTCTCGTTGGAAGATAAATAATAATGCGCGGAGTAAACAAAATATACATGTAACTGTAAGAAAAAAATGATTGCTTACCAAGCGTGTTGTTATTTCTGGAAAGTCCAACGCGTCGTGCCATGGTGTAGGGTTGAAGGTTTGTTGTTATCCAGCGGTGTCGAGATCCAAGATGGGCCCTGCAGACAAAAATTAGGTACCCCCGTGATTAATTTCATCATTTGCATCAGAAAAAAACATTCGAAAATTAGTAATGATATGTAGCATCAAACAATCTAAAAATTAGACGATGATGTCTTAATTATGAACATAAAACAGATTTAAGTCTCCCTAACTTCATTGTCTCGAGGCTTTGGTTATCAGTTATCACTTGTGCCCAGTACCTTTTGACTGATGAACCTGTTCGACCCGTATTTTTTACCGTAACTCACTTTACTTTTAACTTATCTACTATTTCCTGGAAGCCTGGAAGTTTTACGTTGTCAAATATCTAAAAAGTACCTTTTTACTTTCACTCTCTAACGAAAGGCCTTAGCTCGCAACGTTAGACTACTTACACGCTATTTCCGCAATACACCAACCTTTTTAGATATTTGATTTGTATTTCTACACTGCCTACGGAGCACAACATGTTTTAGGCTTAATAAATAGTTTGTTAACAACTAAAGCTCGATATGACTCAAATATCTTTATTTTGCTGTTATTTACTAGGACTGCTGTTGCAACTGGTAGGAGACTTGCAAAAAATCACCATACATACCGAGAAGAGAACCGATGACGAGTTATACGTCACAGCTGGCGCTGGATGCTACCTTGGCTGCAGCCCCGGACGGGATGGCGGAGAATGGACAAATTCTCTGTGTTACGCTGTAGATAATGCAGGTTTTGCGCTTCCTATTTTAGGAGGTATTAGCCATCAGAGCGTGGGCGGCTTTATGATGACAGGGTCAGCCGGTGGAAGCTTAACAAACGGGTTCGCCGATATCATAAAGCAAATCACTTTTGTTAACGGCAATGGTGAAATATGCGATTGTTCAAAAGAGCAAAATTCAGAAATGTTTGAAGCTGTGGGTGTCTCCATGGGGTTATTTGGGATCATTACAAGCGTCGACTTCTGCTTGGTTGATCGGAAATTCTATGTAAAGGGTAGAGAGGAGATTGTGGAATTCAGTCAATCCTTCTTGTCCAGCGCTACTGCACTGGATAACAGCCTCAAAGACAGCGACAATGAGTACTACCATATCAATTGGTTTCCACAGAAGTACGTCGGTCGTGTGATACAGTGGACTGGGCATAAGCAATTCACTGCAGGTGATTATGCCCCATATGTTCACACTCTGGAGAAACCATTGAATTTCTTCGGTGGCGCAAGTCTGCTGATGGTGTGTAATCTTATTCTAAATTGTGACAACTTGTCAGAAGCAGACTACTGCTCCATTGGTACTCTGCTGAAGGTGTTAGTCTGCCTGAAGTCATCCCAGATATTCTGTGACTTTTGGTACAGAGCACTGCCCAACGACAACCTAGCTCCTGTTGATACCGTCTTCAAGGTTGATTTCACCGAGGTTTGGGTACCGCGAGATCAGTACGCAGTTGTTTTGGAAAAGCTCAATGAGTATGCTCGTCTTATGTCATTATGTCACATGTATTATCTAGTAATTAATTGCATGACATAGTTCATCATTAAAAGTTACATGACGTTAGTTATTAATATAAGTGACATGACGTAGTTTGGCACTTAAAGTTGCATGACGTATCTCGTCACTAAAAGTTACATGACGCAGTTCATCACTAAAAGCTACATGACGTAGTTCATCACTAACAGTTGCATGACGTAATTCATCACTAAAACTTGCATGACGTAGTTCATCACAAAAAGTTGCATAACATTTTCGTTATTAAAAGTTGCATGACGTAGCTCGTCACTAAAGTTGCATGACGTAGTTCGTCACTAAAAGTTGCATGACGTAGCTGGTCACTAAAAGTTGCATAACGTAGTTCGTCATTAAAAGTTACATGATGTAGTTCATCACTAAAAGTTGCATGATGTAGTTCATCACTAAAAGTTGTATGACGTAGTTCAGCACTAAAAGTTACATGATGTAGTTCATCACTAAAAGTTGTATGACGTAGTTCATCACTAAAAGTTGTATGACGTAGTTCAGCACTAAAAGTTACATGATGTAGTTCATCACTAAAAGTTGCATGATGTAGTTCATCACTAAAAGTTGTACGACGTAGTTCAGCACTAAAAGTTACATGATGTAGTTCATCACTAAAAGTTGCATGATGTAGTTCATCACTAAAAGTTGTATGACGTAGTTCGTCACTAAAAGTTGCATGACGTAGCTGGTCACTAAAAGTTGCATAACGTAGTTCGTCATTAAAAGTTACATGATGTAGTTCATCACTAAAAGTTGCATGATGTAGTTCATCACTAAAAGTTGTATGACGTAGTTCAGCACTAAAAGTTACATGATGTAGTTCATCACTAAAAGTTGTATGACGTAGTTCATCACTAAAAGTTGTATGACGTAGTTCAGCACTAAAAGTTACATGATGTAGTTCATCACTAAAAGTTGCATGATGTAGTTCATCACTAAAAGTTGTACGACGTAGTTCAGCACTAAAAGTTACATGATGTAGTTCATCACTAAAAGTTGCATGATGTAGTTCATCACTAAAAGTTGTATGACGTAGTTCAGCAGTAAAAGTTACATGATGTAGTTCATCACTAAAAGTTGTATGACGTAGTTCATCACTAAAAGTTGTATGACGTAGTTCAGCACTAAAAGTTACATGATGTAGTTCATCACTAAAAGTTGCATGATGTAGTTCATCACTAAAAGTTGTATGACGTAGTTCAGCACTAAAAGTTACATGATGTAGTTCATCACTAAAAGTTGCATGATGTACTTCATCACTAAAAGTTACATGACGTAGTTCAGCACTAAAAGTTACATGACGTAGTTCATCACTAAAAGTTGTATGACGTAGTTCATCACTAAAAGTTGTATGACGTAGTTCAGCACTAAAAGTTGTATGATGTAGTTCATCACTAAAAGTTGCATGATGTAGTTCATCACTAAAAGTTGTATGACGTAGTTCAGCACTAAAAGTTACATGATGTAGTTCATCACTAAAAGTTGCATGATGTAGTTAATCACTAAAAGTTGTATGAGGTAGTTCGTCTCTAAAAGTTACATGATGTAGTTCATCACTAAAAGTTGTATGACGCAGTTCATCACTAAAAGTTGTATGATGTAGTTCATCACTAAAAGTTGTATGTAGTTCATCACTAAAAGTTACATGATGTAGTTCGTCACTAAAAGTTGCATGACGTAGTTCATCACTAAAAGTTGTATGACGTAGTTCATCACTAAAAGTTGCATGATGTAGTTCATGCATCACTAAAAGTTGTATGATGTAGTTCATCACTAAAAGTTGTATGATGTAGTTCAACACTAAAAGTTGTATGATGTAGTTCATCACTAAAAGTTGTATGATGTAGTTCATCACTAAAAGTTGTATGATGTAGTTCATCACTAAAAGTTGCATGATGTAGTTCATCACTAAAAGTTGTATGACGTAGTTCATCACTAAAAGTTACATGATGTAGTTCATCACTAAAAGTTACGTGATGTAGTTCATCACTAAAAGTTGAATGTAGTTCATCACTAAAAGTTACGTGATGTAGCTCGTCACTAAAAGTTGTATGATGTAGTTCATCACTAAAAGTTCCATGATGTACTTCATCACTAAAAGTTACATGATGTAGTTCATCACTAAACGTTGCATGATGTAGTTCATCACTAAAAGTTACATGATGTAGTTCATCACTAAAAGTTGCATGACGTAGTTCATCACTAAAAGTTGTATGACGTAGTTCATCACTAAAAGTTGTATGATGTAGTTCATCACTAAAAGTTGCATGATGTAGTTCATCACTAAAAGTTGTATGACGTAGTTCATCACTAAAAGTTACATGATGTAGTTCATCACTAAAAGTTGTATGATGTAGTTCGTCACTAAAAGTTGCATAACGTAGTTCGTCACTAAAAGTTGCATGACGTAGTTCATCACTAAAAGTTGTATGATGTAGTTCATCACTAAAAGTTGTATGATGTACTTCATCACTAAAAGTTACATGACGTAGTTCATCACTAAAAGTTGCATGACGTAGTTCAGCACTAAAAGTTACATGATGTAGTTCGTCACTAAAAGTTGCATGACGTAGTTCATCACTAAAAGTTGTATGACGTAGTTCATCACTAAAAGTTGCATGATGTAGTTCATCACTAAAAGTTGTATGACGTAGTTCATCACTAAAAGTTGCATGATGTAGTTCAACACTAAAAGTTGTATGACGTAGTTCATCACTAAAAGTTGCATGATGTAGTTCATCACTAAAAGTTGTATGACGTAGTTCATCACTAAAAGTTGCATGATGTAGTTCATCACTAAAAGTTGTATGACGTAGTTCATCACTAAAAGTTACATGATGTAGGTCATCACTAAAAGTTGTATGATGTAGTTCGTCACTAAAAGTTGCATAACGTAGTTCGTCACTAAAAGTTGCATGACGTAGTTCATCACTAAAAGTTGTATGATGTAGTTCATCACTAAAAGTTGTATGATGTACTTCATCACTAAAAGTTACATGACGTAGTTCATCACTAAAAGTTGCATGATGTAGTTCAACACTAAAAGTTGTATGACGTAGTTCATCACTAAAAGTTGTATGATGTAGTTCATCACTAAAAGTTGTATGATGTAGTTAATCACTAAAAGTTGTATGAGGTAGTTCGTCTCTAAAAGTTGCATGATGTAGTTCATCACTAAAATTTGCATGATGTAGTTCATCACTGAAAGTTATGTGATGTAGTTCATCACTAAAAGTTGCATGTAGTTCATCACTAAAAGTTACATGATGTAGCACGTCACTAAAAGTTGCATGATGTAGTTCATCACTAAAAGTTCCATGATGTAGTTCATCACTAAAAATTGTATGATGTAGTTCATCACTAAAAGTTGTATGATGTAGTTCATCACTAAAAGTTGTATGATGTAGTTCGTCACTAAAAGTTGTATGATGTAGTTCGTCACTAAAAGTTGTATGATGTAGTTCATCACTAAAAGTTCCATGATGTAGTTCGTCACTAAAAGTTACATGATGTAGTTCGTCACTAAAAGTTGCATGATGTAGTTCATCACTAAAAGTTCCATGATGTAGTTCATCACTAAAAATTGTATGATGTAGTTCATCACTAAACGTTGTATGATGTAGTTCATCACTAAAAGTTGTATGATGTAGTTCATCACTAAAAGTTGTATGATGTAGTTCAACACTAAAAGTTGCATGATGTAGTTGATCACTAAAAGTTGCATGATGTAGTTCATCACTAAGAATTGTATCATGTACTTCATCACTAAAAGTTGTATGATGTAGTTCATCACTAAAAGTTGTATGACGTAGTTCATCACTAAAAGATGTATGACGTAGTTCATCACTAAAAGTTGTATGACGTAGTTCATCACTAAAAGTTGTATGACGTAGTTCATTACTAAAAGTTGCATGATGTAGTTCATTACTAAAAGTTGCATGATGTAGTTCATCACTAAAAGTTGCATGATGTAGTTCATCACTAAAAGTTACATGATGTAGTTCATCACTAAAAGTTGCATGATGTAGTTCATCACTAAAAGTTACATGATGTAGTTCATCACTAAAAGTTGCGTGATGTAGTTCATCACTAAAAGTTGCATGATGTAGTTCATTACTAAAAGCTGTATGATGTAGTTCATCACTAAAAGTTGCATGATGTAGTTCATCACTAAAAGTTGCATGACGTAGTTCATCACTAAAAGTTGCATGATGTAGTTCATTACTAAAAGTTGCATGATGTAGTTCATCACTAAAAGTTGTATGACGTAGTTCATCACTAAAAGTTACATGATGTAGCTCTTCACTAAAAGTTGCATGTAGTTCATCACTAAAAGTTACATGATGTAGTTCGTCACTAAAAGTTGCATGATGTAGTTCATCACTAAAAGTTGCATGATGTAGTTCATCACTAAAAGTTGCATGACGTAGTTCATCGCTAAAGGTTGCATGATGTAGTTCATTGCTAAAAGTTGCATGATGTAGTTCATCACTAAATGTTGCATGATGTAGTTCATCACTAAAAGTTGTATGACGTAGTTCATCACTAAAAGTTGCATGATGTAGTTCATCACTAAAATTGCATGACATAGTTCATCACTAAAAGTTGTATGACGTAGTTCATAACTAAAAGTTGCATGATGTAGTTCATCAGTAAAAGTTACATGATGTAGTTCATCACTAAAAGTTGCATGATGTAGTTCATCACTAAAAGTTGCATGACGTAGTTCATCACTAAAGTTGTATGACGTATTTCATCACTAAAAGTTGCATGATGTAGCTCATCACTAAAAGTTGTATGATGTAGTTCATCACTAAAAGTTGTATGATGTAGTTCATCACTAAAAGTTGTATGATGTAGTTCATCACTAAAAGTTGCATGGTGTAGTTCATCACTAAAAGTTACATGATGTAGTTCTTCACTAAAAGTTGCATGATGTAGTTCATCACTAAAAGTTACATGATGTAGTTCGTCACAAAAAGTTGCATGATGTAGTTCATCACTAAAAGTTGCATGATGTAGTTCATCACTAAAAGTTGCATCACGTAGTTCATCGCTAAAGGTCGCATGATGCAGTTCATCGCTAAAAGTTGCATGATGTAGATCATCACTAAAACTTGCATGAAGTAGTTCATCACTAAAAGTTGTATGACGTAGTTCATCACTAAAAGTTGCATGATGTAGTTCATCACTAAAAGTTGCATGATGTAGTTCATCACCAAAAGTTGCATGACGTAATTCATCACTAAAAGTTGTATGACGTATTTCATCACTAAAAGTTGCATGATATAGTTCATCACTAAAAGTTGTATGATGTAGTTCATCACTAAAAGTTGTATGACGTAGTTCATCACTAAAAGTTGCATGATGTAGTTCATCACTAAAATTTGCATGGTGTAGTTCGTCACTAAAAGTTGCATGGTGTAGTTCATCACTAAAAGTTACATGATGTAGTTCTTCACTAAAAGTTCCATGTAGTTCATCACTAAAAGTTACATGATGTAGTTCGTCACTAAAAGTTGCATGATGTAGTTCATCACTAAAAGTTGCATGATGTAGTTCATCACTAAAAGTTGTATGACGTAGTTCATCACTAAAAGTTGCATGATGCAGTTCATCACTAAAAGTTGCATGATGTAGTTCATCACAAAAAGTTGTATGACGTAGTTCATCACTAAAAGTTGCATGATGTAGTTCATCACTAAAAGTTGCATGACGTAGTTCTTCACTAAAAGTTGCATGTAGTTCATCACTAAAAGTTGCATGACGTAGTTCTTCACGAAAAGTTGCATGTAGTTCATCGCTAAAGGTTGCATGATGTAGTTCATCGCTAAAAGTTGCATGATGTAGTTCATCACTAAAAGTTGCATGATGTAGTTCATCACTAAAAGTTGTATGACGTAGTTCATCACTAAAAGTTGCATGATGTAGTTCATCACTAAAAGTTGCATGATGTAGTTCATCACTAAAAGTTGCATGATGTAGTTCATCACTAAAAGTTGCATGATGTAGTTCATCACTAAAAGTTGCATGATGTAGTTCATCACTAAAAGTTGCATGATGTAGTTCATGACTAAAAGTTGCATGATATAGTTCATCATTAAAAGTTGCATGACGTAGTTCATCACTAAAAGTTGCAGGATTTAATTTATCATTAAAAGTTACATGACGTAGTTCGTCACTAAAGTTGCATGATATAGTTCATCACTAAAAGTTGCATGATGTAGTTCATCACTAAAAGTTGCATGATATAGTTCATCACTAAAAGTTGTATGATGTAGTTCATCGCTAAAAATTGCATGATGTAGTTCGTCGCTAAAAGTTACATGATGTAGTTCATCACTAAAAGTTACATGATGTAGTTCATCACTAAAAGTTGCATGATGTAGTTCATCACCAAAAGTTGCATGACGTAGTTCATCACTAAAAGTTGCATGACGTTGTTCATCACTAAAAGTTGCATGATGTAGTTCATCACTAAAAGTTGCATGATGTAGTTCATCACTAAAAGTTGCATGATGTAGTTCGTCACTAAAAGTTGCATTATGTAGTGCATCACTAAAAGTTACATGATGTAGTTCATCACTAAAAGTTACATGATGTAGTTCATCACTAAAAGTTGCATGATGTAGTTCATCAGTAAAAGTTGCATGATGTAGTTCATCACTAAAAGTTGCATAATGTAGTTCATCACTAAAAGTTACATGATGTAGTTCTTCACTAAAAGTTGCATAACGTAGTTCATCACTAAAAGTTACATGACGTAGTTCATCACTAAAAGTTACATGATGTAGTTCATCACTAAAAGTTGCATGATGTAGTTCATCACTAAAAGTTGTATGACGTAGTTCATCACTAAAAGTTGTATGATGTAGTTCATCACTAAAAGTTGCATGATGTAGTTCATCACTAAAAGTTGCATGACGTAGTTCATCACTAAAAGTTGCATGATGTAGTTCATCACTAAAAGTTGCATGATGTAGTTCATCACTAAAAGTTGCATGATATAGTTCGTCACTAAAAGTTGCAGGATTTAATTTATCACTAAAAGTTACATGACGTAGTTCATGACTAAAAGTTGCATGATGTAGTTCATCACTAAAAGTTGCATGATGTAGTTCATGACTAAAAGTTGCATGATATAGTTCATCATTAAAAGTTGCATGACGTAGTTCATCACTAAAAGTTGCAGGATTTAATTTATCATTAAAAGTTACATGACGTAGTTCGTCACTAAAGTTGCATGATATAGTTCATCACTAAAAGTTGCATGATGTAGTTCATCACTAAAAGTTGCATGATATAGTTCATCACTAAAAGTTGTATGATGTAGTTCATCGCTAAAAATTGCATGATGTAGTTCGTCGCTAAAAGTTACATGATGTAGTTCATCACTAAAAGTTACATGATGTAGTTCATCACTAAAAGTTGCATGATGTAGTTCATCACCAAAAGTTGCATGACGTAGTTCATCACTAAAAGTTGCATGACGTTGTTCATCACTAAAAGTTGCATGATGAAGTTCATCACTAAAAGTTGCATGATGTAGTTCATCACTAAAAGTTGCATGATGTAGTTCGTCACTAAAAGTTGCATTATGTAGTGCATCACTAAAAGTTACATGATGTAGTTCATCACTAAAAGTTACATGATGTAGTTCATCACTAAAAGTTGCATGATGTAGTTCATCAGTAAAAGTTGCATGATGTAGTTCATCACTAAAAGTTGCATAATGTAGTTCATCACTAAAAGTTACATGATGTAGTTCTTCACTAAAAGTTGCATAACGTAGTTCATCACTAAAAGTTACATGACGTAGTTCATCACTAAAAGTTACATGATGTAGTTCATCACTAAAAGTTGCATGATGTAGTTCATCAGTAAAAGTTGCATGATGTAGTTCATCACTAAAAGTTGTATGATGTAGTTCATCACTAAAAGTTGCATGATGTAGTTCATCACTAAAAGTTGTATGATGAAGTTCATCACTAAAAGTTACATGATGTAGTTCATCAGTAAAAGTTACATGATGTAGTTCATCACTAAAAGTTGCATGGTGTAGTTCATCACTAAAAGTTACATGATGTAGTTCTTCACTAAAAGTTGCATGTAGTTCATCACTAAAAGTTACATGATGTAGTTCGTCACTAAAAGTTGCATGATGTAGTTCATCACTAAAAGTTACATGATGTAGTTCATCACTAAAAGTTGCATGATGTAGTTCATCACTAAAAGTTGTATGATGTAGTTCATCACTAAAAGTTGTATGACGTAGTTCATCACTAAAAGTTGCATGATGTAGTTCATCACTAAAAGTTGCATGGTGTAGTTCATCACTAAAAGTTACATGATGTAGTTCTACACTAAAAGTTGCATGTAGTTCATCACTAAAAGTTACATGATGTAGTTCGTCACTAAAAGTTGCATGATGTAGTTCATCACTAAAAGTTGCATGATGTAGTTCATCACTAAAAGTTGCATGACGTAGTTCATCACTAAAAGTTGTATGACGTAGTTCATCACTAAAAGTTGCATGATGTAGTTCATCACTAAAATTTGTATGATGTAGTTCATCACTAAAAGTTGTATGACGTAGTTCATCACTAAAAGTTGCATGATGTAGTTCATCACTAAAAGTTGCATGATGTAGTTCATCACTAAAAGTTGCATGACGTAATTCATCACTAAAAGTTGTATGACGTATTTCATCACTAAAAGTTGCATGATATAGTTCATCACTAAAAGTTGTATGATGTAGTTCATCACTAAAAGTTGTATGACGTAGTTCATCACTAAAAGTTGCATGATGTAGTTCATCACTAAAAGTTGCATGGTGTAGTTCGTCACTAAAAGTTGCATGTAGTAGTTCATCACTAAAAGTTGCATGGTGTAGTTCGTCACTAAAAGTTGCATGGTGTAGTTCATCACTAAAAGTTACATGATGTAGTTCTTCACTAAAAGTTCCATGTAGTTCATCACTAAAAGTTACATGATGTAGTTCGTCACTGAAAGTTGCATGATGTAGTTCATCACTAAAAGTTGCATGATGTAGTTCATCACTAAAAGTTGTATGACGTAGTTCATCACTAAAAGTTGCATGATGCAGTTCATCACTAAAAGTTGCATGATGTAGTTCATCACTAAAAGTTGTATGATGTAGTTCATCACTAAAAGTTGCATGATGTAGTTCATCACTAAAAGTTGTATGACGTAGTTCATCACTAAAAGTTGCATGATGTAGTTCATCACTAAAAGTTGCATGACGTAGTTCTTCACTAAAAGTTGCATGTAGTTCATAACTAAAAGTTGCATGATGTAGTTCTTCACTAAAATTTGTATGATGTAGTTCATCACTAAGTTGTATGACGTAGTTCATCACTAAAAGTTTCATGACGTAGTTCATCGCTAAAGGTTGCATGATGTAGTTCATCGCTAAAAGTTGCATGATGTAGTTCATCACTAAAAGTTGCATGATGTAGTTCATCACTAAAAGTTGTATGACGTAGTTCATCACTAAAAGTTGCATGATGTAGTTCATCACTAAAAGTTGCATGACGTAGTTCATCACTAAAAGTTGCATGATGTAGTTCATCACTAAAAGTTGCATGATGTAGTTCATCACAAAAAGTTGCATGATATAGTTCGTCACTAAAAGTTGCAGGATTTAATTTATCACTAAAAGTTACATGACGTAGTTCGTCACTAAAAGTTGCATGATGTAGTTCGTCACTAAAAGTTGCATGATGTAGTTCATGACTAAAAGTTGCATGATATAGTTCATCATTAAAAGTTGCATGACGTAGTTCATCACTAAAAGTTGCAGGATTTAATTAATCATTAAAAGTTACATGACGTAGTTCGTCACTAAAAGTTGCATGATATAGTTCATCACTAAAAGTTGCATGATGTAGTTCATCACTAAAAGTTGCATGACGTAGTTCATCACTAAAAGTTGTATGACGTAGTTCATCACTAAAAGTTGCATGATGTAGTTCATCACTAAAATTTGTATGATGTAGTTCATCACTAAATGTTGTATGATGTAGTTCATCACTAAAAGTTGCATGATGTAGTTCATCACTAAAAGTTGCATGATGTAGTTCATCACTAAAAGTTGCATGACGTAATTCATCACTAAAAGTTGTATGACGTATTTCATCACTAAAAGTTGCATGATATAGTTCATCACTAAAAGTTGTATGATGTAGTTCATCACTAAAAGTTGTATGACGTAGTTCATCACTAAAAGTTGCATGATGTAGTTCATCACTAAAAGTTGCATGGTGTAGTTCGTCACTAAAAGTTGCATGGTGTAGTTCATCACTAAAAGTTACATGATGTAGTTCTTCACTAAAAGTTCCATGTAGTTCATCACTAAAAGTTACATGATGTAGTTCGTCACTAAAAGTTGCATGATGTAGTTCATCACTAAAAGTTGCATGATGTAGTTCATCACTAAAAGTTGTATGACGTAGTTCATCACTAAAAGTTGCATGATGCAGTTCATCACTAAAAGTTGCATGATGTAGTTCATCACTAAAAGTTGTATGACGTAGTTCATCACTAAAAGTTGCATGATGTAGTTCATCACTAAAAGTTGCATGACGTAGTTCTTCACTAAAAGTTGCATGTAGTTCATAACTAAAAGTTGCATGATGTAGTTCTTCACTAAAATTTGTATGATGTAGTTCATCACTAAGTTGTATGACGTAGTTCATCACTAAAAGTTGCATGACGTAGTTCATCGCTAAAGGTTGCATGATGTAGTTCATCGCTAAAAGTTGCATGATGTAGTTCATCACTAAAAGTTGCATGATGTAGTTCATCACTAAAAGTTGTATGACGTAGTTCATCACTAAAAGTTGCATGATGTAGTTCATCACTAAAAGTTGCATGACGTAGTTCATCACTAAAAGTTGCATGATGTAGTTCATCACTAAAAGTTGCATGATGTAGTTCATCACAAAAAGTTGCATGATATAGTTCGTCACTAAAAGTTGCAGGATTTAATTTATCACTAAAAGTTACATGACGTAGTTCGTCACTAAAAGTTGCATGATGTAGTTCATCACTAAAAGTTGCATGATGTAGTTCATGACTAAAAGTTGCATGATATAGTTCATCATTAAAAGTTGCATGACGTAGTTCATCACTAAAAGTTGCAGGATTTAATTTATCATTAAAAGTTACATGACGTAGTTCGTCACTAAAAGTTGCATGATATAGTTCATCACTAAAAGTTGCATGATGTAGTTCATCACTAAAAGTTGCATGATATAGTTCATCACTAAAAGTTGTATGATGTAGTTCATCGCTAAAAGTTGCATGATGTAGTTCATCACTAAATGTTGCATGATGTAGTTCATCACTAAATGTTGCATGGTGTAGTTCATCACTAAAAGTTACATGATGTAGTTCTTCACTAAAATTTGCATGTAGTTCATCACTAAAAGTTACATGATGTTGTTTGTCACTAAAAGTTGCATGATGTAGTTCATCACTAAAAGTTGCATGATGTATTTCATCACTAAAAGTTGCATGATATAGTTCATCACTAAAAGTTGCATGACGTAGTTCGTCACTAAAAGTTGCAGGATTTAATTTATCACTAAAAGTTACATGACGTAGTTCGTCACTAAAAGTTGCATGATATAGTTTATCACGAAAAGTTGCATGACGTAGTTCATCGCTAAAAGTTATATGACGTTGTTCATCACTAAAAGTTGCATGATGTAGTTCATCACTAAAATTTGTATGATGTAGTTCATCACTAAAAGTTGTATGACGTAGTTCATCGCTAAAAGTTGCATGATGTAGTTCGTCACTACAAGTTGCATGATGTAGTTCATCACTAAAAGTTGTATGACGTAGTTCATCACTAAAAGTTGCATGATGTAGTTCATCACTAAATGTTGCATGATGTAGTTCATCACTAAAAGTTGCATGGTGTAGTTCATCACTAAAAGTTACATGATGTAGTTCTTCACTAAAATTTACATGTAGTTCATCACTAAAAGTTACATGATGTTGTTTGTCACTAAAAGTTGCATGATGTAGTTCATCACTAAAAGTTGCATGATGTAGTTCATCACTAAAAGTTACATGATGTAGTTCATCACTAAAAGTTACATGATGTAGTTCATCACTAAAAGTTGCATGATGTATTTCATCAGTTAAAGTTACTGTACATGATGTAGTTCGTCACTAAAGTTGCATGATGTAATTCATCACTAAAAGTTACATGATGTAGTTCATCACTAAAAGTTGCATAACGTAGTTCATCACTAAAAGTTACATGACGTAGTTCATCACTAAAAGTTGCATGATGTAGTTCATCACTAAAAGTTACATGATATAGTTCATCACTAAAAGTTACATGATGTAGTTCGTCACTAAACGTTACATGACGTAGTTCGTCGCTAAATGTTCTATGACGTAGTTCATCACTAAATGTTGTATGATGTAGTTCATCACTAAAAGTTACATGACGTAGTTCGTCACTAAAAGTTGCATGATATAGTTCATCACTAAAAGTTGCATGTAGTTCGTCACTAAAAGTTGCATGATGTAGTTCATCAGTAAAAGTTGCATGATGTAGTTCATCACTAAAAGTTGCATGAAATAGTTCATCACTAAAAGTTGTATGATGTAGTTCATCACTAAAAGTTGTATGATGTAGTTCATCGCTAAAAGTTGCATGATGTAGTTCGTCACTAAAAGTTGCATGATGTAGTTCATCAGTAAAAGTTGCATGATGTAGTTCATCACTAAAAGTTGCATGATGTAGTTCGTCACTAAAAGTTGTATGAAGTAGTTCATCACTAAAAGTTGTATGACGTAGTTCATCGCTAAAAGTTGCATGACGTAGTTCTTCACTAAAAGTTGCATGATCTAGTTCATCACTAAAAGTTACATGATGTAGTTCATCACTAAAAGTTACATGATGTAGTTCATCACTAAAAGTTGCATGATATAGTTCATCAGTAAAAGTTGCATGATGTAGTTCGTCACTAAAAGTTGCATCATGTAGTTCATCACTAAAAGTTACATGATGTAGTTCATCACTAAAAGTTGCATAACGTAGTTCATCACTAAAAGTTTCATGATGTAGTTCATCACTAAAAGTTGCATGATGTAGTTCATCACTAAAAGTTACATGATATAGTTCATCACTAAAAGTTGTATGATGTAGTTCATCACTAAAAGTTGCATGATGTAGTTCGTCACTAAAAGTTGTATGATGTAGTTCATCACTAAAAGTTGCATAACGTAGTTCATCACTAAAAGTTGCATGATGTAGTTCGTCACTAAAAGTTGTATGAAGTAGTTCATCACTAAAAGTTGTATGACGTAGTTCATCGCTAAAAGTTGCATGACGTAGTTCTTCACTAAAAGTTGCATGATCTAGTTCATCACTAAAAGTTACATGATGTAGTTCATCACTAAAAGTTACATGATGTAGTTCATCACTAAAAGTTGCGTGATGTAGTTCATCAGTAAAAGTTGCATGATGTAGTTCGTCACTAAAAGTTGCATCATGTAGTTCATCACTAAAAGTTACATGATGTAGTTCATCACTAAAAGTTGCATAACGTAGTTCATCACTTAAAGTTTCATGATGTAGTTCATCACTAAAAGTTGCATGATGTAGTTCATCACTAAAAGTTACATGATGTAGTTCGTCACTAAAAGTTGCATGATGTACAGTGTAGTTCATCACTAAAAGTTGCATGATGTAGTTCATCACTAAAAGTTGCATGATATAATTCATCACTAAAAGTTGCATGACGTAGTTCGGCACTAAAAGTTGCATGATGTAGTTCATCACTAAAAGTTACATGACGTAGTTCGTCACTAAAAGTTGCATGATATAGCTCATCACTAAAAGTTGCATCACGTAGTTCATCGCTAAAAGTTGCATGATGTAGTTCGTCACTAAAAGTTGCATGATGTAGTTCATCAGTAAAAGTTGCATGGTGTAGTTCATCACTAAAAGTTGCATGAAATAGTTCATCACTAAAAGTTGTATGATGTAGTTCATCGCTAAAAGTTGCATGATGTAGTTCGTCACTAAACGTTACATGATGTAGTTCATCACTAAAAGTTACATGATGTAGTTCATCACTAAAAGTTGCATGATGTAGTTCATCACTAAAACTTACATGATGTAGTTCTTCACTAAAAGTTGCATGTAGTTCATCACTAAAAGTTACATAATGTAGTTCGTCTCTAAAAGTTGCATGATGTAGTTCATCACTAAAAGTTGCATGATGTAGTTCATCACTAAAAGTTACATGATGTAGTTCATTACTAAAAGTTGCATGACGTAGTTCATCACTAAAAGTTACATGACGTAGTTCATCACTAAAAGTTGCATGATGTAGTTCATCACTATAAGTTGTATGACGTAGTTCATCACTAAAAGTTGCATGATGTAGTTCATCACTAAAAGTTGCATGGTGTAGTTCATCACTAAAAGTTACATGATGTAGTTCTTCACTAAAAGTTGCATGTAGTTCATCACTAAAAGTTACATAATGTAGTTCGTCACTAAAAGTTGCATGATGTAGTTCATCACTAAAAGTTGCATGATGTAGTTCATCACTAAAAGTTGCATGACGTAGTTCATCGCTAAAGGTTGCATGATGTAGTTCATCGCTAAAAGTTGCATGATGTTGTTCATCACTAAAAGTTGTATGATGTAGTTCATCACTAAAACTTACATGATGTAGTTCATCACTAAAACTTACATGATGTAGTTCATCACTAAAATTTGCATGATGTAGTTCATCAGTAAAAGTTGCATGATGTAGTTCATCACTAAAAGTTGCATGATGTAGTTCATCACTAAAAGTTACATGATGTAGTTCATCACTAAAAGTTGCATAACGTAGTTCATCACTAAAAGTTTCATGATGTAGTTCATCACTAAAAGTTGCATGATGTAGTTCATCACTAAAAGTTTTATGATGTAGTTCATCACTAAAAGTTGCATGATGTAGTTCATCAGTAAAAGTTGCATGATGTAGTTCATCACTAAAAGTTGCATGATGTAGTTCATCACTAAAAGTTACATGATGTAGTTCATCACTAAAAGTTGCATAACGTAGTTCATCACTAAAAGTTTCATGATGTAGTTCATCACTAAAAGTTGCATGATGTAGTTCATCAGTAAAAGTTGCATGATGTAGTTCATCACTAAAAGTTTTATGATGTAGTTCATCACTAAAAGTTGCATTATGTAGTACATCACTAAAAGTTGCATGATGTAGTTCATCACTAAAAGTTACATGATGTAGTTCATCACTAAAAGTTGCATAATGTAGTTCATCACTAAAAGTTACATGACGTAGTTCATCACTAAAAGTTGCATGATGTAGTTCATCACTAAAAGTTACATGATATAGTTCATCACTAAAAGTTACATGATGTAGTTCGTCACTAAACGTTACAAGACATTGTTCGTCACTAAGTGTTGTATAACGTAGTTCATCACTAAATATTTTATGATGTAGTTCATCACTAAAAGTTGTATGATGTAGTTCATCACTAAAAGTTGCATGTAGTTCATCACTAAAAGTTACATGATGTAGTTCGTCACTAAAAGTTGCATGATGTAGTTCATCACTAAAAGTTCCATGATGTAGTTCTTCACTAAAAGTTGTATGATGTAGTTCATCACTAAAAGTTGTATGATGTAGTTCAGCACTAAAAGTTGCATGATGTAGTTCATCACAAAAAGTTGTATGATGTAGTTCATCACTAAAAGTTGCATGATGTAGTTCATCACTAAAAGTTGTATGATGTAGTTAATCACTAAAAGTTGTATGAGGTAGTTCGTCACTAAAAGTTGTATGATGTAGTTCGTCACTAAAAGATGCATGATGAAGTTCATCACTAAAACTTGCATGATGTAGTTCATCACTAAAAGTTGCATGATGTAGTTCATCACTAAAAGTTGTATGATGTAGTTCATCACTAAAAGTTGTATGATGTAGTTCATCACTAAAAGTTGTATGATGTAGTTCGTCACTAAAAGTTGTATGACGTAGTTCATCACTAAAAGTTACATGATGTAGTTCATCACTAAAAGTTGCATGATGTAGTTCATCACTAAAAGTTGTATGATGTAGTTCATCACTAAAAGTTGCATGATGTAGTGCATCACTAAATGTTGTATGACGTAGTTCATCACTAAAAGTTGTATGATATAGTTCGTCACTAAAAGTTACATGACGCAGTTCATCACCAAAAGTTACATGATGTAGTTCATCACTAAAAGTTCCATGATGTTGTTCTTCACTAAAAGTTGTATGATGTAGTTCATCACTAAAAGTTGTATGATGTAGTTCAGCACTAAAAGTTGCATGATGTAGTTCATCACAAAAAGTTGTATGATGTAGTTCATCACTAAAAGTTGCATGACGTAGTTCATCACTAAAAGTTGCATGACGTAGTTCATCACTAAAAGTTGCATGACGTAGTTCTTCACTAAAATTTACATGATGTAGTTCATCAATAAAAGTTGCATGATGTAGTTCATCACTAATAGTTGCATGATGTAGTTCATCACTAAAAGTTGCATGATGTAGTTCGTCACTAAAAGTTCATGATGTAGTGCATCACTAAAAGTTACATGATGTAGTTCATCACTAAAAGTTACATGATGTAGTAATCACTAAATGTTGCATGATGTAGTTCATCAGTAAAAGTTGCATGATGTAGTTCATCACTAAAAGTTGCATAATGTAGTTCATCACTAAAAGTTACATGATGTAGTTCATCACTAAAAGTTGCATGACGTAGTTCATCACTAAAAGTTACATGACGTAGTTCATCACTAAAAGTTACATGATGTAGTTCATCACTAAAAGTTGCATGATGTAGTTCATCAGTAAAAGTTGCATGATGTAGTTCATCACTAATTGTTATATGATGTAGTTCATCACTAAAAGTTGAATGATGTAGTTCATCACTAAAAGTTGTATGATGAAGTTCATCACTAAAAGTTGCATGATGTAGTTCATCAGTTAAAGTTACATGATGTAGACTAAAAGTTGCATGATGTAGTTCATCACTAAAAGTTGCATGATGTAGTTCATTACTAAAAGTTGCATAACGTAGTTCATCACTAAAAGTTACATGACGTAGTTCATCACTAAAAGTTGCATGATGTAGTTCATCACTATAAGTTGTATGACGTGGTTCATCACTAAAAGTTGCATGATGTAGTTCATCACTAAAAGTTGCATGGTGTAGTTCATCACTAAAAGTTGCATGGTGTAGTTCTTCACTAAAAGTTGCATGTAGTTCATCACTAAAAGTTACATAATGTAGTTCGTCACTAAAAGTTGCATGATGTAGTTCATCACTAAAAGTTGCATGATGTAGTTCATCACTAAAAGTTGCATGACGTAGTTCATCGCTAAAGGTTGCATGATGTAGTTCATCGCTAAAAGTTGCATGATATAGTTCGTCACTAAAAGTTACATGACGCAGTTCATCACCAAAAGTTACATGACGCAGTTCATCACCAAAAGTTACATGATGTAGTTCATCACTAAAAGTTGTATGATGTAGTTCATCACTAAAAGTTGTATGATGTAGTTCAGCACTAAAAGTTGCATGATGTAGTTCATCACAAAAAGTTGTATGATGTAGTTCATCACTAAAAGTTGCATGACGTAGTTCATCACTAAAAGTTGCATGACGTAGTTCATCACTAAAAGTTGCATGACGTAGTTCTTCACTAAAATTTACATGATGTAGTTCATCAATAAAAGTTGCATGATGTAGTTCATCACTAATAGTTGCATGATGTAGTTCATCACTAAAAGTTGCATGATGTAGTTCGTCACTAAAAGTTCCATGATGTAGTGCATCACTAAAAGTTACATGATGAGTTCATCACTAAAAGTTACATGATGTAGTTCATCACTAAAAGTTGCATGATGTAGTTCATCACTAAAAGTTGCATGATGTAGTTCATCACTAAAAGTTGCATGATGTAGTTCATCACTAAAAGTTGCATGACGTAGTTCATCACTAAAAGTTGCATGAAGTAGTTCATCACTAAAAGTTGTATGATGTAGTTCATCACTAAAAGTTACATGATGTAGTAATCACTAAAAATTGCATGATGTAGTTCATCAGTAAAAGTTGCATGATGTAGTTCATCACTAAAAGTTACATGATGTAGTTCATCAGTAAAAGTTGTATGATGTAGTTCATCACTAAAAGTTGCATGATGTAGTTCATCACTAAAAGTTGCATAATGTAGTTCATCACTAAAAGTTACATGATGTAGTTCATCACTAAAAGTTGCATGACGTAGTTCATCACTAAAAGTTACATGACGTAGTTCATCACTAAAAGTTACATGATGTAGTTCATCACTAAAAGTTGCATGATGTAGTTCATCAGTAAAAGTTGCATGATGTAGTTCATCACTAATTGTTATATGATGTAGTTCATCACTAAAAGTTGAATGATGTAGTTCATCACTAAAAGTTGTATGATGAAGTTCATCACTAAAAGTTGCATGATGTAATTCATCAGTTAAAGTTACATGATGTAGACTAAAAGTTGCATGATGTAGTTCATCACTAAAAGTTACATGATGTAGTTCATTACTAAAAGTTGCATAACTTAGTTCATCACTAAAAGTTACATGACGTAGTTCATCACTAAAAGTTGCATGATGTAGTTCATCACTATAAGTTGTATGACGTAGTTCATCACTAAAAGTTGCATGATGTAGTTCATCACTAAAAGTTGCATGGTGTAGTTCATCACTAAAAGTTACATGATGTAGTTCTTCACTAAAAGTTGCATGTAGTTCATCACTAAAAGTTACATAATGTAGTTCGTCACTAAAAGTTGCATGATGTAGTTCATCACTAAAAGTTGCATGGTGTAGTTCATCACTAAAAGTTACATGATGTAGTTCTTCACTAAAAGTTGCATGTAGTTCATCACTAAAAGTTACATAATGTAGTTCGTCACTAAAAGTTGCATGATGTAGTTCATCACTAAAAGTTGCATGATGTAGTTCATCACTAAAAGTTGCATGACGTAGTTCATCGCTAAAGGTTGCATGATGTAGTTCATCGCTAAAAGTTGCATGATGTTGTTCATCACTAAAAGTTGTATGATGTAGTTCATCACTAAAACTTACATGATGTAGTTCATCACTAAAACTTACATGATGTAGTTCATCACTAAAATTTGCATGATGTAGTTCATCAGTAAAAGTTGCATGATGTAGTTCATCACTAAAAGTTGCATGATGTAGTTCATCACTAAAAGTTACATGATGTAGTTCATCACTAAAAGTTGCATAACGTAGTTCATCACTAAAAGTTTCATGATGTAGTTCATCACTAAAAGTTGCATGATGTAGTTCATCACTAAAAGTTTTATGATGTAGTTCATCACTAAAAGTTGCATGATGTAGTTCATCAGTAAAAGTTGCATGATGTAGTTCATCACTAAAAGTTGCATGATGTAGTTCATCACTAAAAGTTACATGATGTAGTTCATCACTAAAAGTTGCATAACGTAGTTCATCACTAAAAGTTTCATGATGTAGTTCATCACTAAAAGTTGCATGATGTAGTTCATCAGTAAAAGTTGCATGATGTAGTTCATCACTAAAAGTTTTATGATGTAGTTCATCACTAAAAGTTGCATTATGTAGTACATCACTAAAAGTTGCATGATGTAGTTCATCACTAAAAGTTACATGATGTAGTTCATCACTAAAAGTTGCATAATGTAGTTCATCACTAAAAGTTACATGACGTAGTTCATCACTAAAAGTTGCATGATGTAGTTCATCACTAAAAGTTACATGATATAGTTCATCACTAAAAGTTACATGATGTAGTTCGTCACTAAACGTTACAAGACATTGTTCGTCACTAAGTGTTGTATAACGTAGTTCATCACTAAATATTTTATGATGTAGTTCATCACTAAAAGTTGTATGATGTAGTTCATCACTAAAAGTTGCATGTAGTTCATCACTAAAAGTTACATGATGTAGTTCGTCACTAAAAGTTGCATGATGTAGTTCATCACTAAAAGTTCCATGATGTAGTTCTTCACTAAAAGTTGTATGATGTAGTTCATCACTAAAAGTTGTATGATGTAGTTCAGCACTAAAAGTTGCATGATGTAGTTCATCACAAAAAGTTGTATGATGTAGTTCATCACTAAAAGTTGCATGATGTAGTTCATCACTAAAAGTTGTATGATGTAGTTAATCACTAAAAGTTGTATGAGGTAGTTCGTCACTAAAAGTTGTATGATGTAGTTCGTCACTAAAAGATGCATGATGAAGTTCATCACTAAAACTTGCATGATGTAGTTCATCACTAAAAGTTGCATGATGTAGTTCATCACTAAAAGTTGTATGATGTAGTTCATCACTAAAAGTTGTATGATGTAGTTCATCACTAAAAGTTGTATGATGTAGTTCGTCACTAAAAGTTGTATGACGTAGTTCATCACTAAAAGTTACATGATGTAGTTCATCACTAAAAGTTGCATGATGTAGTTCATCACTAAAAGTTGTATGATGTAGTTCATCACTAAAAGTTGCATGATGTAGTGCATCACTAAATGTTGTATGACGTAGTTCATCACTAAAAGTTGTATGATATAGTTCGTCACTAAAAGTTACATGACGCAGTTCATCACCAAAAGTTACATGATGTAGTTCATCACTAAAAGTTCCATGATGTTGTTCTTCACTAAAAGTTGTATGATGTAGTTCATCACTAAAAGTTGTATGATGTAGTTCAGCACTAAAAGTTGCATGATGTAGTTCATCACAAAAAGTTGTATGATGTAGTTCATCACTAAAAGTTGCATGACGTAGTTCATCACTAAAAGTTGCATGACGTAGTTCATCACTAAAAGTTGCATGACGTAGTTCTTCACTAAAATTTACATGATGTAGTTCATCAATAAAAGTTGCATGATGTAGTTCATCACTAATAGTTGCATGATGTAGTTCATCACTAAAAGTTGCATGATGTAGTTCGTCACTAAAAGTTCATGATGTAGTGCATCACTAAAAGTTACATGATGTAGTTCATCACTAAAAGTTACATGATGTAGTAATCACTAAATGTTGCATGATGTAGTTCATCAGTAAAAGTTGCATGATGTAGTTCATCACTAAAAGTTGCATAATGTAGTTCATCACTAAAAGTTACATGATGTAGTTCATCACTAAAAGTTGCATGACGTAGTTCATCACTAAAAGTTACATGACGTAGTTCATCACTAAAAGTTACATGATGTAGTTCATCACTAAAAGTTGCATGATGTAGTTCATCAGTAAAAGTTGCATGATGTAGTTCATCACTAATTGTTATATGATGTAGTTCATCACTAAAAGTTGAATGATGTAGTTCATCACTAAAAGTTGTATGATGAAGTTCATCACTAAAAGTTGCATGATGTAGTTCATCAGTTAAAGTTACATGATGTAGACTAAAAGTTGCATGATGTAGTTCATCACTAAAAGTTGCATGATGTAGTTCATTACTAAAAGTTGCATAACGTAGTTCATCACTAAAAGTTACATGACGTAGTTCATCACTAAAAGTTGCATGATGTAGTTCATCACTATAAGTTGTATGACGTAGTTCATCACTAAAAGTTGCATGATGTAGTTCATCACTAAAAGTTGCATGGTGTAGTTCATCACTAAAAGTTGCATGGTGTAGTTCTTCACTAAAAGTTGCATGTAGTTCATCACTAAAAGTTACATAATGTAGTTCGTCACTAAAAGTTGCATGATGTAGTTCATCACTAAAAGTTGCATGATGTAGTTCATCACTAAAAGTTGCATGACGTAGTTCATCGCTAAAGGTTGCATGATGTAGTTCATCGCTAAAAGTTGCATGATATAGTTCGTCACTAAAAGTTACATGACGCAGTTCATCACCAAAAGTTACATGACGCAGTTCATCACCAAAAGTTACATGATGTAGTTCATCACTAAAAGTTGTATGATGTAGTTCATCACTAAAAGTTGTATGATGTAGTTCAGCACTAAAAGTTGCATGATGTAGTTCATCACAAAAAGTTGTATGATGTAGTTCATCACTAAAAGTTGCATGACGTAGTTCATCACTAAAAGTTGCATGACGTAGTTCATCACTAAAAGTTGCATGACGTAGTTCTTCACTAAAATTTACATGATGTAGTTCATCAATAAAAAGTTGCATGATGTAGTTCATCACTAATAGTTGCATGATGTAGTTCATCACTAAAAGTTGCATGATGTAGTTCGTCACTAAAAGTTCCATGATGTAGTGCATCACTAAAAGTTACATGATGAGTTCATCACTAAAAGTTACATGATGTAGTTCATCACTAAAAGTTGCATGATGTAGTTCATCACTAAAAGTTGCATGATGTAGTTCATCACTAAAAGTTGCATGATGTAGTTCATCACTAAAAGTTGCATGACGTAGTTCATCACTAAAAGTTGCATGAAGTAGTTCATCACTAAAAGTTGTATGATGTAGTTCATCACTAAAAGTTACATGATGTAGTAATCACTAAAAATTGCATGATGTAGTTCATCAGTAAAAGTTGCATGATGTAGTTCATCACTAAAAGTTACATGATGTAGTTCATCAGTAAAAGTTGTATGATGTAGTTCATCACTAAAAGTTGCATGATGTAGTTCATCACTAAAAGTTGCATAATGTAGTTCATCACTAAAAGTTACATGATGTAGTTCATCACTAAAAGTTGCATGACGTAGTTCATCACTAAAAGTTACATGACGTAGTTCATCACTAAAAGTTACATGATGTAGTTCATCACTAAAAGTTGCATGATGTAGTTCATCAGTAAAAGTTGCATGATGTAGTTCATCACTAATTGTTATATGATGTAGTTCATCACTAAAAGTTGAATGATGTAGTTCATCACTAAAAGTTGTATGATGAAGTTCATCACTAAAAGTTGCATGATGTAATTCATCAGTTAAAGTTACATGATGTAGACTAAAAGTTGCATGATGTAGTTCATCACTAAAAGTTACATGATGTAGTTCATTACTAAAAGTTGCATAACTTAGTTCATCACTAAAAGTTACATGACGTAGTTCATCACTAAAAGTTGCATGATGTAGTTCATCACTATAAGTTGTATGACGTAGTTCATCACTAAAAGTTGCATGATGTAGTTCATCACTAAAAGTTGCATGGTGTAGTTCATCACTAAAAGTTACATGATGTAGTTCTTCACTAAAAGTTGCATGTAGTTCATCACTAAAAGTTACATAATGTAGTTCGTCACTAAAAGTTGCATGATGTAGTTCATCACTAAAAGTTGCATGATGTAGTTCATCACTAAAAGTTGCATGATGTAGTTCATCACTAAAAGTTACATGATGTAGTTCTTCACTAAAAGTTGCATGTAGTTCATCACTAAAACTTACATGATGTAGTTCATCGCTAAAAGTTGCATGATGTAGTTCATCACTAAAAGTTGCATGACGTAGTTCATCGCTAAAGGTTGCATGATGTAGTTCATCGCTAAAAGTTGCATGATGTAGTTCATCACTAAAAGTTGCATAATGTAGTTCATCACTAAAAGTTGTATGACGTAGTTCATCACTAAAAGTTGCATGATGTAGTTCATCACTAAAAGTTGCATGACGTAGTTCATCACTAAAAGTTCTATGACGTAGTTCAACACTAAAATTTGCATGATGTAGTTCAACACTAAAAGTTGCATGACGTAGTTCGTCACTAAAAGTTGCATGATGTAGTTCATCACTAAAAGTTGTATGACGTAGTTCATCACTAAAAGTTGCATGATGTAGTTCATTACTAAAAGTTGCATGATGTAGTTCGTCACTAAAAGTTACATGATGTAGTTCATCGCTAAAAGTTACATGATGTAGTTCATCACTAAATGTTGCATGATGTAGTTCATCACTAATAATTGCATGATGTTGTTCATCACTAAAAGTTGCATGATGTAGTTCGTCACTAAAAGTTGTATGATGTAGTTCATCACTAAAACTTACATGATGTAGTTCATCACTAAAACTTACATGATGTAGTTCATCACTAAAAGTTGCATGATGTAGTTCATCAGTAAAAGTTGCATGATGTAGTTCATCACTAAATGTTGCATGATGTAGTTCATCACTAAAAGTTACATGATGTAGTTCATCACTAAAAGTTGCATAACGTAGTTCATCACTAAAAGTTTCATGATGTAGTTCATCACTAAAAGTTGCATGATGTAGTTCATCAGTAAAAGTTGCATGATGTAGTTCATCACTAAAAGTTGCATGATGTAGTTCATCACTAAAAGTTACATGATGTAGTTCATCACTAAAAGTTGCATAACGTAGTTCATCACTAAAAGTTTCATGATGTAGTTCATCACTAAAAGTTGCATGATGTAGTTCATCAGTAAAAGTTGCATGATGTAGTTCATCACTAAAAGTTTTATGATGTAGTTCATCACTAAAAGTTGCATTATGTAGTACATCACTAAAAGTTGCATGATGTAGTTCATCACTAAAAGTTACATGATGTAGTTCATCACTAAAAGTTGCATAATGTAGTTCATCACTAAAAGTTACATGACGTAGTTCATCACTAAAAGTTGCATGATGTAGTTCATCACTAAAAGTTACATGATATAGTTCATCACTAAAAGTTACATGATGTAGTTCGTCACTAAACGTTACAAGACATTGTTCGTCACTAAGTGTTGTATGACGTAGTTCATCACTAAATATTTTATGATGTAGTTCATCACTAAAAGTTGTATGATGTAGTTCATCACTAAAAGTTGCATGTAGTTCATCACTAAAAGTTACATGATGTAGTTCGTCACTAAAAGTTGCATGATGTAGTTCATCACTTAAAGTTGCATGATGTAGTTCATCACTAAAAGTTGTATGATGTAGTTCATCACTAAAAGTTGTATGATGTAGTTCAGCACTAAAAGTTGCATGATGTAGTTCATCACAAAAAGTTGTATGATGTAGTTCATCACTAAAAGTTGCATGGTGTAGTTCATCACTAAAAGTTACATGATGTAGTTCTTCACTAAAAGTTGCATGTAGTTCATCACTAAAAGTTACATAATGTAGTTCGTCACTAAAAGTTGCATGATGTAGTTCATCACTAAAAGTTGCATGATGTAGTTCTTCACTAAAAGTTGTATGATGTAGTTCATCACTAAAAGTTGTATGATGTAGTTCAGCACTAAAAGTTGCATGATGTAGTTCATCACAAAAAGTTGTATGATGTAGTTCATCACTAAAAGTTGCATGATGTAGTTCATCACTAAAAGTTGTATGATGTAGTTAATCACTAAAAGTTGTATGAGGTAGTTCGTCACTAAAAGTTGTATGATGTAGTTCGTCACTAAAAGATGCATGATGAAGTTCATCACTAAAATTTGCATGATGTAGTTCATCACTAAAAGTTGCATGATGTAGTTCATCACTAAAAGTTGTATGATGTAGTTCATCACTAAAAGTTGTATGATGTAGTTCATCACTAAAAGTTGTATGATGTAGTTCGTCACTAAAAGTTGTATGACGTAGTTCATCACTAAAAGTTACATGATGTAGTTCATCACTAAAAGTTGCATGATGTAGTTCATCACTAAAAGTTGTATGATGTAGTTCATCACTAAAAGTTGCATGATGTAGTGCATCACTAAAAGTTGTATGACGTAGTTCATCACTAAAAGTTGTATGATATAGTTCGTCACTAAAAGTTACATGACGCAGTTCATCACCAAAAGTTACATGATGTAGTTCATCACTAAAAGTTGCATGATGTTGTTCTTCACTAAAAGTTGTATGATGTAGTTCATCACTAAAAGTTGTATGATGTAGTTCATCACTAAAAGTTGTATGATGTAGTTCGTCACTAAAAGTTGTATGACGTAGTTCATCACTAAAAGTTACATGATGTAGTTCATCACTAAAATTTGCATGATGTAGTTCATCACTAAAAGTTGCATGATGTAGTTCATCACTAAAAGTTGTATGATGTAGTTCATCACTAAAAGTTGTATGATGTAGTTCATCACTAAAAGTTGTATGATGTAGTTCGTCACTAAAAGTTGTATGACGTAGTTCATCACTAAAAGTTACATGATGTAGTTCATCACTAAAAGTTGCATGATGTAGTTCATCACTAAAAGTTGTATGATGTAGTTCATCACTAAAAGTTGCATGATGTAGTGCATCACTAAAAGTTGTATGACGTAGTTCATCACTAAAAGTTGTATGATATAGTTCGTCACTAAAAGTTACATGACGCAGTTCATCACCAAAAGTTACATGATGTAGTTCATCACTAAAAGTTGCATGATGTTGTTCTTCACTAAAAGTTGTATGATGTAGTTCATCACTAAAAGTTGTATGATGTAGTTCATCACTAAAAGTTGTATGATGTAGTTCGTCACTAAAAGTTGTATGACGTAGTTCATCACTAAAAGTTACATGATGTAGTTCATCACTAAAATTTGCATGATGTAGTTCATCACTAAAAGTTGCATGATGTAGTTCATCACTAAAAGTTGTATGATGTAGTTCATCACTAAAAGTTGTATGATGTAGTTCATCACTAAAAGTTGTATGATGTAGTTCGTCACTAAAAGTTGTATGACGTAGTTCATCACTAAAAGTTACATGATGTAGTTCATCACTAAAAGTTGCATGATGTAGTTCATCACTAAAAGTTGTATGATGTAGTTTCATCACTAAAAGTTGCATGATGTAGTGCATCACTAAAAGTTGTATGACGTAGTTCATCACTAAAAGTTGTATGATATAGTTCGTCACTAAAAGTTACATGACGCAGTTCATCACCAAAAGTTACATGATGTAGTTCATCACTAAAAGTTCCATGATGTTGTTCTTCACTAAAAGTTGTATGATGTAGTTCATCACTAAAAGTTGTATGATGTTGTTCAGCACTAAAAGTTGCATGATGTAGTTCATCACAAAAAGTTGTATGATGTAGTTCATCACTAAAAGTTGCATGACGTAGTTCATCACTAAAAGTTGCATGACGTAGTTCATCACTAAAAGTTGCATGACTTAGTTCTTCACTAAAATTTACATGATGTAGTTCATCAATAAAAGTTGCATGATGTAGTTCATCACTAATAGTTGCATGATGTATTTCATCACTAAAAGTTGCATGATGTAGTTCGTCACTAAAAGTTCCATGATGTAGTGCATCACTAAAAGTTACATGATGTAGTTCATCACTAAAAGTTACATGATGTAGTTCATCACTAAAAGTTGCATGATGTAGTTCATCACTAAAAGTTGCATGATGTAGTTCATCACTAAAAGTTGCATGATGTAGTTCATCAATAAAAGTTGTATGACGTAGTTCATCACTAAAAGTTGTATGATGTAGTTCATCACTAAAAGTTACATGATGTAGTAATCACTAAAAGTTGCATGATGTAGTTCATCAGTAAAAGTTGCATGATGTAGTTCGTCACTAAAAGTTGCATGATGTAGTTCATCACTAAAAGTTGCATAATGTAGTTCATCACTAAAAGTTACATGATGTAGTTCATCACTAAAAGTTGCATGACGTAGTTCATCACTAAAAGTTACATGACGTAGTTCATCACTAAAAGTTACATGATGTACTTCATCACTAAAAGTTGCATGATGTAGTTCATCAGTAAAAGTTGCATGATGTAGTTCATCACTAATTGTTATATGATGTAGTTCATCACTAAAAGTTGAATGATGTAGTTCATCACTAAAAGTTGTATGATGAAGTTCATCACTAAAAGTTGCATGATGTAGTTCATCAGTTAAAGTTACATGATGTAGACTAAAAGTTGCATGATGTAGTTCATCACTAAAAGTTACATGATGTAGTTCATTACTAAAAGTTGCATAACGTAGTTCATCACTAAAAGTTACATGACGTAGTTCATCACTAAAAGTTGCATGATGTAGTTCATCACTATAAGTTGTATGACGTAGTTCATCACTAAAAGTTGCATGATGTAGTTCATCACTAAAAGTTGCATGGTGTAGTTCATCACTAAAAGTTACATGATGTAGTTCTTCACTAAAAGTTGCATGTAGTTCATCACTAAAAGTTACATAATGTAGTTCGTCACTAAAAGTTGCATGATGTAGTTCATCACTAAAAGTTGCATGATGTAGTTCATCACTAAAAGTTGCATGACGTAGTTCATCGCTAAAGGTTGCATGATGTAGTTCATCGCTAAAAGTTGCATGATGTAGTTCATCACTTAAAGTTGCATAATGTAGTTCATCACTAAAAGTTGTATGACGTAGTTCATCACTAAAAGTTGCATGATGTAGTTCATCACTAAAAGTTGCATGACGTAGTTCATCACTAAAAGTTCTATGACGTAGTTCAACACTAAAAGTTGCATGATGTAGTTCAACACTAAAAGTTGCATGACGTAGTTCGTCACTAAAAGTTGCATGATGTAGTTCATCACTAAAAGTTGTATGACGTAGTTCATCACTAAAAGTTGCATGATGTAGTTCATTACTAAAAGTTGCATGATGTAGTTCATCACTAAAAGTTGCATGATGTAGTTCGTCACTAAAAGTTGCATGATGTAGTTCATCACTAAAAGTTGCATGATGTAGTTCGTCACTAAAAGTTGCATGATGTAGTTCATCACTAAAATTTGTATGATGTAGTTCATCACTAAAAGTTGCATGATGTAGTTCATCACTAAAAGTTGCATGATGTAGTTCATCACTAAAAGTTGTATGACGTAGTTCGTCACTAAAAGTTGCATGATGTAGTTCATCACTAAAAGTTGCATGACGTAGTTCATCACTAAAAGTTCTATGACGTAGTTCAACACTAAAAGTTGCATGATGTAGTTCAACACTAAAAGTTGCATGACGTAGTTCGTCACTAAAAGTTGCATGATGTAGTTCATCACTAAAAGTTGTATGACGTAGTTCGTCACTAAAAGTTGCATGATGTAGTTCATTACTAAAAGTTGTATAACGTAGTTCATCACTAAAAGTTGCATGATGTAGTTCATCACTAAAATTTGTATGATGTAGTTCATCACTAAAAGTTGTATGACGTAGTTCATCACTAAAAGTTGCATGATGTAGTTCATCACTAAAAGTTGCATGGTGTAGATCATCCCTAAAAGTTACATGATGTAGTTCTTCACTAAAAGTTGCATGTAGTTCATCACTAAAAGTTACATGATGTAGTTCGTCACTAAAAGTTGCATGATGTAGTTCATCACTAAAAGTTGCATGATGTAGTTCATCAGTAAAAGTTGCATGATGTAGTTCATCACTAAAAGTTTTATGATGTAGTTCATCACTAAAAGTTGCATTATGTAGTTCATCACTAAAAGTTGCATTATGTAGTTCGTCACTAAAAGTTGAATGATATAGTTCATCACTAAAAGTTCCATGATGTTGTTCTTCACTAAAAGTTGTATGATGTAGTTCATCACTAAAAGTTGTATGATGTAGTTCAGCACTAAAAGTTGCATGATGTAGTTCATCACAAAAAGTTGTATGATGTAGTTCATCACTAAAAGTTGCATGACGTAGTTCATCACTAAAAGTTGCATGACGTAGTTCATCACTAAAAGTTGCATGACTTAGTTCTTCACTAAAATTTACATGATGTAGTTCATCAATAAAAGTTGCATGATGTAGTTCATCACTAATAGTTGCATGATGTATTTCATCACTAAAAGTTGCATGATGTAGTTCGTCACTAAAAGTTCCATGATGTAGTGCATCACTAAAAGTTACATGATGTAGTTCATCACTAAAAGTTACATGATGTAGTTCATCACTAAAAGTTGCATGATGTAGTTCATCACTAAAAGTTGCATGATGTAGTTCATCACTAAAAGTTGCATGATGTAGTTCATCAATAAAAGTTGTATGACGTAGTTCATCACTAAAAGTTGTATGATGTAGTTCATCACTAAAAGTTACATGATGTAGTAATCACTAAAAGTTGCATGATGTAGTTCATCAGTAAAAGTTGCATGATGTAGTTCGTCACTAAAAGTTGCATGATGTAGTTCATCACTAAAAGTTGCATAATGTAGTTCATCACTAAAAGTTACATGATGTAGTTCATCACTAAAAGTTGCATGACGTAGTTCATCACTAAAAGTTACATGACGTAGTTCATCACTAAAAGTTACATGATGTACTTCATCACTAAAAGTTGCATGATGTAGTTCATCAGTAAAAGTTGCATGATGTAGTTCATCACTAATTGTTATATGATGTAGTTCATCACTAAAAGTTGAATGATGTAGTTCATCACTAAAAGTTGTATGATGAAGTTCATCACTAAAAGTTGCATGATGTAGTTCATCAGTTAAAGTTACATGATGTAGACTAAAAGTTGCATGATGTAGTTCATCACTAAAAGTTACATGATGTAGTTCATTACTAAAAGTTGCATAACGTAGTTCATCACTAAAAGTTACATGACGTAGTTCATCACTAAAAGTTGCATGATGTAGTTCATCACTATAAGTTGTATGACGTAGTTCATCACTAAAAGTTGCATGATGTAGTTCATCACTAAAAGTTGCATGGTGTAGTTCATCACTAAAAGTTACATGATGTAGTTCTTCACTAAAAGTTGCATGTAGTTCATCACTAAAAGTTACATAATGTAGTTCGTCACTAAAAGTTGCATGATGTAGTTCATCACTAAAAGTTGCATGATGTTGTTCATCACTAAAAGTTGCATGACGTAGTTCATCGCTAAAGGTTGCATGATGTAGTTCATCGCTAAAAGTTACATGATGTAGTTCATCACTAAAAGTTGCATAATGTAGTTCATCACTAAAAGTTGTATGACGTAGTTCATCACTAAAAGTTGCATGATGTAGTTCATCACTAAAAGTTGCATGACGTAGTTCATCACTAAAAGTTCTATGACGTAGTTCAACACTAAAAGTTGCATGATGTAGTTCAACACTAAAAGTTGCATGACGTAGTTCGTCACTAAAAGTTGCATGATGTAGTTCATCACTAAAAGTTGTATGACGTAGTTCATCACTAAAAGTTGCATGATGTAGTTCATTACTAAAAGTTGTATGATGTAGTTCATCACTAAAAGTTGCATGATGTAGTTCATCACTAAAAGTTGCATGATGTAGTTCATCACTAAAAGTTGCATGATGTAGTTCGTCACTAAAAGTTGCATGATGTAGTTCATCACTAAAATTTGTATGATGTAGTTCATCACTAAAAGTTGCATGATGTAGTTCATCACTAAAAGTTGCATGATGTAGTTCATCACTAAAAGTTGTATGACGTAGTTCGTCACTAAAAGTTGCATGATGTAGTTCATCACTAAAAGTTGCATGACGTAGTTCATCACTAAAAGTTCTATGACGTAGTTCAACACTAAAAGTTGCATGATGTAGTTCAACACTAAAAGTTGCATGACGTAGTTCGTCACTAAAAGTTGCATGATGTAGTTCATCACTAAAAGTTGTATGACGTAGTTCGTCACTAAAAGTTGCATGATGTAGTTCATTACTAAAAGTTGTATAACGTAGTTCATCACTAAAAGTTGCATGATGTAGTTCATCACTAAAATTTGTATGATGTAGTTCATCACTAAAAGTTGTATGACGTAGTTCATCACTAAAAGTTGCATGATGTAGTTCATCACTAAAAGTTGCATGGTGTAGATCATCCCTAAAAGTTACATGATGTAGTTCTTCACTAAAAGTTGCATGTAGTTCATCACTAAAAGTTACATGATGTAGTTCGTCACTAAAAGTTGCATGATGTAGTTCATCACTAAAAGTTGCATGATGTAGTTCATCAGTAAAAGTTGCATGATGTAGTTCATCACTAAAAGTTTTATGATGTAGTTCATCACTAAAAGTTGCATTATGTAGTTCATCACTAAAAGTTGCATTATGTAGTTCGTCACTAAAAGTTGAATGATATAGTTCATCACTAAAAGTTGCATGACGTAGTTCGTCACTAAAAGTTTCATGATGTAGTTCATCAGTAAAAGTTGCATGATGTAGTTCATCACTAAAAGTTGCATGATGTAGTTCATCACTAAAAGTTGCATGAAATAGTTCATCGCTAAAAGTTGCATGATGTAGTTCGTCACTAAAAGTTATATGATGTAGTTCTTCACTAAAAGTTGCATGTAGTTCATCGCTAAAAGTTACATGATGTACTTCATCACTAAAAGTTGTATAATGTAGTTCATCGCTAAAAGTTGCATTATGTAGTTCGTCACTAAAAGTTATATGATGTAGTTCTTCACTAAAAGTTGCATTATGTAGTTCATCGCTAAAAGTTGCATGATTTAGTTCATCACTAAAAGTTGCATGATGTAGTTCATCACTAAAAGTTGCATGATGTAGTTCATCACTAAAAGTTGCATGATATAGTTCATCACTAAAAGTTTCATGACGTAGTTCGTCACTAAAAGTTGCATGATGTAGTTCATCACTAAAAGTTACATGACGTAGTTCGTCACTAAAAGTTGCATGATATAGTTCATCACTAAAAGTTGCATGACGTAGTTCATCGCTAAAAGTTGCATGATGTAGTTCGTCACTAAAAGTTGCATGATGTTGTTCATCACTAAAAGTTGCATGATGTAGTTCGTCACTAAAAGTTGTATGATGTAGTTCATCACTAAAACTTACATGATGTAGTTCATCACTAAAACTTACATGATGTAGTTCATCACTAAAAGTTGCATGATGTAGTTCATCAGTAAAAGTTGCATGATGTAGTTCATCACTAAAAGTTGCATGATGTAGTTCATCACTAAAAGTTACATGATGTAGTTCATCACTAAAAGTTGCATAACGTAGTTCATCACTAAAAGTTTCATGATGTAGTTCATCACTAAAAGTTGCATGATGTAGTTCATCAGTAAAAGTTGCATGATGTAGTTCATCACTAAAAGTTTTATGATGTAGTTCATCACTAAAAGTTGCATTATGTAGTACATCACTAAAAGTTGTATGATGTAGTTCATCACTAAAAGTTGCATGATGTAGTTCATCAGTAAAAGTTACATGATGTAGTTCATCACTAAAAGTTGCATGATGTAGTTCATCACTAAAAGTTACATGATGTAGTTCATCACTAAAAGTTGCATGATGTAGTTCATCACTGAAAGTTGCATAACGTAGTTCATCACTAAAAGTTACATGACGTAGTTCATCACTAAAAGTTGCATGATGTAGTTCATCACTAAAAGTTACATGATATAGTTCATAACTAAAAGTTACATGATGTAGTTCGTCACTAAACGTTACAAGACATTGTTCGTCACTACGTGTTGTATGACGTAGTTCATCACTAAATGTTTTATGATGTAGTTCATCACTAAAAGTTGTATGATGTAGTTCATCACTAAAAGTTGTATGATGTAGTTCATCACTAAAAGTTACATGATGTAGTTCGTCACTAAAAGTTGCATGATGTAGTTCATCACTAAAAGTTCCATGATGTAGTTCATCACTAAAAGTTGTATGATGTAGTTCGTCACTAAAAGTTGTATGATGTAGTTCATCACTAAAAGTTGTATGATGTAGTTCATCACAAAAAGTTGCATGATGTAGTTCATCACTAAAAGTTGCATGATGTAATTCATCAGTTAAAGTTACATGATGTAGACTAAAAGTTGCATGATGTAGTTCATCACTAAAAGTTACATGATGTAGTTCATCACTAAAAGTTGCATAACGTAGTTCATCACTAAAAGTTCCATGATGTAGTTCATCACTAAAAGTTGTATGATGTAGTTCATCACTAAAAGTTGAATGATGTAGTTCATCACTAAAAGTTGTATGATGAAGTTCATCACTAAAAGTTGTATGATGTAGTTCATCACTAAAAGTTGCATGATGTAGTTCATCACTAAAAGTTGCATGTAGTTCGTCACTAAAAGTTGCATGATGTAGTTCATCAGTTAAAGTTACATGATGTAGACTAAAAGTTGCATGATGTAGTTCATCACTAAAAGTTACATGATGTAGTTCATCACTAAAAGTTACATGACGTAGTTCGTCACTAAAAGTTGCATGATATAGTTCATCACTAAAAGTTGCATGACGTAGTTCATCGCTAAAAGTTGCATGATGTAGTTCGTCACTAAAAGTTGCATGATGTTGTTCATCAGTAAAAGTTGCATGATGTAGTTCATCACTAAAAGTTGCATGAAATAGTTCATCACTAAAAGTTGTATGATGTAGTTCATCGCTAAAAGTTGCATGATGTAGTTCGTCACTAAAAGTTACATGATGTAGTTCATCACTAAAAGTTACATGATGTAGTTCGTAACTAAAAGTTGCATGATGTATTTCATCACTAAAAGTTGCATGATGTAGTTCATCACTAAAAGTTGCATGATATATTTCATCAGTAAAAGTTGCATGACGTAGTTCGTCACTAAAATTTGCATGATGTAGTTCATCACTAAAAGTTACATGACGTAGTTCGTCACTAAAAGTTGCATGATATAGTTCATCACTAAAAGTTGCATGACGTAGTTCATCGCTAAAAGTTGCATGATGTAGTTCGTCACTAAAAGTTGCATGATGTAGTTCATCAGTAAAAGTTGCATGATGTAGTTCATCACTAAAAGTTGCATGATGTAGTTCATCACTAAAAGTTGCATGACGTTGTTCATCACTAAAAGTTGCATGACGTAGTTCATCACTAAAAGTTGCATGACGTAGTTCTTCACTAAAAGTTACATGATGTAGTTCATCACTAAAAGTTGCATGATGTAGTTCATCACTAATAGTTGCATGATGTTGTTCATCACTAAAAGTTGCATGATGTAGTTCGTCACTAAAAGTTGTATGATGTAGTTCATCACTAAAACTTACATGATGTAGTTCATCACTAAAACTTACATGATGTAGTTCATCACTAAAAGTTGCATGATGTAGTTCATCAGTAAAAGTTGCATGATGTAGTTCATCACTAAAAGTTGCATGATGTAGTTCATCACTAAAAGTTACATGATGTAGTTCATCACTAAAAGTTGCATAACCTAGTTCATCACTAAAAGTTTCATGATGTAGTTCATCACTAAAAGTTATTATTAAATCGATCTTTATTCAGGATGCCAACTTCACTAAAAGTGTTTTTCAGAAAGGTCCTGCTAAGATATAAACTACTAAAATAAATTATAAATACAGGTATAAAAAACTAAGACTAAAAACTAATACAAGAATAATAGGTAAATATAATAATGTATCAGCCTATTTACATTTAAGTAAAAAACGTTTAAAAGTTCTGAAATCTTTCGCTTCCCTAATCTCATTTTTCAGTTCATTCCAGTCATTGCTGGCAAAGTTAATACTTGTCCAATGGCCCCAACTATGTTTCGCTACAGACTTTCTAATGTTGGGCTTAGATCTGGTGTTATACTTATGAATATCTTGGCTATATGTTATTTCAAAATCATGTGAAAATAGGTTATTGTGACATTTATAAATAAAAATAGAACGGTTTGAACTTCTCCTATACTTAAGGTTTTTCCATGATAACTTGACTAAGGCAGCACTGGCAGATGACCTATAATCTAAATCTAAAATAATTCGTGCTGCTTTGTTATGTAATATTTGTAAATCTGACATAAGGGTTGAATTCCCTCTATCCCCCCAAATGATATCAGCATAATCAAAGATAGGTAAAATATAGGAATTAAAAAATAATAATCTACTATGTATAGGTAAATAATTGTTGATACGCCTTAGTAGTCCCAGTTTCTTATTGATTTTAGATTTAATAAAATCAATATGTTCATGCCACGTCAAGTTATTATTTATTATCACACCAAGGTACTTGTACGTCTGCACTTCTTCAAGAGGTACATTTCCAATAGATACAGTCAGGGATGAGGATAGTCTTGCCAAACGTTTACTACCACCAATAAGCATAAATTTGGACTTTTTGATGTTGATGGTGAGATGGTTCACTTTAAGCCAATTACAGACTCTAGATAAATCAGAGTTCAGTTTTTGTTGAAGTACATCAGAACATTTTGATGAGCAGTATAAAACGGTATCGTCGGCAAAAAGAGTGACTTGGCAGGTCTCTAAGATGCTCGGCATGTCGTTCACGTATATTAAAAACAATAAGGGACCAAGAATAGATCCTTGTGCTACCCCTATTGATACATGTGATGTATCAGATTGAGCGTTGTTATAAACTGTAACCTGGGAGCGACCAGATAGAAAAGATTCAAACCACTCACACGCATCAACATCCACACCAAGAAGACGAAGCTTGTGTAGTAGGATTTTATGGTTGACTGTGTCGAACGCCTTCGCTAGATCCAGGAAAACTGCACCAGTGATCTCCCCGTCGTCCATTGATTTAAGTACCTTGTCACAAAATTTCGTTGTGGCCAGAACAGTAGAAGAATTGAGTCGAAACCCAAACTGGCTTGATGAAAGGAGTTTCTTGGTATCAAGAAAAGAACCCAGTTGAGTGTGGAGAGCTTTCTCCAGGATTTTTCTGATGGATGGAAGGATGGAAATAGGCCTGTAGTTAGAAGGATCTTGAGTATCTCCGGATTTGTGAATCGGCATTATGCGAGCATTTTTCCAGATAGTTGGGAAGGTTTTGGTCTGAATTGAAAGATTAAATAGTTGAGTGAGGGAAGGTGTAATCACTGACACTGCATCTTTGAGCATACGTGCACTTATCTTGTCTAGACCAGTGGCCTTATTGGATTTAAGATGATTTATAGTCTTGGATACAAATTCACTAGTTATCGGACCCAAGCTGAAAGAACTTTCACAAGCAGCAATGTCATTAACAGAAGTTTCAGTTTCATACGAGAAGCATTCAGCAAGTTTATTTCCTATACTCACAAAAAATTGATTAAAGCCATCAGCGATTGATTTTGCTGTGAAGAGTATCTTTTCATCAACTTTGAGACTTGTGATATTAGAAGTCTGTTTAGTTGGTAGAACTTGTTTAAAGGCTTTCCAGAGTTTGGAAGAATCCCCTTTACAATCTTGTAAAAGGCTAGTGAAGTAATTAGATTTAGCTTCTTCGATATGGCGATGGACATTGTTTCTTAGCTTTTTATATTTCATCCAGTGATGACTTTACTTATTACCCTTGGCCTTCAGCAAGTGAAAGTCACGGTCACTCATAAGTTTGGCTATCTCAGAAGTCATCCAAGGTGTAGGAGGTCGACTTGATTTACGTGACTTGATAGGTGCATGGTTGTTCATTACATCATTGAAGAGCTTATTCCAGATGTAAACACAGTCATCAACATTTTCAGGATCGGCAAAAGCAAAATGCCATGGAACGTTCTTAAGATCCTTGATGAATGCATCCTTATTGTAGTTTTTATATGAACGAAACTCAATAACCCTGGGGGCTGATCGTACTACCCCAGATTTGTAGACACAATATATCAGAAAGTGGTCACTTAATCCGAGAGGGATTACTCCTTGTTCTTTAATTTTATGTTGAACGTTTGTGAATATCAAATCAATAAGCGATTGAGTATTTTCAGTCATGCGAGTCGGGTTTGTAATTATTTGACAGATGTCATTGAATTCAGCAATTCTCTTGAGACTTTTTTTCTGCGGAGAATTAGCATTTCGGCTGAAGTCGATATTAAAATCACCAAGAAAAATTTTCTCAAAACGCGGGTCAATGCCAGTTAAAGAAGTATTAAAATTATCGATAAAATCATCTATTGGCTGAGCAGGGGGTTTATATAAGCATCCAATAACCAGAGGCTTGCAGTGTTTACGGTTAATCTGTACCCAAACAGATTCGTTGTCGCTCTTTAGATCATTCCTATTCACAAAAGTGAGACCATCTCTGCAATAGATTATTACTCCGCCACCAGATTTAGACGTTCGATCGTGTCTTAAACAAGAATAACCCGGAATATAGATTTCCTCATCAGAAATACTGGGTTGAAGCCACGTTTCAGAAAACGTCAGTACATCAATTGACTTGGAGTTGCGTAATCTAATCTTCAGCTCGTCAAGTTTTGAACGGAGGCTTCGGACATTTAAATGAATTACAGAAAGACCTCTCGATTTAATGTCAATTTTTAGTTGAGTAACATTATCAGGACCTGGTTGAGGACAGATATCTCCAGCAGTAAGTAGCAGAATTGATGACCAGAGACACATTTTAGTGAGCTTCAGGAGTCTAGTAGACTTGATAACGCTTGGTATTTCATGAATATTCGAACGACGAGGCAAACCAGAATTGCGTCCAGGAAACGATCTTCTGTCCATGCCAGTAGATATGTGTAATGAACACACCTTTAGGTTGATCCCGTTTGACTTTAAACGATGTAGATAAATATTTATACAAATATTTATACAATATCAAGTGACAAAAGTTGCATGATGTAGTTCATCAGTAAAAGTTGCATGATGTAGTTCATCACTAAAAGTTTTATGATGTAGTTCATCACTAAAAGTTGCATTATGTAGTACATCACTAAAAGTTGTATGATGTAGTTCATCACTAAAAGTTGCATGATGTAGTTCATCAGTAAAAGTTACATGATGTAGTTCATCACTAAAAGTTGCATGATGTAGTTCATCACTAAAAGTTACATGATGTAGTTCATCACTGAAAGTTGCATAACGTAGTTCATCACTAAAAGTTACATGACGTAGTTCATCACTAAAAGTTGCATGATGTAGTTCATCACTAAAAGTTACATGATATAGTTCATAACTAAAAGTTACATGATGTAGTTCGTCACTAAACGTTACAAGACATTGTTCGTCACTAAGTGTTGTATGACGTAGTTCGTCACTAAGTGTTGCATGATGTAGTTCATCACTAAAAGTTGTATGATGTAGTTCATCACTAAAAGTTACATGATGTAGTTCGTCACTAAAAGTTGCATCATGTAGTTCATCACTAAAAGTTGTATGATGTAGTTCATCACTAAAAGTTGTATGATGTAGTTCATCACTAAACGTTGCATGATGTAGTTCATCACTAAAAGTTGTATGATGTAGTTCATCACTAAACGTTGTATGATGTAGTTCATCACTAAAAGTTGTATGATGTAGTTCATCACTAAACGTTGCATGATGTAGTTCATCACTAAAAGTTGTATGATGTAGTTCATCACTAAACGTTGCATGATGTAGTTCATCACTAAAAGTTGTATGATGTAGTTCATCACTAAACGTTGCATGATGTAGTTCATCACTAAAAGTTGTATGATGTAGTTCATCACTAAACGTTGTATGATGTAGTTCATCACTAAAAGTTGCATGATGTAGTTCATCACTAAAAGTTCCATGATGTAGTTCATCACTAAAAGTTGTATGATGTAGTTCATCACAAAAAGTTGTATGATGTAGTTCATCACAAAAAGTTGCATGATGTAGTTCATCACAAAAAGTTGTATGATGTAGTTCATCACTAAAAGTTGCATGATGTAGTTCATCACTAAAAGTTGTATGATGTAGTTAATCACTAAAAGTTGTATGATGTAGTTAATCACTAAAAGTTGTATGATGTAGTTCGTCACTAAAAGATGTATGATGTAGTTCGTCACTAAAAGATGCATGATGAAGTTCATCACTAAAAGTTGTATGATGTAGTTCATCACTAAAAGTTGTATGATGTAGTTCATCACTAAACGTTGCATGATGTAGTTCATCACTAAAAGTTGTATGATGTAGTTCATCACTAAACGTTGTATGATGTAGTTCATCACTAAAAGTTGTATGATGTAGTTCATCACTAAACGTTGCATGATGTAGTTCGTCACTAAAAGTTGCATGATGTAGTTCATCACTAAAAGTTGTATAATGTAGTTCATCACTAAAAGTTGTATGATGTAGTTCATCACTAAAAGTTGTATGATGTAGTTCATCACTAAAAGTTACATGATGTAGTTCGTCACTAAAAGTTGCATGATGTAGTTCATCACTAAAAGTTGTATGATGTAGTTCATCAATAAAAGTTGTATGATGTAGTTCATCACTAAACGTTGCATGATGTAGTTCATCACTAAAAGTTGTATGAAGTAGTTCATCACTAAACGTTGTATGATGTAGTTCATCACTAAAAGTTGTATGATGTAGTTCATCACTAAACGTTGCATGATGTAGTTCATCACTAAAAGTTGTATGATGTAGTTCATCACTAAACGTTGCATGATGTAGTTCATCACTAAAAGTTGTATGATGTAGTTCATCACTAAACGTTGTATGATGTAGTTCATCACTAAAAGTTGCATGATGTAGTTCATCACTAAAAGTTGTATGATGTAGTTCATCACTAAAAGTTGTATGATGTAGTTCATCACAAAAAGTTGTATGATGTAGTTCATCACAAAAAGTTGTATGATGTAGTTCATCACTAAAAGTTGCATGATGTAGTTCATCACTAAAAGTTGCATGATGTAGTTCATCACTAAAAGTTGTATGATGTAGTTAATCACTAAAAGTTGTATGATGTAGTTCGTCACTAAAAGTTACATGATATAGTTCATAACTAAAAGTTACATGATATAGTTCGTCACTAAAAGTTACATGATGTAGTTCGTCACTAAACGTTACAAGACATTGTTCGTCACTAAGTGTTGTATGACGTAGTTCGTCACTAAGTGTTGCATGATGTAGTTCATCACTAAAAGTTGTATGATGTAGTTCATCACTAAAAGTTACATGATGTAGTTCGTCACTAAAAGTTGCATCATGTAGTTCATCACTAAAAGTTGTATGATGTAGTTCATCACTAAAAGTTGTATGATGTAGTTCATCACTAAACGTTGCATGATGTAGTTCATCACTAAAAGTTGTATGATGTAGTTCATCACTAAACGTTGTATGATGTAGTTCATCACTAAAAGTTGTATGAAGTAGTTCATCACTAAAAGTTGTATGATGTAGTTCATCACTAAACGTTGCATGATGTAGTTCATCACTAAAAGTTGTATGATGTAGTTCATCACTAAACGTTGCATGATGTAGTTCATCACTAAAAGTTGTATGATGTAGTTCATCACTAAACGTTGTATGATGTAGTTCATCACTAAAAGTTGCATGATGTAGTTCATCACTAAAAGTTCCATGATGTAGTTCATCACTAAAAGTTGTATGATGTAGTTCATCACAAAAAGTTGTATGATGTAGTTCATCACAAAAAGTTGCATGATGTAGTTCATCACAAAAAGTTGTATGATGTAGTTCATCACTAAAAGTTGCATGATGTAGTTCATCACTAAAAGTTGTATGATGTAGTTAATCACTAAAAGTTGTATGATGTAGTTAATCACTAAAAGTTGTATGATGTAGTTCGTCACTAAAAGATGTATGATGTAGTTCGTCACTAAAAGATGCATGATGAAGTTCATCACTAAAAGTTGTATGATGTAGTTCATCACTAAAAGTTGTATGATGTAGTTCATCACTAAACGTTGCATGATGTAGTTCATCACTAAAAGTTGTATGATGTAGTTCATCACTAAACGTTGTATGATGTAGTTCATCACTAAAAGTTGTATGATGTAGTTCATCACTAAACGTTGCATGATGTAGTTCGTCACTAAAAGTTGCATGATGTAGTTCATCACTAAAAGTTGTATAATGTAGTTCATCACTAAAAGTTGTATGATGTAGTTCATCACTAAAAGTTGTATGATGTAGTTCATCACTAAAAGTTACATGATGTAGTTCGTCACTAAAAGTTGCATGATGTAGTTCATCACTAAAAGTTGTATGATGTAGTTCATCAATAAAAGTTGTATGATGTAGTTCATCACTAAACGTTGCATGATGTAGTTCATCACTAAAAGTTGTATGAAGTAGTTCATCACTAAACGTTGTATGATGTAGTTCATCACTAAAAGTTGTATGATGTAGTTCATCACTAAACGTTGCATGATGTAGTTCATCACTAAAAGTTGTATGATGTAGTTCATCACTAAACGTTGCATGATGTAGTTCATCACTAAAAGTTGTATGATGTAGTTCATCACTAAACGTTGTATGATGTAGTTCATCACTAAAAGTTGCATGATGTAGTTCATCACTAAAAGTTCCATGATGTAGTTCATCACTAAAAGTTGTATGATGTAGTTCATCACTAAAAGTTGTATGATGTAGTTCATCACAAAAAGTTGCATGATGTAGTTCATCACAAAAAGTTGTATGATGTAGTTCATCACTAAAAGTTGCATGATGTAGTTCATCACTAAAAGTTGTATGATGTAGTTAATCACTAAAAGTTGTATGATGTAGTTAATCACTAAAAGTTGTATGATGTAGTTCGTCACTAAAAGATGTATGATGTAGTTCGTCACTAAAAGATGCATGATGAAGTTCATCACTAAAATTTGCATGATGTAGTTCATCACTAAAAGTTGCATGTTGTTCATCACTAAAAGTTACATGATGTAGTTCGTCACTAAAAGTTACATGATGTAGTTCGTCACTAAAAGTTGCATGATGTAGTTCATCACAAAAAGTTCCATGATGTAGTTCGTCACTAAAAGTTCCATGATGTAGTTCATCACTAAAAGTTGTATGATGTAGTTCAACACTAAAAGTTGTATGATCTAGTTCGTCACTAAAAGTTGTATGATGTAGTTCGTCACTAAAAGTTGTATGATGTAGTTCATCACTAAAAGTTTCATGATGTAGTTCATCACTAAAAGTTGCATGATGTAGTTCATCACTAAAAGTTGTATGATGTAGTTCATCACTAAAAGTTGTATGATGTAGTTCATCACTAAACGTTGCATGATGTAGTTCATCACTAAAAGTTGCATGATGTAGTTCATCACTAAAAGTTGTATGAAGTAGTTCATCACTAAACGTTGTATGATGTAGTTCATCACTAAAAGTTGTATGATGTAGTTCATCACTAAACGTTGCATGATGTAGTTCATCACTAAAAGTTGTATGATGTAGTTCATCACTAAAAGTTTCATGATGTAGTTCATCACTAAAAGTTGCATGATGTAGTTCATCACTAAAAGTTGTATGATGTAGTTCATCACTAAAAGTTGTATGATGTAGTTCATCACTAAACGTTGCATGATGTAGTTCATCACTAAAAGTTGCATGATGTAGTTCATCACTAAAAGTTGTATGAAGTAGTTCATCACTAAACGTTGTATGATGTAGTTCATCACTAAAAGTTGTATGATGTAGTTCATCACTAAACGTTGCATGATGTAGTTCATCACTAAAAGTTGTATGATGTAGTTCATCACTAAACGTTGCATGATGTAGTTCATCACTAAAAGTTGTATGATGTAGTTCATCACTAAACGTTGTATGATGTAGTTCATCACTAAAAGTTGCATGATGTAGTTCATCACTAAACGTTGCATGATGTAGTTCATCACTAAAAGTTGTATGATGTAGTTCATCACAAAAAGTTGTATGATGTAGTTCATCACAAAAAGTTGCATGATGTAGTTCATCACTAAAAGTTGCATGATTTAGTTCATCACTAAAAGTTGTATGATGTAGTTAATCACTAAAAGTTATATGATGTAGTTAATCACTAAAAGTTGTATGATGTAGTTAATCACTAAAAGTTGTATGATGTAGTTCGTCACTAAAAGATGTATGATGTAGTTCGTCACTAAAAGATGCATGATGAAGTTCATCACTAAAATTTGCATGATGTAGTTCATCACTAAAATTTGCATGATGTAGTTCATCACTAAAAGTTACATGATGTAGTTCGTCACTAAAAGTTGCATGATGTAGTTCATCACAAAAAGTTCCATGATGTAGTTCATCACAAAAAGTTCCATGATGTAGTTTATCACTAAAAGTTCCATGATGTAGTTCATCACTAAAAGTTCCATGATGTAGTTCATCACTAAAAGTTGTATGATGTAGTTCGTCACTAAAAGTTGTATGATGTAGTTCATCACTAAAAGTTGTATGATGTAGTTCATCACTAAAAGTTTCATGATGTAGTTCATCACTAAAAGTTCCATGATGTAGTTCATCACTAAATGTTGCATGATGTAGTTCATCACTAAAAGTTGTATGATGTAGTTCATCACTAAAAGTTACATGATGTAGTTCATCACTAAAAGTTGCATGATGTAGTTCATCAGTAAAAGTTACATGATGTAGTTCATCACTAAATGCAGCATAACGTAGTTCATCACTAAAAGTTACATGATGTAGTTCATCACTAAAAGTTGCATAACGTAGTTCATCACTAAAAGTTACATGACGTAGTTCGTCACTAAAAGTTGCATGATGTAGTTCATCACTAAAAGTTACATGATGTAGTTCATCACTAAAAGTTGCATGATGTAGTTCATCACTAAAAGTTACATGACGTAGTTCTTCACTAAAAGTTGCATGATGTAGTTCATCACTAAAATTTGCATGATGTAGTTCGTCACTAAAATTTGCATGATGTAGTTCGTCACTAAATGTTACATGACGTAGTTCATAACTAAAAGTTGCATGATGTAGTTCATCGCTAAAAGTTACATGATGTAGTTCATCACTAAAAGTTGCATGATGTAGTTCATCACTAAAAGTTGCATGATGTAGTTCATTACTAAACGTTGCATGATGTAGTTCATCACTAAAAGTTACATGATGTAGTTCATCACTAAAAGTAACATGATGTAGTTCATCACTAAAAGTTGTATGACGTAGTTCATCACTAAAAGTTACATGACGTAGTTCACTAAAAGTTGCATGACGTAGTTCATCACTAAAAGTTGCATGATGTAGTTCATCACTAAACGTTGCATGATGTAATTTATCACTAAAAGTTACATGATGTAGTTCATCACTAAAAGTTACATGATGTAGTTAATCACTAAAAGTTGTATGATGTAGTTCGTCACTAAAAGTTGTATGATGTAGTTCGTCACTAAAAGTTGTATGATGTAGTTCATCACTAAAAGTTGCATGGTGTAGTTCGTCACTAAAAGTTGTATGATGTAGTTCATCACTAAAAGTTGCATGACGTAGTTCATCACTAAAAGTTGCATGATGTAGTTCATCACTAAAAGTTGCATGGTGTAGTTCATCACTAAAAGTTACATGATGTAGTTCATCACTAAAAGTTGCATGACGTAGTTCATCACTAAAAGTTGCATGACGTAGTTCATCACTAAAAGTTGCATGATGTAGTTCATCACTAAAAGTTACATGATGTAGTTCATCACTAAAAGTTACATGATGTAGTTCATCACTAAAAGTTGCATGACGTAGTTCATCACTAAAAGTTACATGATGTAGTTCATCACTAAAAGTTGCATGATGTAGTTCATCACTAAAAGTTGCATGGTGTAGTTCATCACTAAAAGTTGTATGATGTAGTTCATCACTAAAAGTTGCATGATGTAGTTCGTCACTAAAAGTTACATGATGTAGTTCATCACTAAAAGTTACATGATGTAGTTCATCACTAAAAGTTACATGATGTAGTTCATCACTAAAAGTTGCATGATGTAGTTCGTCACTAAAAGTTGCATGATGTAGTTCATCACTAAAAGTTGTATGATGTAGTTCATCACTAAAAGTTGCATGATGTAGTTCGTCACTAAAAGTTGTATGATGTAGTTCGTCACTAAAAGTTGTATGATGTAGTTCATCACTAAAAGTTGCATGGTGTAGTTCGTCACTAAAATTGTATGATGTAGTTCGTCACTAAAAGTTGCATGACGTATTTCATCACTAAAAGTTACATGATGTAGTTCATCACTAAAAGTTGTATGATGTAGTTCATCACTTAAAGTTGCGTGATGTAGTTCATCACTAAAAGTTGCATGACGTAGTTCATCACTAAAAGTTGCATGACGTAGTTCAGCACTAAAAGTTGTATGACGTAGTTCATCACTAAAAGTTGCATGACGTAGTTCATCGCTAAAAGTTGCATGATGTAGTTCATCACTAAAAGTTGTATGATGTAGTTCATCACTAAAAGTTGTATGATGTAGTTCATCACTAAAAGTTGCATGATGTAGTTCAGCACTAAAAGTTGTATGATGTAGTCCATCACTAAAAGTTGCATGATGTAGTTCATCACTAAAAGTTGTATGATGTAGTTCATCACTAAAAGTTGCATGACGTAGTTCGTCACTAAAAGTTGCATGACGTAGTTCTTCACTAAAAGTTACATGATGTAGTTCATCACTAAAAGTTGCATGACGTAGTTCTTCACTAAAAGTTGCATGACGTAGTTCTTCACTAAAAGTTACATGATGTAGTTCATCACTAAAAGTTTCATGACGTAGTTCATCACTAAAAGTTGCATGACGTAGTTCTTCACTAAAAGTTACATGATGTAGTTCATCAGTAAAAGTTGCATGATGTAGTTCATCAGTAAAAGTTGCATGATGTAGTTCATCACTAAAACTTGCATGACGTAGTTCATCACTAAAAGTTACATGACGTAGTTCATAACTAAAAGTTACATGATGTAGTTCATCACTAAAAGTTGCATGATGTAGTTAATCACTAAAAGTTACATGATGTAGTTCATCACTAAAAGTTGCATGATGTAGTTCATCACTAAAAGTTGTATGATGTAGTTCATCACTAAAAGTTGTATGACGTATTTCATCACTAAAAGTTGCATGATGACTTCATCACTAAAAGTTGTATGACGTAGTTCATCACTAAAAGTTGTATGATGTAGTTCATCACTAAAAGTTGTATGATGTAGTTCATCACTAAAAGTTCCATGATGTAGTTCATCACTAAAAGTTGCATGATGTAGTTCATCACTAAAAGTTGCGTGATGTAGTTCATCACTAAAAGTTGTATGATGTAGTTCATCACTAAAAGTTGCATGATGTAGTTCATCAGTAAAAGTTGTATGATGTAGTTCATCACTAAAAGTTTCATGACGTAGTTCATCACTAAAAGTTGCATGACGTAGTTCTTCACTAAAAGTTACATGATGTAGTTCGTCACTAAAAGTTGTATGATGTAGTTCATCAGTAAAAGTTGCATGATGTAGTTCATCACTAAAACTTGCATGATGTAGTTCATCACTAAAAGTTACATGACGTAGTTCATAACTAAAAGTTACATGATGTAGTTCATCACTAAAAGTTGCATGATGTAGTTAATCACTAAAAGTTACATGATGTAGTTCATCACTAAAAGTTGCATGATGTTGTTAATCACTAAAAGTTACATGATGTAGTTCATCACTAAAAGTTGCATGATGTAGTTCATCACTAAAAGTTACATGATGTAGTTCATCACTAAAAGTTGCATGATGTAGTTCATTACTAAAAGTTGTATGATGTAGTTCATCACTAAAAGTTGCATAACGTAGTTCATCACTAAAAGTTGTATGATGTAGTTCGTCACTAAAAGTTGTATGATGTAGTTCGTCACTAAAAGATGCATGATGTAGTTCATCACTAATAGTTGCATGATGTAATTCATCACTAAAATTTGCATGATGTAGTTCATCACTAAAAGTTACATGATGTAGTTCGTCACTAAAAGTTGCATGATGTAGTTCATCACTAAAAGTTCCATGATGTAGTTCATCACTAAAAGTTGTATGATGTAGTTCATCACTAAAAGTTGTATGACGTAGTTCATCACTAAAAGTTCCATGATGTAGTTCATCACTAAAAGTTGTATGATGTAGTTCATCACTAAAAGTTACATGATGTAGTTCGTCACTAAAAGTTGCATGATGTAGTTCATCACTAATAGTTGCATGATGTAATTCATCACTAAAATTTGAATGATGTAGTTCATCACTAAAAGTTGCATGACGTAGTTCGTCACTAAAAGTTGCATGATGTAGTTCATCACTAAAAGTTCCATGATGTAGTTCATCACTAAAAGTTGTATGATGTAGTTCATCACTAAAAGTTGTATGATGTAGTTCATCACTAAAAGTTGCATTATGTAGTTCATCACTAAAAGTTGTATGAGCTAAAAGTTACATGATGTAATTCGTCACTAAAAGTTGCATGATGTATTTCATTACTAAAAGTTGCATGATGTAGTTCATCACTAAAAGTTGTATGACGTAGTTCATCACTAACAGTTACATGATGTAGTCCGTCACTAAAAGTTGTATGATGTAGTTCATCACTAAAAGTTGTATGACGTAGTTCATAACTAAATATTGCATGACGTATTTCGTCACTAAACGTTGCATGATGTTGTTCATCACTAAAAGTTGCATGGCGTAGTTCATCACTAAAAGTTGCATGATGTAGTTGATCACTAAAAGTTGCATGACGTAGTTCATCAATAAAAGTTGCATGATGTAGTTCATCACTAAAAGTTGCATGATGTAGTTCATCACTAAAAGTTGCATGATGTAGTTCATCACTAAAAGTTGCATGACGTAGTTCATCACTAAAAGTTGTATGATGTAGTTCATCACTAAAAGTTGTATGATGTAGTTCATCACTAAAAGTTGCATGATGTAGTTCGTCACTAAAAGTTGCATGACGTAGTTCATCACTAAAAGTTGTATGATGTAGTTCATCACTAAAAGTTGCATGATGTAGTTCATCACTAAAAGTTGCATGACGTAGTTCATCACTAAAAGTTGTATGATGTAGTTCATCACTAAAAGTTGCATGATGTTGTTCATCACTAAAAGTTACATGATGTAGTTCATCACTAAAAGTTGCATGATGTAGTTGATCACTAAAAGTTGCATGATGTAGTTCTTCACTAAAAGTTGCATGATGTAGTTCATCACTAAAAGTTGCATGATGTAGTTCATCACTAAAAGTTGCATGACGTAGTTCGTCACTAAAAGTTGCATGATGTAGTTCGTCACTAAAAGTTGCATGATGTAGTTCATCACTAAAAGTTGCATGACGTAGTTCATCACTAAAAGTTGCATGATGTAGTTCATCACTAAAAGTTGTATGATGTAGTTCATCACTAAAAGTTTCATAATGTAGTTCATCACTAAAAGTTGCATGATGTAGTTCATCACTAAAAGTTACATGATGTAGTTCATCACTAAAAGTTGCATGACGTAGTTCATCACTAAAAGTTGCATGACGTAGTTCATCACTAAAAGTTGTATGACGTAGTTCATCACTAAAAGTTGCATGATGTAGTTCATCACTAAAAGTTGCATGACGTAGTTCATCACTAAAAGTTGTATGATGTAGTTCATCACTAAAAGTTGCATGATGTAGTTCATCACTAAAAGTTGTATGATGTAGTTCATCACTAAAAGTTGTATGATGTAGTTCATCACTAAAAGTTTCATAATGTAGTTCATCACTAAAAGTTGTATGATGTAGTTCATCACTAAAAGTTTCATAATGTAGTTCATCACTAAAAGTTGCATGATGTAGTTCATCACTAAAAGTTGCATGATGTAGTTCATCACTAAAATTTGCATGATGTAGTTCATCACTAAAAGTTACATGATGTAGTTCATCACTAAAAGTTGTATGATGTAGTTCATCACTAAAAGTTGTATGATGTAGTTCATCACTAAAAGTTTCATAATGTAGTTCATCACTAAAAGTTGTATGATGTAGTTCGTCACTAAAAGTTGTATGATGTAGTTCATCACTAAAAGTTGTATGACGTAGTTCATCACTAAAAGTTGCATGATGTAGTTCATCAATAAAAGTTGTATGACGTAGTTCATCACTAAAAGTTGCATGATGTAGTTCATCACTAAAAGTTGTATGACGTAGTTCGTCACTAAAAGTTGTATGACGTAGTTCATCACTAAAAGTTACATGATGTAGTTCATCACTAAAAGTTACATGATGTAGTTCATCACTAAAAATTACATGATGTAGTTCGTCACTAAAAGTTGCATGGTGTAGTTCATCACTAAAAGTTGTATGATATAGTTCATCACTAAAAGTTACATGATGTAGTTCATCACTAAAAGTTGTATGAGGTAGTTCATCACTAAAAGTTGTATGATGTAGTTCGTCACTAAAAGTTGTATGATGTAGTTCATCACTAAAAGTTACATGATGTAGTTCATCACTAAAAGTTACATGATGTAGTTCATCACTAAAAGTTGCATGATGTAGTTCATCACTAAAAGTTGTATGATGTAGTTCATCACTGAAAATTGTATGATGTAGTTCATCACTGAAAGTTGCATAATGTAGTTCATCACTAAAAGTTGTATGATAGAGTTCGTCACTAAAAGTTGCATGATGTAGTTCATCACTAAAAGTTACATGATGTAGTTCATCACTAAAAGTTGTATGATGTAGTTCATCACTAAAAGTTGCATGATGTAGTTCATCACTAAAAGTTGCATGATGTAGTTCATCACTAAAAGTTCTATAACGTAGTTCATCACTAAAAGTTACATGATGTAGTTCATCACTAAAAGTTACATGATGTAGTTCATCACTAAACGTTACATGATGTAGTTCATCACTAAAAGTTGTATGACGTAGTTCATCACTAAAAGTTGCATGATGTAGTTCATCACTAAAAGTTGCATGATGTAGTTCATCACTAAAAGTTGCATGATGTAGTTCATCACTAAAAGTTGTATGACGTAGTTCATCACTAAAAGTTACATGATGTAGTTCATCACTAAAAGTTGTATAACGTAGTTCATCACTAAAAGTTACATGATGTAGTTCATCAGTAAAAGTTGCATGATGTAGTTCATCACTAAAAGTTGCATGATGTAGTTCATCACTAAAAGTTGTATGACGTAGTTCATCACTAAAAGTTACATGATGTAGTTCATCACTAAAAGTTACATGATGTAGTTCATCACTAAACGTTACATGATGTAGTTCATCACTAAAAGTTGCATGATGTAGTTCATCACTAAAAGTTGCATGATGTAGTTCATCACTAAAAGTTGTATGACGTAGTTCATCACTAAAAGTTGCATGATGTAGTTCATCACTAAAAGTTGTATGATGTAGTTCATCACTAAACGTTACATGATGTAGTTCATCACTAAAAGTTGCATGATGTAGTTCGTCACTAAAAGTTACATGATGTAGTTCGTCACTAAAAGTTACATGATGTAGTTCATCACTAAAAGTTGCATGATGTAGTTCATCACTAAAAGTTACATGATGTAGTTCATCAGTAAAAGTTGCATGATGTAGTTCATCACTAAAAGTTGCATGATGTAGTTCATCACTAAAAGTTGTATGATGTAGTTCGTCACTAAAAGTTGTGTGATGTAGTTCATCACTAAAAGTTGCATGATGTAGTTCATCACTAAGAATTGTATCATGTACTTCATCACTAAAAGTTGTATGATGTAGTTCATCACTAAAAGTTGTATGACGTAGTTCATCACTAAACGTTGCACTAAAAGTTGTATGGTGTAATTCATCACTAAAAGTTGTATGACGTAGTTCATCACTAAAAGTTATATACGGTGGTGGTAATGCCGGATAAGATTCTGGGTATATTATAGGTAATATTTGGCATTTCACTCGATCAAACCACATGCTGAAAGGATTTATCCCGGCATTACCACCACCGTATATACAGAAATCGTGACTGGGCTCTCGGCGACGGCTTCCGTGGCTCAGTGGTCGGGCACTGCGCTGGCATCGCGGTGTCGCGGGTTCGGTTCCCATGCCGGAAGGCCTTAAAGTTGCATTTTTCGCAACTGGTCCCGGTTTGGTTTTAAAATGTATATATTCGAACACTCGAAATTTTCCTTCACCATAAATCCTTTCAGCATGTGGTTTGATCGAGTGAAATGCCAAATATTACCTATATAATACCATGATCGCCTCGGATTCTTTTGTTCTCTCCGGGAATGTAAACCTCGTATTTTCCTCATTACCCATGCATACAGGTACGCCTTTGTCTTCTAAATTTCCCCGGGAAATTTAGTAGAAAACAAAAGATTTCTTTGTCTACTAATTTTCGCTCATCAACCATGCAGGGGAAAATTAGTAGACAAAGAAATCCTTTCTCTTTTACTAAATTTCCCGCTTGCATATCTATTATAGATATAATATTATAGATAGTCGTAGAACTTGCATATCTCACAAACACAAAGCATCTCCCAAAGGTATAATTACTTCAATCAATAGTAATAAAACTCGTAAACAACTTCACTGAACCATACAAAATCAAACACCTAAACTTATCTCAGCATACTTCCCTGAGTTTTCCTCGGCGATTATAATATTACAAACTGATACCATGACTTGTCGGGAAATTAGCGATTAAATTGCCCTTCTTCCCTCGGCGGCGGGCAATTTAATCGCTAATTTCCCTCAAGTCATGGTATTACTTATAAATATACCCAGAATCTTATCCCGGCATTACCACCACCGTATATACAGAACTCGCGACTTGGCTCTCGGCGACGGCTTCCGTGGCTCAGTGGTCGGGGCACTGCGCTGGCATCGCGGGGTCGGTTCCCGGCCGGAAGGCCTTAAAGTTGCATTTTTCGTAACTGGTCCTAAAATGTATATATATATATATATATATATATATATATATATATATATATATATATATATATATATATATATATATATATATATATTATATAAATATATATATAAATATATATATAAATATATATATAAATATAAATATATATATATATATATATATATATATATATATATATATATATATATATATATATATATATATATATATATATATATATATATATATATATATATATATATATATATATATATATATATATATATATATATATATATATATATATATATATATAACCCTCAGGAGTGAAAAAGAGGAATATAAGTCTAATATTTAACAGATAATACATCAACCAATTGCAAAATTATTACATAAGTTATCATGTATAATCCAACTTAAAAATCGTCTTAAAGTGCACCTAACACCAAAAATGATAATGCTGTGTTTGAAAGGGTACTTAAAATAATGAAGAATGGCGCTAACAGTTCTTCAATATCTATTTTTGTTCTCGAGCTATTCAGTTATATATGATGTTAATGAGGCACCGGATGACGTCATAGCAGGCAAACAACGTTGTTACAATTCTTAAATTTGTGTATATCTTCAAAGTTATCCAACGTATTTACTTGAAACTTTGCACGTGAATACATACCACCAAACTAAAGAACATGATTCAAGTTATATTGTCACCATAGTAACAGATTAGCTTCCAAACCTCTCCGTTCCCATACAGAAATCTTCATTTTCTGTCGTCGCAAGCAACGTTTTCGATTTCAAACTTGGGTATTACATTGGAAAAGTTATTGCAATTGTTATCGAGAACTTCCAATCTCAACATGTTCTGCATTTGAGAGAAAACAAATTATTTTGTTTTAGAGACTAGGAGGTCTGGAAGCTAATCTGTTACTATGGTGACAACATAACTTGAACCATGTTCTTTAGTTTTGTGGTATACATCCACGTGCATGCAAGTTTCAAGTAATTTCGATGGATAACTTTGAAGATATACACAAATTTTAGAATTGCAACAACGTTGTTTGCCTGCAAGACGTCATCATGTGCCTCATTAATATATCATATATAACTGAATACCTCAAAAACGAAAATAGATATCAAAGAACCGTTAGTGCCATTCTTCGTCATTTTAAGTGCCCTTTCTTTATTATTATTATAATAATCTTTAATGAGGAAACTTTGTCACCAAAGTGATTTTCGCAAAGGTCCTACACATAGAGACCACTACACATACAATAATCATACAAATATATGTAACTAAGTAATAAGTAAAAAATAGGTCTAAGTTTTGAGAATAGATTTCTCTTAAAAGTCACTTATGTAGGAGCATTCCTTATTTCACTGTCTAGGTTATTCCAGTCTTAATTAATAGCTTGATAATTCGTACGTTGTTTCCCCAGTTGCGTTTGACCTTAGGTAGCCTTAGTGTATCATGATTTCGGGTGTTATAATTATGAATCTGACTGCATCTAACAATATCTAAAGAATGTTCAGTAAGACCATTAACTCTTTCCCTACGGGCGCAGTTAAAATGGGTCGTTGATGACCCGCAAAGTCGTCAATCGAAAAACACGGCACACATTAACGCAAGATTAAAAATTGAAATTCGACAAGCGCCAGGAACATGAAATCCACGCACACGCCAAGTTTGATTTGATTTCATAAACAACTCTGCGATTGGTGGCATTTTGAGTTTTCAAGATGCTATGCGGGCGTGCAAGATGGCCTTTTCTGGAAAAATGTAAATTTTTCAACCTGTTTTATGATAATTAATGCTAATTTATATTAACATAATGTGTTTTGTTCGGGAAATTTAAAAGAACAAGCAAAAGCCGGTTTATTGGGCTTCCAGAAAATGTATAGCTTTCGCAACAGTTATGGTTATTTCAAGAGATATCAATAGAACAACGTGGTCGTTCAATTTTTGATGTTTTTCAGCCGTAGGGAAAGAGTTAACACACTTGTAGATATAAATGCAGCGATGGTAAGTCCTACGACGTTTCAAGTCGAGCCACTTCAGGGCTGACAACGCGTCAGTTGCCGAGGAGTACAAACTTTAAGGTCTATCTAATATTATCTTGGCAGCCTTGTTCTGCAGTACTTGAAGTTCACCCGTCAAGACGACATTGTCCTTGTCCCCCCAGACCAAATCAACATAATCAAAGATAGGTATAAGACTAAACTATTGTAAAAAAGCAGGCGAGCTTGGTGTGGCAACAGATGCTTAATTCTGCGTAAGAGACCTAAGTTCTTGTTTATCTTAGATGAAATGTATTCTATGTGATCGGCCCAGGTAAAATTCGTAGACAGCATTAATCCCAAGTCTTTAAAGCTAGATACAGTATTGATATTAGAATCAAAAATTGATAATGAAAGCGAGGAAATATCCCCAAGCTTCCTGTTACTGCCTATTATCATTGATTTAGTCTTATCAAGGTTCAGGGTGAGCTTGTTTTCACAAAGCCAGTGAGAAACCCTTAAGAGATTCTCATTTAGTTTTTCTTCAAGCAACCATGGATCTTTAGAAAAGCAATACAGGACCGTGTCATCAGCATACAGCGTTACTTCCGAGTTTTTTTATTGCATCAGGTAGGTTTGTTTATATAGAAAAACATTCAACAAAAAGCAGCGGACCCAGGATACTTCCTTGGGGCACACCGAAAGTTACTGGGAGAGCATCGGATAATTCATTTCCACAGGAGGTTCGCTGTTTCCAATGACTAAGATAGGATTCAAACCACTTGAGAGAACTACGTGAAACCCCAATTGCCGCCAATTTAGACAACAGGATACAATGATCCACAGTGTCAAAGGCCTTGGTCAGATCCAAGAACACTGCACCACGGAGGTTCCCCTGCTCCAAAGACCTCGTCCGCGAAGTTAGACAAAGCTGTAGTATAGTAGAATACTTGGGACGGAAGCCGAACTGTTTACTGGAGAGAAGATCGTGTGAATTGAGAAACTCGTAAAACTGATTGTGGACAACTTTTTCAATAATCTTGCTAAGTGTCGGTAAGATTGAGATAGGACGATAATTAGTTGGATTTGTCCGGTCGCCACATTTAAATAAAGCACTTCCATATATCAGGAAATTTACCCGAACGAATAGATAGATTCAATAACTTGGTAACCGAGGGACAAATTGCACGTGCACCACACTTCAAGAGTCTAGCGCTAATATAATCGAGCCCAATAGCTTTGTTTGGCTTGAGAGACAATAAGTGGTTAAGTACGGTGTCTTCACCAACATCATTTAATTGAAAAACCGATTGTAAGTTAACGGGCGTAGACGATGCGACAGAAACTACAGAAGATATTTTATCAGCCAGAATTTTCCCGATTGAGGCGAAATGAGAGTTCATTGCTGCAGGCACTAAGTTGAACACTTTCAGCCATGATGTATTGTGGACTCGAGGATTTAGCATTACGCGAGGAAGCCTCGTTAACAGTGTCGTAATCTGATCTATTAATATACTTAATCGTGCTATTAAGCATGTCAATCAAGCAACACATGTAATGAATTAGTTGTGATTATACACTCGAGTAATAAACAAGTGATTGAACTATGTTATACGAAATGCGTGCTTTATAACACTACATTGGCGACGAGAATCAAAACGAATTGGGTGAAGGATGACCGACACCAATCAAGAACCATCGAGCAGTGGCGCAACTTCCAATGCTATACGATACATCGAAATTTAACAATCCAACCGTTTATAAAGCAGACAGACAACAACGATACGGCTGTGAAATGGCAAAAATACAAAAAGGAAATTGAGAGACAATTTCGCTTTTTGGAATTACAGACCCCGAAACTAAAAAGGACGGACTACCGATCTACGGTGGACAAGATTTAGTCGATGTCGACGACGCGCTGCCCGATCCAACAAACCCAGAAGAAAACGACGCGTGCAAAATACTCATTCGCAAGATAGACAACCATTTTATTCCCAAGAAAAACAAGGACTTCGCTCGATTCCAACTCAGCGAACTTAAATAACAGAGCTCCGAGCGACTAGCTGATTACTACGCCAACGTACGCGACATCGCAAAGAAATGCGAATACACCGACCATGAAATTGACGCTATTCAAGACCATCTGATACGAACAATGCGCAATCACAAAATCCGAAGCAAGGCTATACGCGAAAACTAGTCGCTGGATAGAATCCTGACAGAGACAGCCCTCGACGAACAAACCGCAGAGCAAGCCGGCGCTATCAGCGACGAGGAAACCTCGCACGAAAGAGTGAAGAAGTTAGCATCGAGAAAACCAAAATATCTGCCGAATAAAGACGACGCTTGTGGGCGGTGCGGAAACTCAAAGAAGCACAACACATGTCCGGCACTTGGTGTTTCATGTGATAAATGTGGAAAGAAAAACCACTATCACGCACGGGTATGCTTTGGGAAAGCCAAACAAGAGACTTGCATTTGGTGGACTTAACACCCAAGACCTATTTGACGCAGAGATAGCAAGGATCATATCCGGTATACCGAGAGTGTTGAACAACCGCGACGACATTATGATAGGAGGATTTGACTGAAAAGACCACAACGTCAACCTGAACGCAGTACTACAACGGATCGAAGATCACAATCTTACGGAAAGAGAAATGTGAATTCGGGAAAACAACTATGAACTTTCACGGACACATGTTTACCGCAGAAGGATTAAAGCCATGCTCCGACAAGATCCGTGCCGTGCAAGAATGTGCACCACCGAAGACAAGGGAGGAGCTAGTATCATTCTTGCAGATGCTAGAGCCAGGGCCATGATTTTGAGAAATATCTCCGGCTAACAGAATAAGGCAGGATGCAATAAGAGTGTTCTTTAGAAGATGACAATAAGCCTTGACTTTTAAAGATGGCGGCACCGATAGCGTATGGCGAGAATGGCGATAAAATTCAGACGTATTTCTTGTAGGATAAACCCTTCGGTGTGCATTTAAAGCAATCGTCAATGACTGGTGACCATCAGGAATATTATCATAAGGATTAAAAGGCTTCAAATGAAGCACAAGATATAAAAATCTGACTAAAACGACGGACCGATTAAATGAACCGACTGCCATGACAGCAAACATGAAAGGTTGAAGGTGATGTCGAGGAAATTAGCTTCTTTCAGGTTGACTTGAAACATAGCATTATCATTTTTGGGATTAGGTGCACTTTAAGGCTTTTCAAAACCTGACTGAATTGTCAGCGGTTGATAATAATGTTTTGGCAAACAAAATAAATGCGATGAAAGTTAGCTAGCAACACATTTATCACAATTATTATGATTATTATTCAGTAAAGTAAATATTTCAAGTAATAAAGCATTTATATGTCAACCATGAATCTTCTTTTTCTATCTCTAACAGGTTATATGATGACTCTTATGATGGCCAGCAAGCTGCAGGTAACTTTGCCACCGAGATTTATTGTGCGAAGAAATCCCCGTTCTGGTTGAGCATGTCCTATGGTCAGGATATGCTGAGGGTTGACCCATACTGGTTTCATTGCAACATGAAAGGTGATAAACGTACCTACTTCAGTCACGTTTGGGACAAGTTGCTCGACATGGAAGGATCTCGACTCCACTGGGGAAAATACCTTCCTTTACCAAAACAGAAATGTGGAAATACCACATTTAATCTGGCATACCTTAAGAATAGATACAACAAGATGGAGTCGTGGCTTTTTAAACGACAAGAGATGGACCCGGATCAGGTGTTTGTCAACAAGTACTGGAGAGGGATCCTGGAGATTCCCCCAAAAAAGTGCTAAACGGCTAGAGTGTCAACTAAACGGCTAGAGTGGACAAAGTGTCAACTATAAAAACGTTTAGAAACTGTATCTCTGTGACTGTAACGCAAAATGATTTGTGTATAATCAATGAATGGTACACATATTTCGATGGCATTCATATAACTATCGCTGTATCAAAACTAGGACATAGCACTCCAAATATATCTATAGAATATGTTTCATTTACACTCAACTAGGTTGACAGGAATATT
>JAYKKM010000159.1:3202500-3582500 GCA_035772405.1 Chrysogorgia sp. JL179-B06
CAAGAGCGTTCATGTCAACAAACTAAGCCTTCACCTCATCTACAACGAGATAAATCCTCACCATTTTGAGCACATTATGGCTTATCTCGCTTTATGGTACGGGATTCCCATAAGGAATCATGAAGAAAACCTTCAGGAAGCAGTGAGAGGAACTGTTCAAGATCTCAAATGTAAAATATAAGGTTAAGCGCCATGTTACTTTCAAAGCGATGCTATACCAAGTTATCCTAAAGCTGATATTTGTATATTTCGTCTGAGAACGCGTGTGTGAGGGTGATTGAAAAGTCACGAATAAATGAAACAAAGGGGAGCGCTTAGTAAGACAAAGAAGCCACAGATATCAAGCTTAAGAAATATTATTTCGCTTCCAAGTTATTCAAAAGGCATGCACTACGCTACTTCTGAGATAGTGATAGTTGAGTATTCTAAATTTTAATGAATTATTGGGGTAATTCCTTGGAATTAGCGTGATATGATGGTCACTGTCTTGTTCATCGTTATCTTAACGATCACACTTTTCTGTTTATTCGAGCAATTATCTTTATATGGGTCTTTTTCGCCCAAATCACTTTCGTCCACACCTGGAGTTGATTCATCGTAATTTTTCATAAATTCTTAAACATGGCCAGGAGTTGGTTCTTAAATACGGAGTTGCTTTTTAAATAGTGCTGCAAAGCTTTCTCACAGATATTGCATACGTATGACATGTTTCTTCTCCAATGACTAAGAGTATAAATTATTGATCATGAGCAAAATCGGGGTTTTATTGCTACTTCTCCTCCTCCTGCTCCTCCTCTTGTTCCTCCTCCTGCTGCTCCTCTTTCTGCTCCTCTGCCTCTTCCTCTTGCTCTCGCTCCTCCTCTTGCTCCTCCTCTTGCTCCTCCTTCTTGTCCTCCTCCTCTTTCTTCTCCTCCTCCTCTTGCTCCTCTTCTTTCTCCTCCTTCTCCACTTGCTCCTCCTCTTCTTGCTCTTGCTCCTCCTCTTGCTCCTCCTTTTGCTGCTCCTCTTCCTACTCCTCCTTCGCTTGTTCCTCCTGCTCTTCTCACTATAATGTCCTCTTCCGCGTTCTCCATCCCTAACCCTAATCCTAATAAGTATTCATTTTATAGCTCCTCATTAGGTAGGCTTACGTCGCATCCATCATAGGCCCTAACCCTAACCTCTTCGACGTTTACTACCCTACTACATCCCTAAACTTCATTAGATCTTCCAATCAAACTCTTTCGATTTCCATTCCGAACCATTTTAGCATGATGCAATTCCCGAATAGTCTCCGAGTTTAGATGATGGCATGACACCATACGAAAATGTTTCGAAAGGGAAATCTGAAAGGTTCGAGTGGAATAACGAATGAAGCTTATGGATGTAGTAGGGTAGTAAAAGTAGAAGAGGTTAGGGTTAGGGACCTATGAGGGATGTGACCTAAACATCACTAATGAGTACCTATAAAATGAATTCAGATAAGGGCTAGTGTAAGAGATGGAGAAAGTGGAGGTAGTGAGAAAAGGAGCACGAACAAGAGGAGGAGGAGCAAGAGGAGGAGCAAGAGGAGGAGCAAGAGGTGGAGCAAGAGGAGGAGCAAGAGGAGGAGCAAGAGGAGGAGCAAGAGGAGGAGCAAGAGGAGGAGCAAGAGGAGGAGCAAGAGGAGGAGCAAGAGGAGGAGCAAGAGGAGGAGCAAGAGGAGGAGCAAGAGGAGGAGCAAGAGGAGGAGCAAGAGGAGGAGCAAGAGGAGGAGCAAGAGGAGGAGCAAGAGGAGGAGCAAGAGGAGGAGCAAGAGGAGGAGCAAGAGGAGTAGCAAGAGGAGGACCAAGAGGAGGACCAAGAGGAGGAGCAAGAGGAGGACCAAGAGGAGGAGCAAGAGGAGGAGCAAGAGGAGGAGCAAGAGGAGGAGCAAGAGGAGGAGCAAGAGGAGGAGCAAGAGGAGGAGCAAGAGGAGGAGCAAGAGGAGGAGCAAGAGGAGGCGCAAAAGAAGGAGCAAGGGAAGGATCAAGAGGATGAGCAAGGGAAGGAGCAAGAGAAGAATAAAGAGGAGGCGGAAGAGGAAGAGGAGGAGGAGGAAGAAGAGGAGGAGGAAGAGGAGGAGGAGGAAGAGGAGGAGGAGGAAGAGGAGGAGGAGCAAGAGGAGGAGAGGAGGAGCAAGAGGAGGAGAAAGAGGAGGAGCATGAGGAGGAGCAAGAGGAGGAGCAAGAGGAGGAGCAAGAGGAGGAGCAAGAGGAGGAGCAAGAGGAGGAGCAAGAGAAGGAGCAAGAGTAGAAGGAAGAGGAAGAGGAAGAGGAGGAGGAAGAGGAGGAGGAGGAAGAGGAGGAGCAATAGGAGGAGCAAGAGGAGGAGCAAGAGGAGGAGCAAGAAGAGGAGCAAGAGGATTAGCAAGAGGAGGAGCAAGAGGAGGAGCAAGAGGAGGAGCAAGATGAGGAGCAAGAGGAGGAGAAAGAAGAGGAGCAAGAGGAGGAGCAAGCGGATGATGAGGAAGAGGAGGAGCAAGATGAGGAGGAGCAAGAGGAGGAGCAAGAGGAGGAGGAGCAAGACGAGAAGCAAGGGGACACTCAAAATAATCTCCAAACTCAACTTCAGAGTTTCGTAACTACAACCTCGAATAGCTTTGCAACAGCTTCAATGAAACAAGGTTCTACTCATGAGCCGTCAGATCAACTGCAAAATCTTGTGGTGGATACAAAGCAACAATTAAGGTCCGTCATATCCCCTGGACTTCTTGCTACACATTAGGCCTATTTTTTAACACCGTCCCCAATATTGAACATCCAGAACGAAACTCGCACACTGGTGACACCTATGTGGACGAGAGTGAGATAAAGACATCTAACAGAATCAGAAAACTATGATCGTCAAGAGAATGATGAATAAGGCAGTGACCATCACATCACGCTCATTCGCAAAAATGGCATTAAAAATTAGAATACACAAATATCGCATCCTCTGAAGCCGCAACAATGACTATCCTAGAAGCGGACCTTATTGAAATATAGCGCAGTGCACACCTTTTGTATAATATGGAAGCGCAATAATAGTTCTTAAATTTGATATCTGCGGCTTCTTTATCTCACAAAGCGTTCCCCTTTGTTTCATTCCTTATGACCTTTTAATCACATCCCACACGCGTGCTCTCAGGCAATATACAAATATACAAATAACAGTCGTAGGATAAGTTTGCTTAGCAACGCTTTGAAAGTAATAAGCCACTTAACCTTATATTTTTCAAAGTCAATATGTTTGAGATCTTGAACAGTTCTTGTCACTGCTTCCCGAAGTGTTTCTTCCTCATAGGAATCCCGTACCCTAAAGCGAGATAAGCCATAATATAGCCAAAATGGTTAAGGTTCATCTCTTCGTAGATGAGGTGAAGGCTTAGTTTGTTTAGGCGCATGCGCACTGATTGCCTACTTGTCCCCCTAGCATTTTGAACACATGGACATAAAGTGTATATGTATAGCAAAGCAAAAAGGTGGTGAACTGCCGTGACTTTTAAGGAAGAATTACTGACGCTTCGAGCGGAGCTCTTTATCAGAGTAAGAAGAGATGAAATAATAATAAGATGCGTAAATGGTAAATCATTTCCTATTTTTATAGTCGATCATCAAACAGACTGAGGGGGGGGGGACTACCCGTTTCTTATACTATCATGAGATATAAGAGTAACCTTTTGATAATGACAACATGCATTCGGAAATCAAGTTCGGGAGGAGTCGGTGACTGGAATAACTAATCAAAAATAATATCTTCCAAAATGACGTAATGGAGACGCAAGGGAATTGAAGAGGGGTCGCATGGAATAAATTAATGAAGTTTATGGTTGAATAACTAATGAGGTTATGGGGTGGTAAAGGTGGAAGACGTTATAGGGTTGAGGATCAATGAAGGGAGTGACATAAGCATAACTAATAAGGCGCTATATAAATATTAATTTGTGTTAAGAGGTCCCGAATAATAACAAGGGTTAGGGTTCCTAAAGATTAACAAATAGTGACGTTATCGGTGTAGCTTAAGGCTCTACCGGCTTCACTGGCGATAGAATCTCCCCTCTGTATACTGCTATCACGGTTCATTTAACCTGTTGGGAAATTAAATAACAATACATTATTTTAATAAATTATAGATATCAATGAATGTACGACATCGAATCATGATTGTCACATTAATGCAACATGTACCAATAACATTGGATCCTTCGACTGTTCATGTAACGATGGTTTTAATGGTAATGGGACCTGGTGTAATGGTATGTTAAGCTCGTCGTTTATGTGTTTTATATGCAGATACCTAAGTATCATAGTATATATAAGTATATATATACGGCACATACCTAAGTATCAATGATATATAATGACATATATCAACGAAACAGTATATTGTTGTCATCTTTGCTCTTTGAAGGAGCAGCGTCATGACTTGCGCATGCGCAAGTTTGTTTTTATTCGAGGGTCCTTCGCCATCATGGAATCCATGGTAAGTGAAGCAAATGGTGCGTTGTTGCACCTCTCGTAAGAGTGAATCTGATTGGCTGTTGGGTTTTCTAGCTTAAAAATATACTGAGAAAAGTCACTGTCAATGCAGCAATTACATCCAGCCAAACGTTTTGCATTGATAATGCATGCCTGGTACATCGTTTCGTTCAAGTAGATCCTTTTATGGGAATCGTTGCATCTTTTCTTGGCTTCTTTACATTGATCCTGTAACATAATTCTTCTTGCGACCGGAGTTCTCTCGCTTTCCGCCATGCGATTTACCGACTATGGTCTCCATTTTGAATCGTAATTAGCCAACTTGAAAATTTTCAGGCTGAATTTGTTCAAGTTCGCACGCATGTGCAAGTCATGACGCTGCCCATTTAATTGAGTGATTGTATAGTCACGGTAGCTCAATAGTTAAAGCATCTCACCTGAAATTAGAAGGTCTCTGACAATTTCTTAGAGCTTCAGCTTGACGATCATCCATGTATCTCTTGTCATTCATATTATTTTGATATATCATTTGACAAATAGTTGTTCACCAATTTTTTCAGTGTTTTACTCCGTAATGTTTCTCGTAGTCAAATTTAGTTTTTTGTCAATAAGATGTATAAGATATATATATTTTTGTCCAAATAATATATATAATAAAAATATCACGAAATAAGATAAAGACTTGGTTTATTATTATTATTATTATTATTATTATTATTGTTTTAATTATTATTGTTATTATTAAAGGAACAATATAAAAATAATGTAAAATTTGTAAATCTCTCGACTACTTCTCTTGGTATTTTCTCAATAGATTGCTCTATTTTTCTAAAGATGTTAAGTGATGTAGGTCTTGATAAGAAACACCAAAACGGCTGCATTAAAAAATAACATCTATCGCCATTAGAACAACATACTATATTTTTGCTGTAGAAACAAAGAATCGACAAATTCTGAGTTAATGAACTTTTAAAATAGGCGTATATATTCATATTTTCATTCACTATAATCTTTAATTGATAGTTTATAGCACTATCAAAGTTAAAAGCACTAACAAAAATCCGGTTTATTGGAGTTTCATAAAATGTATAGCTTTCACAATAGTTATGGTAATTTCCATAGATATCAATATAACAAAGAGGTAGTTCAATCAATTTTGTCTCAAAGTCTCAAAATTTACTTTTATGTAACAATAAAATATTAAAATGAGGAGTAAATAAATACTGATATAAATAAGATTCTGAATTTTACTTACATAGGCTTATCAGGTAAAATATTCATAATAGAAATTTCTGTGGCTTCACTTCAAAAACGCTAAAAAGAGTTTAAAATGCTTGTAAGTAAACATTTTGAACAAGATTTACAATGGTATATAGATGGGAAGTGTTAAATCTGTCACTTTTGGATGATTTGGATGCAAAATAGCAAGAATAAAACGGTACTTACAGATTCGTAGTCACGTCACTACAGTGAGACAGCGCGACTCGGCTCAGTCCCCAGCAGCAATCACGTCCGTACTCCGTAGTCCGTAGTCGCGTAAATGTCCCTTTTATTAAAGCTTCTATACGCTGAATAAAAGCCAAATAACGTGATTGAAATTTTGAAATTACCTTTCTTTATTATAAATTTAAAATATCTTTATAGATATTTTTTCTTTATAAATATTTGTATTAAAATATTCATATTATATATTTGAAGCTTCAGAATTTTCGTAGTTCTTTTCTTTCTCAGAATACTGAGAGTTAGAGATGGTGGATTTGTGTAATTCACTAAGCTTTATGATATTATATAGACTTTTTACTCGTGCACAAAAAGAAATTCTCATCGCTGAGAGTTACATTACGATTGTCAGACAGTTAACGGGATTATTCCAACGCTGGCTATAGCTTTGTGGTAACTTGATATCATCGTCCAGATCACTATTTATGAGGAGCAATTCCCTTATGAAAAATAATGAGTGACGATTGCAACTAATCATTACTCATGAATAAAGTATGAACTACATACTATCATTTCTAATGACAACGCACTAATTGCATTAAAAGATTGATGTATAAGCCGGCTCGTAATGTCGACTGCGCATCAAAATGACGTGTTCTGCATCGGGATAAAACTTATTTCAATTCATAACATCAGGCTGGGGAATTCAGTATAACGAATTTGCAAGTGTAAATAGAAATGCAAATATCTATTGTGGTTTTAGCCTGATGTTACGAATTGAAATAAGTTTTATCCCGATGCAGAACACGTCATTTTTATGCGCAGTCGATATTACGAACTGGCTTATTGTGGTTATAGTGAATAGTGAGTCTAAAGTTTCAAAAGATGGCTCTTTGTCAGAGAGTAAAATGTTAAGTGGAGAAACGTTAGTCCTCCTATACACTATTTCGTTAGTACAATGACCTTTTAGTGTTCTGATTAGTTGTAATCTTCCCTTGTTGTTATTGACCAACATTACGTTATGATTATGTATTAAGAATAACGCTCCTCATGAAACAAAGATGCCGTGGTGACTTTGGTATTTTACAAAATTTTAGATACCGATGAATGCACAACTTCCCAACATAATTGCCACATTAATGCAACGTGTACCAATACCATTGGATCATTCAACTGTTCATGTAATGATGGTTTTGAGGGCAATGGAACTTGGTGCAATGGTATGTTCAATATGTATTCCAGTACATTCTCTGATATTTCTACGTCAATGTTCAACCATTTTCTTATTGCCTTTTCAACGTATTTTCTTCGTTGTCATACTTTTGGTCATATTACGTAGTCATTTCACTGCCATTATCAAGACAACTTTGTTGTTCTGATTCTATGTCTCATTCTTTTGTAGCCTTAATTTTCAAACAATATTTCTTCAGCAAACTAAATGTCACGAGTAGTATACCAAGTGGGGGTTCTGGCGCCGGTGGAGCCTTGAAGCTGGCGCAGCCATGACGTCACTATTTTTAAGTTTCCTTCTTACACCTTCTGCATCCCTAACCCTCGTTAGTATTCAGGACCCCTTAACCTTAATTAGTATTTATATCACAGTACCATATTAGTTATCCCATACCCTAACCTCTTCCACCTTTAACACTCCATAACCTCATTAGTTTTTTCCACCGACCCTCTCCGATTCCCTTTGATATATACTGTATCATTCAATTAGTTATTCTAGTCGTCATCTCCTTCCGAACTTGATTTTCGAACTTGATTTCTGAATAGATGATGTCATTATTTTGCTCTTATGTCTCTTAGTAGTATAATAAACGCCAACGTATATATGCACTTTATCTCCATATGATCAAACTCCTTGTGGTACATGTAGGCTAATAATGCGCATGCGCCATGGATATGATTTGGGACGAATTGAGGAGAAATGACGAAGACATAGATAAAAAACCCTTATGGTATTATGATCACGTTTGTCATGAAGAGAATTACAAGAGCGTTCATGTCAACAAACTAAGCCTTCACCTCATCTACAACGAGATAAATCCTCACCATTTTGAGCACATTATGGCTTATCTCGCTTTATGGTAGGGGATTCCCATAAGGAATCATGAAGAAAACCTTCAGGAAGCAGTGAGAGGAACTGTTCAAGATCTCAAATGTAAAATATAAGGTTAAGCGCCATGTTACATGTACTTTCAAAGCGATGCTATACCAAGTTATCCTAAAGCTGATATTTGTACATTTCGTCTGAGAACGCCTGTGTGAGGGTGATTGAAAAGTCACGAAGAAATAAAACAAAGGGGAGCGCTTAGTAAGACAAAGAAGCCACAGATATCAAGTTTAAGAAATATTATTTCGCTTCCAAGTTATTCAAAAGGCATGCACTGCGCTACTTCTGAGATAGTGATAGTTGAGTATTCTAAATTTTAATGAATTATTGGGGTAATTCCTTGGAATTAGCGTGATATGATGTTCACTGTCTTGTTCATCGTTATCTTAACGATCACACTTTTCTGTTTATTCGGGCAATTATCTTTATATGGGTCTTTTTCGCCCAAATCACTTTCGTCCACACCTGGAGTTGATTCATCGTAATTTTTCATAAATTCTTAAACATGGCCAGGAGTTGGTTCTTAAATACGGAGTTGCTTGTTAAATAGTGCTGCAAAGCTTTCTCACAGATATTGCATACGTATGACATGTTTCTTCTCCAATGACTAAGAGTATAAATTATTGATCATGAGCAAAATCGGGGTTTTATTGCTACTTCTCCTCCTCCTGTTCCTCCTCCTGCTCCTCCTCTTCCTGCTCCTCTGCCTCTACCTCTTCCTCTTGCTCTCGCTCCTCCTCTTGCTCTTGCTCCTCCTCTTGCTCCTCCTCCTCTTGCTCCTCCTCTTCATGCTCTTGCTCCTCCTCTTGCTCCTCCTCTTGCTCCTCCTCTTCCTACTCCTCCTTCGCTTGTTCCTCCTGCTCTTCTCACTATAATGTCCTCTTCCACGTTCTCCATCCCTAACCCTAATCCTGATAAGTATTCATTTTATAGCTCCTCATTAGGTAGGCTTACGTCGCATCCATCATAGGCCCTAACCCTAACCTCTTCGACGTTTACTACCCTACTACATCCCTAAACTTCATTAGATCTTCCAATCGAACTCTTTCGATTTCCATTCCGAACCATTTTGGCATGATGCAATTCCCGAATAGTCTCCGAGTTTAGATTACGATGATGGCATGACACCATACCAAAATGTTTCGAAAGGGAAATCTGAAAGGTTCGAGTGGAATAACGAATGAAGCTTATGGATGTAGTAGGGTAGTAAAAGTAGAAGAGGTTAGGGTTAGGGACCTATGAGGGATGTGACGTAAACATCACTAATGAGTACCTATAAAATGAATTCAGATAAGGACTAGTGGAAGAGATGGAGAAAGTGGAAGAGGATATTATAGTGAGAAAAGGAGCACGAACAAGAGGAGGAGGAGCAAGAGGAGGAGCAAGAGGAGGAGAAAGAGGAGGAGCAAGAGGAGGAGCAAGAGGAGGAGCAAGAGGAGGAGTAAGAGGAGGAGCAAGAGGAGGAGCAAGAGGAGGAGCAAGAGGAGGAGCAAGAGGAAGAGCAAGAGGAGTAGCAAGATGAGGACCAAGAGGAGGAGCAAGAGGATGAGCAAGAGGAGGAGCAAGAGGAGGAGCAAGAGGAGGAGCAAGAGGAGGAGCAAGAGGAGGAGAAAGAGGAGGAGCAAGAGGAGGAGCAAGAGGAGGAGCAAGAGGAGGAGCAAGAGGAGGAGCAAGAGGAGGAGCAAGAGGAGGAGCAAGAGGAGGAGCAAGAGGATGATGAGCAAGAGGAGGAGCAAGCTGAGGAGGAGCAAGAGGAGGAGCAAGAGGAGCAGGAGCAAGACGAGAAGCAAGGGGACACTCAAAATAATCTCCAAACTCAACTTCAGAGTTTCGTAACTACAACCTCGAATAGCTTTGCAACAGCTTCAATGAAACAAGGTTCTACTCATGAGCCGTCAGATCAACTGCAAAATCTTGTGGTGGATTCAAAGCAACAATTAAGGTCCGTCATATCCCCTGGACTTCTTGCTACACCTGAGGCCTATTTTTTAACATCGTCCCCAATATTGAACATCCAGAACGAAACTCGCACACTGGTGACACCTATGTGGACGAGAGTGAGATAAAGACATCTAACAGAATCAGAAAACTATGATCGTCAAGAGAATGATGTATAAGGCAGTGACCATCACATCACGCTCATTCGCAAAAATGGCATTAAAAATTAGAATACACAAATATCGCATCCTCTGAAGCCACAACAATCACTATCCTAGAAGCCGACCTTATTGAAATATAGCGTAGTGCACACCTTTTGTATAACATGGAAGCGCAATAATAGTTCTTAAATTTGATATCTACGGCATCTTTATCTCACAAAGCGTTCCCCTTTGTTTCATTCCTTATGACCTTTTAATCACCTCCCACACGCGTGCTCTCAGGCAATATACAAATATACAAATAACAGTCGTATGATAAGTTGGCTTAGCAACGCTTTGAAAGTAATAAGCCACTTAATCTTATATTTTTCAAAGTCAATATGTTTGAGATCCTGTACAGTTCCTCCCACTGCTTCCCGAGGGTTTTTTATATTAAAACCTTGCTTACTTTGAAAATGAAAGCGAGATAAGCGATAATTCGGTTAAAATGTTTAGGATTCATCTCTCAGGCGAAATATGTAAATAACAACCGTATAAGCATTTGGAATAGCAACACTGTGAACGTAATGCCGTAAAACCGCTTAAATTTATATTTTTCTAAGTCAATATGTTTGAGATCTTGAACAGTTCTTGTCACTGCTTCCCGAAGTGTTTCTTCCTCATAGGAATCCCGTACCCTAAAGCGAGATAAGCCATAATATAGCCAAAATGGTTAAGGTTCATCTCTTCGTAGATGAGGTGAAGGCTTAGTCTGTTTAAGCGCATGCGCACTGATTGCCTACTTGTCCCCCTAGCATTTTGACCACATGGACATAAAGTGTATATGTATAGCAAAGAAAAAAGGTGGTGAACTGCCGTGATTTTTAGGGAAGAAATACTGACGCTTCGAGCGGAGCTCTTTATCAGAGTAAGAAGAGATGAAATAATAATAAGATGCGTAAATGGTAAATCATTTCCTATTTTTATAGTCGATCATCAAACAGACTGAGGGGGGGGGGGACTACCCGTTTCTTATACTATCATGAGATATAAGAGTAACCTTTTGATAATGACAACATGCATTCGGAAATCAAGTTCGGGAGGAGTCGGTGACTGGAATAACTAATCAAAAATAATATCTTCCAAAATGACGTAATGGAGACGCAAGAGAATTGGAGAGGGGTCGCATGGAATAAATTAATGAAGTTTATGGTTGAATAACTAATGAGGTTATGGGGTGGTAAAGGTGGAAGACGTTATAGGTTTGAGGATCAATGAAGGATGTGACATAAGCATAACTAATAAGGCGCTATATAAATATTAATTTGTGTTAAGAGGTCCCGAATAATAACAAGGGTTAGGGTTCCTAAAGATTAACAAATAGTGACGTTATCGGTGTAGCTTAAGGCTCTACCGGCTTCACTGGCGATATAACCTCCCCTCTGTATACTGCTATCACGGTTCATGTAACCTGTTGGGAAATTAAATAACAATAAATTATTTTAATAAATTATAGATATCAATGAATGTACAACATCGAATCATGATTGTCACATTAATGCAACATGTACCAATAACATTGGATCCTTCGACTGTTCATGTAACGATGGTTTTAATGGTAATGGGACCTGGTGTAATGGTATGTTAAGCTCGTCGTTTATGTGTTTTATATGCAGATACCTAAGTATCATAGTATATATAAGTATATATATACGGCACATACCTAAGTATCAATGATATATAATGACATATATCAACAAAACAGTACATTGTTGTCATCTTTGCTCTTTGAAGGAGCATCGTCATGACTTGCGCATGCGCAAGTTTGTTTTTCTTCGAGGGTCCTTCGCCATCATGGAATCCATGGTAAGTGAAGCAAATGGTGCGTTGTCGCACCTCTCGTAAGAGTGAATCTGATTGGCTGTTGGGTTTTCTAGCTTAAAAATATACTGAGAAAAGTCACTGTCAATACAGCAATTACATCCAGCCAAACGTTTTGCATTGATAATGCATGCCTGGTACATCGTTTCGTTCAAGTAGATCCTTTTATGGGAATCGTTGCATCTTTTCTTGGCTTCTTTACATTGATCCTGTAACATAATTCTTCTTGCGACCGGAGTTCTCTCGCTTTCCGCCATGCGATTTACGGACAATGGTCTCCATTTTGAATCGCAATTAGCCAACTTGAAAATTTTCAGGCTGAATTTGTTCAAGTTCGCACGCATGTGCAAGTCATGACGCTGCCCATTTAATTGAGTGATTCTATAGTCACGGTAGCTCAATAGTTAAAGCATCTCACCTGAAATTAGAAGGTCTCTGACAATTTCTTAGAGCTTCAGCTTGACGATCATCCATGTATCTCTTGTCATTCATATTATTTTGATATATCATTTGATAAATAGTTTTTCACCAATTTTTTCAGTGTTTTACTCCGTAATGTTTCTCGTAGTCAAATTTAGTTTTTTGTCAATAAGATGTATAAGATATATATATTTTTGTCCAAATAATATATATAATAAAAATATCACGAAATAAGATAAAGACTTGGTTTATTATTATTATTATTATTATTATTATTATTATTATTATTATTATTGTTTTAATAATAAACTAGTTTTGTAGGTCTTGATAAGAAACACCAAAACGGCTGCATTAAAAAATAACATCTATCGCCATTAGAACAACATACTATATTTTTGCTGTAGAAACAAAGAATCGACAAATTCTGAGTTAATGAACTTTTAAAATAGGCGTATATATTCATATTTTCATTCGCTATAATCTTTAATTGATAGTTTATAGCACTATCAAAGTTAAAAGCAGTAACAAAAATCCGGTTTATTGGACTTTCATAAAATGTATAGCTTTCACAATAGTTATGGTAATTTCCATAGATATCAATATAACAAAGAGGTAGTTCAATCAATTTTGTCTCAAAGTCTCAAAATTTACTTTTATGTAACAATAAAATATTAAAATGAGGAGTAAATAAATAGTGATATAAATAAGATTCTGAATTTTACTTACATAGGCTTATCAGGTAAAATATTCATAATAGAAATTTCTGTGGCTTCACTTCAAAAACGCTAAAAAGAGTTTAAAATGCTTGTAAGTAAACATTTTGAACAAGATTTACAATGGTATATAGATGGGAAGTGTTAAATCTGTCACTTTTGGATGATTTGGATGCAAAATAGCAAGAATAAAACGGTACTTACAGATTCGTAGTCACGTCGCTACAGTGAGACAGCGCGACTCGGCTCAGTCCCCAGCAGCAATCACGTCCGTACTCCGTAGTCCGTAGTCGCGTAAAAGTCCCTTTTATTAAAGCTTCTATACGCTGAATAAAAGCCAAATAACGTGATTTAAATTTTGAAATTACCTTTCTTTATTATAAATTTAAAATATCTTTATAGATATTTTTTCTTTATAAATATTTGTATTAAAATATTCATATTATATATTTGAAGCTTCAGAATTTTCGTAGTTCTTTTCTTTCTCAGAATACTGAGAGTAAGAGTTGGTGGATTTGTGTAATTCACTAAGCTTTATGATATTATATAGACTTTTTACTCGTGCACAAAAATAAATTCTCATCGCTGAGAGTTACATTACGATTGTCAGACAGTTAACGGGATTATTCCAACGCTGGCTATAGCTTTGTGGTAACTTGATATCATCGTCCAGATTAGTATTTATGAGGAGCAATTCCCTTATGAAAAATAATGAGTGACGATTACAACTAATCATTACTCATGAATAAAGTATGAACTACAGACTATCATTTCTAATGACAACGCACTAATTGCATTAAAAGATTGATGTATAAGCCGGCTCGTAATGTCGACTGCGCATCAAAATGACGTGTTCTGCATCGGGATAAAACTTATTTCAATTCATAACATCAGGCTGGGGAATTCAGTATAACGAATTTGCAAGTGTAAATAGAAATGCAAATATCTATTGTGGTTTTAGCCTGATGTTACGAATTGAAATAAGTTTTATCCCGATGCAGAACACGTCATTTTTATGCGCAGTCGATATTACGAACTGGCTTATTGTGGTTATAGTGAATAGTGAGTCTAAAGTTTCAAAAGATGGCTCTTTGTCAGAGAGTAAAATGTTAAGTGGAGAAACGTTAGTCCTCCTATTCACTATTTCGTTAGTACAATGACCTTTTAGTGTTCTGATTAGTTGTAATCTTCCCTTGTTGTTATTGACCAACATTACGTTATGATTATGTATTAAGAATAACGCTCCTCATGAAACAAAGATGCCGTGGTGACTTTGGTATTTTACAAAATTTTAGATACCGATGAATGCACAACTTCCCAACATAATTGCCACATTAATGCAACGTGTACCAATACCATTGGATCATTCAACTGTTCATGTAATGATGGTTTTGAGGGCAATGGAACTTGGTGCAATGGTATGTTCAATATGTATTCCAGTACATTCTCTGATATTTCTACGTCAATGTTCAAACATTTTCTTATTGCCTTTTCAACGTATTTTCTTCGTTGTCATACTTTTGGTCATATTACATAGTCATTTCACTGCCATTATCAAGACAACTTTGTTGTTCTGATTCTATGTCTCATTCTTTTGTAGCCTTAATTTTCAAACAATATTTCTTCAGCAAACTAAATGTCACGAGTAGTATACCAAGTGGGGGTTCTGGCGCCGGTGGAGCCTTGAAGCTGGCGCAGCCATGACGTCACTATTTTTAAGTTTCCTTCTTACACCTTCTGCATCCCTAACCCTCGTTAGTATTCAGGACCCCTTAACCTTAATTAGTATTTATATCACAGTACCATATTAGTTATCCCATACCCTAACCTCTTCCACCTTTAACACCCCATAACCTCATTAGTTTTTTCCACCGACCCTCTCCGATTCCCTTTGATATATACTGTATCATTCAATTAGTTATTCTAGTCGTCATCTCCTTCCGAACTTGATTTTCGAACTTGATTTCTGAATAGATGATGTCATTATTTTGCTCTTATGTCTATTAGTAGTATAATAAACGCCAACGTATATATGCACTTTATCTCCATATGATCAAACTCCTTGTGGTACATGTAGGCTAATAATGCGCATGCGCCATGGATATGATTTGGGACGAATTGAGGAGAAATGACGAAGACATAGATAAAAAACCCTTATGGTATTATGATCACGTTTGTCATGAAGAGAATTACAAGAGCGTTCATGTCAACAAACTAAGCCTTCACCTCATCTACAACGAGATAAATCCTCACCATTTTGAGCACATTATGGCTTATCTCGCTTTATGGTACGGGATTCCCATAAGGAATCATGAAGAAAACCTTCAGGAAGCAGTGAGAGGAACTGTTCAAGATCTCAAATGTAAAATACAAGGTTAAGCGCCATGTTACATGTACTTTCAAAGCGATGCTATACCAAGTTATCCTAAAGCTGATATTTGTACATTTCGTCTGAGAACGCCTGTGTGAGGGTGATTGAAAAGTCACGAAGAAATAAAACAAAGGGGAGCGCTTAGTAAGACAAAGAAGCCACAGATATCAAGTTTAAGAAATATTATTTCGCTTCCAAGTTATTCAAAAGGCATGCACTACGCTACTTCTGAGATAGTGATAGTTGAGTATTCTAAATTTTAATGAATTATTGGGGTAATTCCTTGGAATTAGCGTGATATGATCTTCACTGTCTTGTTCATCGTTATCTTAACGATCACACTTTTCTGTTTATTCGAGCAATTATCTTTATATGGGTCTTTTTCGCCCAAATCACTTTCGTCCACACCTGGAGTTGATTCATCGTAATTTTTCATAAATTCTTAAACATGGCCAGGAGTTGGTTCTTAAATACGGAGTTGCTTGTTAAATAGTGCTGCAAAGCTTTCTCACAGATATTGCATACGTATGACATGTTTCTTCTCCAATGACTAAGAGTATAAATTATTGATCATGAGCAAAATCGGGGTTTTATTGCTACTTCTCCTCCTCCTGTTCCTCCTCCTGCTCCTCCTCTTCCTGCTCCTCTGCCTCTTCCTCTTGCTCTCGCTCCTCCTCTTGCTCTCGCTCCTCCTCTTGCTCCTCCTCCTCTTGCTCCTCCTCTTCATGCTCTTGCTCCTCCTCTTGCTCCTCCTCTTGCTCCTCCTCTTCCTACTCCTCCTTCGCTTGTTCCTCCTGCTCTTCTCACTATAATGTCCTCTTCCACGTTCTCCATCCCTAACCCTAATCCTGATAAGTATTCATTTTATAGCTCCTCATTAGGTAGGCTTACGTCGCATCCATCATAGGCCCTAACCCTAACCTCTTCGACGTTTACTACCCTACTACATCCCTAAACTTCATTAGATCTTCCAATCGAACTCATTCGATTTCCATTCCGAACCATTTTAGCATGATGCAATTCCCGAATAGTCTCCGAGTTTAGATTATGATGATGGCATGACACCATACCAAAATGTTTCGAAAGGGAAATCTGAAAGGTTCGAGTGGAATAACTAATGAAGCTTATGGATGTAGTAGGGTAGTAAAAGTAGAAGAGGTTAGGGTTAGGGACCTATGAGGGATGTGACGTAAACATCACTAATGAGTACCTATAAAATGAATTCAGATAAGGGCTAGTGTAAGAGATGGAGAAAGTGGAAGAGGATATTATAGTGAGAAAAGGAGCACGAACAAGAGGAGGAGGAGCAAGAGGAGGAGCAAGAGGAGGAGAAAGAGGAGGAGCAAGAGGAGGAGCAAGAGGAGGAGCAAGAGGAGGAGCAAGAGGAGGAGCAAGAGGAGGAGCAAGAGGAGGAGCAAGAGGAGAAGCAAGAGGAGGAGCAAGAGGAAGAGCAAGAGGAGTAGCAAGATGAGGACCAAGAGGAGGAGCAAGAGGAGGAGCTAGAGGAGGAGCAAGAGGAGGAGCAAGAGGAGGAGCAAGAGGAGGAGCAAGAGGAGGAGCAAGAGGAGGAGCAAGAGGAGGAGCAAGAGGAGGAGCAAGAGGAGGAGCAAGAGGAGGAGCAAGAGGAGTAGCAAGAGGAGGAGCAAGAGAAGGAGCAAGAGGAGGAGCAAGAGGAGGAGCAAGAGGAGGAGCAAGAGGAGGAGCAAGAGGAGGAGAAAGAGGAGGAGCAAGAGGAGGAGCAAGAGGAGGAGCAAGAGGAGGAGCAAGAGGAGGAGCAAGAGGAGGAGCAAGAGGAGGAGCAAGAGGAGGAGCAAGAGGAGGAGCAAGAGGAGGAGCAAGAGGAGTAGCAAGAGGAGGAGCAAGAGGAGGAGCAAGAGGAGGAGCAAGAGGAGGAGCAAGAGGAGGAGCAAGAGGAGGAGCAAGAGGAGGAGAAAGAGGAGGAGCAAGAGGAGGAGCAAGAGGAGGAGCAAGAGGAGGAGCAAGAGGAGGAGCAAGAGGAGGAGCAAGAGGAGGAGCAAGAGGAGGAGCAAGAGGAGGAGCAAGAGGAGTAGCAAGAGGAAGAGCAAGAGGAGGAGCAAGAGGAGGAGCAAGAGGAGGAGCAAGAGGAGGAGCAAGAGGAGGAGCAAGAGGAGGAGCAAGAGGAGGAGCAAGAGGAGGAGCAAGAGGAGGAGCAAGAGGAGGAGCAAGAGGAGGAGCAAGAGGAGGAGCAAGAGGAGGAGCAAGAGGAGGAGCAAGAGGAGTAGCAAGAGGAGGAGCAAGAGGATGATGAACAAGAGGAGGAGCAAGCTGAGGAGGAGCAAGAGGAGGAGCAAGAGGAGCAGGAGCAAGACGAGAAGCAAGGGGACACTCAAAATAATCTCCAAACTCAACTTCAGAGTTTCGTAACTACAACCTCGAATAGCTTTGCAACAGCTTCAATGAAACAAGTTTCTACTCATGAGCCGTCAGATCAACTGCAAAATCTTGTGGTGGATTCAAAGCAACAATTAAGGTCCGTCATATCCCCTGGACTTCTTGCTACACCTGAGGCCTATTTTTTAACATCGTCCCCAATATTGAACATCCAGAACGAAACTCGCACACTGGTGACACCTATGTGGACGAGAGTGAGATAAAGACATCTAACAGAATCAGAAAACTATGATCGTCAAGAGAATGATGTATAAGGCAGTGACCATCACATCACGCTCATTCGCAAAAATGGCATTAAAAATTAGAATACACAAATATCGCATCCTCTGAAGCCACAACAATCACTATCCTAGAAGCCGACCTTATTGAAATATAGCGTAGTGCACACCTTTTGTATAACATGGAAGCGCAATAATAGTTCTTAAATTTGATATCTGCGGCATCTTTATCTCACAAAGCGTTCCCCTTTGTTTCATTCCTTATGACCTTTTAATCACCTCCCACACGCGTGCTCTCAGGCAATATACAAATATACAAATAACAGTCGTATGATAAGTTGGCTTAGCAACGCTTTGAAAGTAATAAGCCACTTAACCTTATATTTTTCAAAGTCAATATGTTTGAGATCCTGTACAGTTCCTCCCACTGCTTCCCGAGGGTTTTTTATATTAAAACCTTGCTTACTTTGAAAATGAAAGCGAGATAAGCGATAATTCGGTTAAAATGTTTAGGATTCATCTCTCAGGCGAAATATGTAAATAACAACCGTATAAGCATTTGGAATAGCAACACTGTGAACGTAATGCCGTAAAACCGCTTAAATTTATGTTTTTCTAAGTCAATATGTTTGAGATCTTGAACAGTTCTTGTCACTGCTTCCCGAAGTGTTTCTTCCTCATAGGAATCCCGTACCCTAAAGCGAGATAAGCCATAATATAGCCAAAATGGTTAAGGTTTCATCTCTTCGTAGATGAGGTGAAGGCTTAGTCTGTTTAAGCGCATGCGCACTGATTGCCTACTTGTCCCCCTAGCATTTTGACCACATGGACATAAAGTGTATATGTATAGCAAAGCAAAAAGGTGGTGAACTGCCGTGATTTTTAGGGAAGAAATACTGACGCTTCGAGCGGAGCTCTTTATCAGAGTAAGAAGAGATGAAATAATAATAAGATGCGTAAATGGTAAATCATTTCCTATTTTTATAGTCGATCATCAAACAGACTGAGGGGGGGGGGGGACTACCCGTTTCTTATACTATCATGAGATATAAGAGTAACCTTTTGATAATGACAACATGCATTCGGAAATCAAGTTCGGGAGGAGTCGGTGACTGGAATAACTAATCAAAAATAATATCTTCCAAAATGACGTAATGGAGACGAAAGAGAATTGGAGAGGGGTCGCATGGAATAAATTAATGAAGTTTATGGTTGAATAACTAATGAGGTTATGGGGTGGTAAAGGTGGAAGACGTTATAGGTTTGAGGATCAATGAAGGATGTGACATAAGCATAACTAATAAGGCGCTATATAAATATTAATTTGTGTTAAGATGTCCCGAATAATAACAAGGGTTAGGGTTCCTAAAGATTAACAAATAGTGACGTTATCGGTGTAGCTCTTAAGGCTCTACCGGCTTCACTGGCGATAGAACCTCCCCTCTGTATACTGCTATCACGGTTCATGTAACCTGTTGGGAAATTAAATAACAATAAATTATTTTAATAAATTATAGATATCAATGAATGTACAACATCGAATCATGATTGTCACACTAATGCAACATGTACCAATAACATTGGATCCTTCGACTGTTCATGTAACGATGGTTTTAATGGTAATGGGACCTGGTGTAATGGTATGTTAAGCTCGTCGTTTATGTGTTTTATATGCAGATACCTAAGTATCATAGTATATATAAGTATATATATACGGCACATACCTAAGTATCAATAATATATAATGACATATATCAACGAAACAGAGCAGCGTTATGACTTGCGCATGCGCAAGTTTGTTTTTCTTAAGGGTCCTTCGCCATCATGGAGTCCATGGTAAGTGAAGCAAATGGTGCGTTGTCGCACCTCTCGTAAGAGTGAATCTGATTGGCTATTGGGTTTTCTAGCTTAAAAATATACTGAGAAAAGTCACTGTCAATGCAGCAATTACATCCAGCCAAACGTTTTGCATTGATAATGCATGCCTGGTACATCGCTTCGTTCAAGTAGATCCTTTTATGGGAATCGTTGCATCTTTTCTTGGCTTCTTTACATTGATCCTGTAACATAATTCTTCTTGCGACCGGAGTTCTCTCGCTTTCCGCCATGCGATTTACCGACTATGGTCTCCATTTTGAATCGTAATTAGCCAACTTGAAAATTTTCACGCTGAATTTGTTCAAGTTCGCACGCATGCGCAAGTCATGACGCTGCCCATTTAATTGAGTGATTCTATAGTCACGGTAGCTCAATAGTTAAAGCATCTCACCTGAAATTAGAAGGTCTCTGACAATTTCTTAGAGCTTCAGCTTGACGATCATCCATGTTCATTTGATAAATAGTTGTTCACCAATTTTTTCAGTGTTTTACTCCGTAATGTTTCTCGTAGTCGAATTTAGTTTTTTGTCAATAAGATGTATAAGATATATATATTTTTGTCCAAATAATATATATAATAAAAATATCACGAAATAAGATAAAGACTTGGTTTATTATTATTATTATTATTATTATTATTATTATTATTATTATTATTATTATTATATTGGCCGCCGACTATGGCCGTCGGACCTTGTGCTTTAAGATATTGAAGTTTATTAGCAGTTCAGTTTATGTGAACGATAGCATGGCGACTAAATTCTGACTTGTTTATAAGTTTAAGAAGAAAGCCTAGCTAGGTTTGCAGTTAACAGAAGCTGCTATTTAACAGAAGTGAGAAGTAAGATAGTTGAGCTTAAATACTTTAACAAGAACTCCGAATAGTAAAGACAAGATGCCGCCGAAAAGAAAGAATACAACCACTGGAAGAACAAAATGGACCGAAGAGATGGTGGCAGATATTTTGGTTTGTCGTGAAAGAGCAATAGCAGAACATCAGAGCGGCCAGAATTATCAAAGGAAAGGCTATATGGAAATCATGAGGTTGTTATGGGAGGAAAAAGGATATGCCTCATTAGGCCTAACAGCTCAGAATCTGAGAGACAAAGCAGCTCAACTGGTGAAAAGTCAAGAAAGAAATCGACAAGAAAGTATTAACGCTGATGAAGAAGTATATGTGAACGGTGAAGCGAATAAAGCCATGGAAAGGACGGCAACTGGGGTTCAAGAACGAAGTCAACAAGAAAATGCCAATGTTGTTGATGAAATTTGCATAAACGAACAAGTAAATTATGCAAATCATACTCCTTCAGAAGTGCATATGAATATTCCAATTCCGTTTCAATGGGGCGAGTTCAGTGGAGAGGTGTTTGCTCAACGTATAGATGGTGCATATGAGGAAATAGTCAAATGGAGGCGAAATATTTTTCTTCTTCCATCTGGAAAAGTTGGAAAAGCATTCATTAAAGAATTGGCCAGATTATACCAAGCCTACGCAGACGAATCACCTCTTGAGTGCATTGTTTTTAAGGCGTGTTCAATCATGCAGTGCTTATTATTACAAAAGCCTCACGCTAAAAGCAAAACCAAGGAACATATAGCCTGTTTAGAACGCAGAATGACTTTATGGTCGGAAGGAAAGATTGAAAAGTTAATCTCTGAGGGGAAGTGTATTCAAAATCACCTTATCTCTAGCACCACAGCGGAAGTCGAGTCGGAAAAGATTGCAAGGGGTTTCAATCGTCTCATGTTACAAGGAAAGACACGGCAAGCGGTTCGTCTAATTTCCAATGCAAATAAAGGAGGTCTATTAAATATAGATTCACTAATACCTGTGGGAGAGGATGACGATGGTAATATCCAATGGAAGACGACGCGGGAGGTTTTAGCGGAAAAGCATCCGCAGGGAAGAGTTCCGGTAGCAGAGACACTTTTACCTGAGCCCGAGATGGATGAAACTCATTACGATCCCGTCATATTCGAAAGAATTACTGGAGAGTCAATCAGGGTAGCCGCAAACAAGACACAAGGCGCTGCTGGCCCATCGGGACTTGATGCCTATGCATGGCGTCGTTTTTGTTCATCCTTTAAAAGTGCCTCCGTTGATTTATATAATGCGCTAGCTGGAATAGCACGACGCCTGTGCACTTCAGCTGTTCATTATGAAGGTTTATCTGCATTTGTAGCGTGTCGATTAATACCACTCAACAAAAATCCAGGAGTACGTCCAATTGGTATTGGCGAGGTGCCAAGGCGTATTATAGCAAAGTCCATCCTTAAAGTGGTTGGAAATTATGTCCAGGAAGCAGCGGGGCCACTACAGGCATGTGCGGGCCATGAAGCCGGTTGTGAAGCTGCAGTTCATGCCATGAATGAGATTATGTCATCTGAGGAAACAGAAGCATTATTATTGGTAGATGCTAACAACGCATTCAACACCATCAATCGACAAGCCGCGCTGCATAACATCGGGGTTATCTGTCCCGCAATATCAACTGTCCTGAATAACACCTATCAAACCCCAGTAAGGCTATTTGTCACCGGAGGAGGAGAAATTGAATCATCGGAAGGGATTACTCAAGGAGATCCCCTGGCAATGGCTATGTACGCTCTTGCTGTGACACCTTTAATTCGAAGATTGAGATCAGTTGAGCCAAGAGTTAAACAAGTATGGTTTGCTGATGATTCCACTGCAGGAGGAAAGATCGAAGCATTAAGAAGATGGTGGCAGTGTCTATCAGCTATCGGTCCACAGATGGGATACCATCCAAACGCAAGTAAAACACACCTCATTGTTAAACCAGAGTTTCAAGAAGAAGCAATTAAATTTTTTGAAGGAACGGGAATTCTAGTGAAAATTGATGGACATGAGATGCTTGGTTCAACTGTTGGTTCAACCTGCTTTGCCAACGAGTATGCAGCACACAAAGTCGAAGACTTTGTTGAAGAAATTAAGAATCTTTCCAAGATAGCAGAACGATATCCCCAATCTGCATATGCTGCGTTCTCTCATTGCATTTTGGGAAAATGGCGATATATAATGCGGACAATCGAGGATATTGACAGTCTATTTCAGCCATTAGAAGATACGATTAGTCAAACCTTTATTCCGGCATTAACTGGTAGATGTCAGTGTACTTCTGAAGAAAGGAGACTTCTCTCTCTACCCATACGCTACGGTGGTCTAAACATTATCAACCCAGTAACCAGTGCAAGTGGAGAATATCATGCCTCACAAAAGATCAGCGAAACCTTGAAAGATATGATTGTCGAGCAAAAGGAATCCTTCATTAGACCACAACTACAATCCATCAAAACAAATCTGCGTCGGCATAAACAACAGGAAATTGAGAGCTTGGCTCAACAAGTCAGAGAAAGTCTATCTCCACCAAAGAAAAGAATGATGGACTTACTTTGCGAGAAAGGATCGTCATCGTGGTTGTCAGTTTTACCACTACAAGATCAAGGCTTCAACCTGAACAAAGGACAATTTCGTGATGCGCTCCATCTGCGATATGGATGGCAGCTGAAAAATGTACCACTCCAATGTAAGTGTGGCAAGAATTTTTCAGCAGACCACGCCATGATATGCCCTTTTGGTGGACTACCAATAATAAGGCATAACGAGATTAGAGACATAACCACCCAATGGCTGATGGAAGTATGTTCTGATGTGGAAAAAGAACCACAGCTACAACCACTCGCAGGCGAGATCATATTACCAAGAACGGCAAACAAGCAAGATGAAGCAAGAGTAGATATTAGAGCAAAGGGTTTTTGGAGTAGGCAGCAAGTTGCATTTTTTGATGTTAGGGTTTTTCACCCAAACGCATCGAGCTACCGAAATACCAATATACCTGCACTCTACAGACAACATGAGATGGCTAAGAAGAGGGAGTACGGAGACAGAATTAGGGAAGTTGAATATGCTGCATTTACACCTCTTGTGTTTTCAACAAGTGGGGGACTTGGAAAAGAGACAACCGTTGCTTATAAACGCCTAGCAGAATTGTTAGCACAGAAGCGAAAGTCAGATTACAGCATCACACTTGCGTGGATGCGATGTACATTATCTTTCGCCTTGATACGGTCGGCAGTTATGGCAATAAGAGGGAGCCGTTCTTCTACGAATCGGGATCCACACGCAAACATTGAACTGGGCTATAGAGAAAGCCGTTTAGGAGTTTTTTAATATTTTTTTTAATTTTAATTTATTTTAATTTTTAATGTTTAATTTTGTTTATTATATTTATTTCAAATTGGAGGATTTTAAAAGACGATTGTTAGATTTCTATGTAATAAATTATCATTAATTTGTAAATATAGTATTATCTAATTTTTTAATTGGTTTCAGATGTAATTGAGTAAAAAAAAAAAAAAAAAAAAAAAAAATTATTATTATTATTATTATTATTATTATTATTATTACTATTATTATTATTAATATTGTTATTTTCTAATTTCTTATTATTATTGTTATTAAACCGTATAGTGTATAGAAATAAAATAATAATTATTATTATTATTGTTTTAATTATTATTATTATTATTATTATTATTATTATTATTATTATTATTATTATTATTATTATTATTATTATTATTATTATTATTATTATTATTATTATTATTATTATTGTTTTAATTATTATTGTTATTATTAAAAGAACAATATAAAAATAATGTAAAATTTGTAAATCTCTCGACTAGTTCTCTTGGTATTTTCTCAATAGATTGCTCTAATTTTCTAAAGATGTTAAGTGATGTAGGTCTTGATAAGAAACACCAAAACGGCTGCATTAAAAAATAACATCTATCGCCATTAGAACAACATACTATATTTTTGCTGTAGAAACAAAGAATCGACAAATTCTGAGTTAATGAACTTTTAAAATAGGCGTATATATTCATATTTTCATTCACTATAATCTTTAAGTGATAGTTTATAGTGGTTCAAATAGTCAATTGTAAATTACCTCATTGAGTGAGATTTATATATATAACAAAAGATTTAATAAATTATCCATTATTATCAGATCTAGTCATTATGGATTCGTTGAGTAAAGCAAACAATGATTATATATTTATATTTTAACTGTCATTGATGTGTTATGCAAGTATGCGTGGGTAGAACCGAACCTTAATTCTAAAAAAATATCGTTCAGAAGACGATTGCTTGGGGGAGGGGGTCAGAGAACGCCCGGGATAAATTGATTACGCTATATCACGAGCAATATTTATGAAATGCGTGCGTGTGATATAGATCGTGATTTTTGGACCTGTATCACAAGTTACAATCTATATAACGAGATGTAACCTATATATTAAGGGAGTAATCTATCTTTCACGAGTTACGAGGAGAAACGTCATACCGATAAAGGCACTGAATTTACAAACAGAGTCTTCAAAGGTTTTTGAAAAATAAAAACATATTGTTTTTACACCTCACACCAAAGCGTCCATTGTTGAAATTTAATCGAACGCGATTTAATCGATGAGATTGAGGCGTGATGAAAACTGAATGATCTCAAACATAACATTACTTTAAATGTTTTCCGAGAGACCTTATTAGTCCCGTGAGTCCCGCTATTTTATTACAAACTTCGTTCACTGCTAGAAAACTGTTCTTCTGTTACGTTTTTGTCCCAGGAGTCGGGTTTCATACACCCCATCACCCGCCAAACACCCCACAATGTAAAATACCTCTACAACTAGAAATTACTATCGCAAGTGAAGTGCTGCCTCATTTCAAAGAAATTCCAAAATTTTACAAGACAGATTGGCGACGTAAAGATGCGCGGGTAGAACCGTAGGGGAAACTGCTTTGTTATCGCATTTATGGTCACAAATTTTTTTCAATCATCAATAATTAATTATCAAAGCGAGAAATACCAGGTTATTTATTACCTTCGACGGTTATTAGCACACATCCCTTCAGATGTTCCCTTCAGATGTCTTAAAAATTGCAACAGTGTTGCAATCAACAGTTAGCAAGCAATGTTGATAGTTTAACCGAGACTCCAAAAATAGAATATTGAGTGCATTTTCAAAAAAAATAAGGTGGATTGTTAGTTGCCATAAACCAATCACCGGCAAATGAGTCACTATATTGCAAAGAATACATTTTATCAGAGCAAAAAGGTTTTATTAACATAATTTCTTATACAAGTATAAAGGTTATTTCCAACACACAATGTGACATTTAGGAATGATGAATCCCATGCATTAATCTTTATTATTTGATAATGTATTATTGCACATTTTGTTTAAATTGTTTTGTATTGCCTTGTCTAAAATCAGCACAAATCGTTTTACTTGGGTCAACAACATCCAACCTCATACCCAGGGCATTTTTCTTCCACGGTGGAAGGTCTGCGAAAATGGCACATGCTGGTCACATGACACCCAGAATTTCTGGGTGTTTAGATATGATAATTTTTGTGGTCTTTGTTCCATTGCCTTTGTCTACTTTATTGACCTGAACAATTGAAAAATAATCAGAGTTGTTCATGTGAGCATTTGTCGGCATAAAAGCAGCTAACAAGATTAATAATTTACCATACATCCCTGGTTATCTCTTACAAAAGGTATGAAGAAGCATATATCCAATTTAGTGAAAGTTATCACTTCTAATTTTCTGTACAATTTAAAGACAGCATTCAGATTTAGATGAATAAATTATACTCGGCTGAATTAATTGGAGTTTTATGACAAGCCAATCGCATTATAGAATGAACCAGCCGATCCCAGCGACATTTTCGCCGACCTTCCACCGTGGAGGCAAAATTCCCTGGGTACGAGGTTGAACAACATCGTATATTGTGAGACCAGGATTTTCTTCGACATCATTTGCCATTCTCAACAACAGAGCAACAATAACATACACATCACCATCACTTGCTGTTGGAAAATATAAATATACACTAAGTAAAATATTTGCATCAATATTAGTAATACCATAGTTGTTACAAGTAGCGAAACTGGCCGTAGGAACTGGTCATGTTATGACTGAATATGTAAATCGTTTAAAAATTTGCATACTGGTTGTTACAACCAACTGAATTAACATCAATGTTGTTCCAGAAAAGATTATATCTATTCTTCGAGTGGTCTTGAATCCTGTTTCTATTCTTCGAGTGGTATTGAATCCTGTTTGATTCTTACGTTGTTGTGTCCACCAATTCGGGCACGATATTGATCGATTGTCACTCCCATTTCAGGTAAAGTAATGACAAGGTTTTTCTCTGCACAGATGTAAGTTTGTTGAGCAACAGGCACAAACCTTCGTTTGTAAATATTGAGTATTGTCTTTGGCGAGAACTGTCAAATGTCACCGGCTTCGCTAGGTTTGATTTTAACGAGCACAATGACTTCGTTTGATTTGAGTTGCGTGTACACACGACACAAACAAGAAAAACTAAGCACACAGAACTATCTTAGTCGTCTTACCTTGAAAACAGAATATCTCCTGAACAGATCGTTCGAGAACTTCGTCTCACTCACCTCATGGCGTTGCGTGATCAGAAAATACCATGTTCGTGGTGGCGTTGACAAGTTCCGAACATTAATTCCGTACAACTTCCGTGAAAACGAATAACCCTCTTGAGTATGTGAACAATCTCGTTCCAGAGCAAACTAAACTACGTCACAAAACGTCATAAAACTGAACATCCACCGGCCTAGGAAATTTTCACATATATCGAGATCTCGTTGACTATACATAGGTGCGGAAAGAGGTCTGGGCACGAGACATAGATAACCCATGTCAAGATTAGTGTGCTGCCTACGGCAGCAATTATGTTGTGCTATGGCTCTTTTTAAAGCCATTAATTTGCTGGAAATAATATTCCTGTATTCTCTCCATTATTTCATTTTTGTTTTATTCTTAATGGACAAAATAAAGCCGCGACCTTTCATATAAATGCTCAGGAATTTATACAAAAAATAATATATTTTATTATAGATATCAATGAATGTACAACATCTCAACATCAGTGTCACACTAATGCAACCTGCAGTAATAACATTGGATCCTATATCTGCTCATGTAAAGTTGGTTTTGAAGGAAATGGAACCGTGTGTAGTGGTAAGTTGGACTAGTAGCACTCATGTTTTCAGCGCATCATTTAAGGAGGTATAAACAGCTAAACAGTAACATGAATAGAAAGTGATAACAGTTTAACAGATTTAACAGTTTAGCTTTATACAATCTCGTGACGTTTATACGCATTTTCATTGGTTCTTGCCCATGATCTATTAAAGGACAGATACATGGATGGCGTCAAGTCACGTCTTTTTCTTTTTTCATGCCCCAACAGCTTTTATACCGTTTGGGGTTGTTTTTGATTGTATAAAACAAATAGATTCCTTTTTTATTGTCTGTTCAGTTATAGACACACAGAGGACGTCAGAACGTGGTAAGAACATCAGTGACCCACTCGACTCCAAGTGGGTGGGCTACGTTTTTGTTCTTACCACGTTCGGACGTCATCTGTGCATCTATAACTGAAAATACAACGTTTTATGCCTCCTTCATTTATAATTTGTCACTCTGATGATGTTAGTTTCACTTTGTCACTTTCTATTTATGTAACAGTTTAGCTATTTATGCCTCCTTCATTTATTGTAATTTGTCACTCTGATGTTACGAGTTCAGTAACGAAACGTTAGTATTAGAGTGTTTCTTTTCAAAATTATGTTGCGTTACGGCTCTTTTTAAAGCCAATCGATGGACTATTCGTATACTTTCTCCATTATTCATTTTTGTTTTTTGTTAATGGACAAACTAATTGAGCCGGATGGAAAAGCAACTTTTCATATAAATTCTCAGGAATTGACACAAAAATTATATTTTTTTAATTATAGATATCAATGAATGTACGACATCCAATCATAATTGTCACATTAATGCAACATGTACCAATAACATTGGATCTTTCGACTGTTCATGTAACGGTGGTTTTAATGGTAATGGGACACAGTGTAATGGTATGTTCAGCTAGTTTTCATTTATATAGTAAATGGTTTGAACACAGAAGTATTAATAGAAGTATGTAAGTTGATTATCCAGGTTATTCATATTTCTGTCTTGAATTTAAAAGGCTGTTGTCGGTTACTATGACATAAAATAAACTTTTATAAAATTTTAATAAATTATAGATATCAATGAATGTACAACATCTCAACATCAGTGTCACACTAATGCAACGTGCATTAATAACATTGGATCCTATATCTGTTCATGTAAAAATGGTTTTGAAGGAAACGGAACCTGGTGTAATGGTAATTAACATTACTATACCATCATTAAATTGAAATTTCGATTAATTTAGTCTCGCGTTGTATTACTAATATTAACGTTCCTTAAAGGGCATTCCTTAAAGTTTGTCTAATATGAAAGAACTCGTAAAATGATAGAGTAACACCTTTTACAAGTTTTCGGTGTTTTACTTCGTTTTGGAAATATTTCAGTTAGTTTGATATGTAAATGCATGGTCTCTGACGTCAGGTGCAGGGTAGAGAATTTTCACTCATTAAAAAATGTCTTATATCTCAGTGATTGCTAAGTTTACAACGTTCATTATTATGAGCAGTTAGTATACGCACATTTTCAAATAAATTTGTGGAAAAAACTTGAAGATGTAACTACTATTTTAATGAGTGGAAATTATCTACCCTGCACCTGACATCAGAGACCATCTCATTTACATATCAAACGAATTGAAATATTTCAAAAACGAAGTAAAATACGGGGAAATTGTAAAAGGTATTACTCAATCATTTTACGAGTTCTTTCATATTAGACAAACTTATTTTGTATTGCCAATGTCCTTTAATTCATATTTTTCGCACACCATCTGACATTTCATGTGAATTTTATTTTAGATGTAAATGAATGTGATGCTACCAACAGCAATGATTGTTCATCAAATGCAAATTGTACTAATATTTTTGGTTCCTATTACTGTACTTGCAAAAATGGCTATAGTGGAAATGGGAGAAGTTGTGGTAAGTCTATGTTCGTAAAAAAACTGTATTGACGAATGTATTTTATGTTTGTTTCTATGTGAAAGTTGAACTATTTATGCAAAACTGAGAATTTATATCGGCATTTGTATTATAACGTAGATTTGATATAACGAAGCTTCTGATTGATTGTAATGCGCACTATTTTCTGATGGAGAAAGGGAATGTCATGCGACCAATCATAAACGTTCAAATTTTCGGCTTCCGTATGGAGAACGTTATTTTTTAATCATCGAAATATTTTTATTTTATTTCGTGTCTTATTCTATGTTTTAAAATAAATGGTTCATGTGCTTGTTGGATGAGCCCTTGGGAAGTTGGGAGAACATATTATGGGAAGTTGGGAGAACACATGGGAAGTTGGGAGAATACATGGGAAGTTGGGAGAACACATGGGAAGTTGGATAAGTACTTGGAGAGTTGGGAGGACACATGGGAAGTTTGGAGAACACATGGGAAGTCTGGAGAGCACATGTGAATTGTGAGAACACTTAGGAAGTTGGGAGAATACTTGGAAAGTTGGGAGAGCACCTGGGAAGTTGGGAGAGCACTTGGAAAGTTGGGAGAGCACTTGGGAAGTTGGTAGAACACTTGGGAAGTTGTAAGAGCTCTTGGGATATTGGGAGAGATCTTGGGAAGTTGGGAGAAGATTTGGGAAGTTGGGAGAACACTTGGAAAGTTGGGAGAACACTTGGAAAGTTGGGAGAATACTTGGAAAGTTGGGAGAACACTTGTGAAGTTGGGAAAACACTTGGGATGTTGGGAGAACACTTGGGATTTTGGGAAAACACTTGAGAAGTTTGGAGAACACTTGGAAAGTTGGGAGAGCACATGGAAAGTTGGGAGAACACTTGGGAAGTTGGGAGAAAACTTGGAAAGTTGGGAGAACATTTGGGAAGTTGGGAAAACACTTTGGAAGTTGGGAAAACACTTGGGAAGTTGGGAAAACACTTGGGAAGTTGGGAAAACACTTGGGAAGTTGGGAGAACACTTGGGAAGTAGGGAATTAAACACTTGGAAAGTTGAGAGAGCACTTGGAAAGCTGGGAGAACACCTGGGGAGTTGGCAGAGCATTTGGGAAGTTGAAAGAGCACTTAGGAAGTTGGGAGAACACTTGGAAAGTTGGGAATTTGGGAGAATACTTGGGAAGTTGGGAGAACACTTGGGAAATTGGGAAAACACTTGGGAAGTTGGGAGAATACATGGGAAGTTGGGAGAACACATGGGAAGTTGGATAAGTACTTGGAGAGTTGGGAGGACACATGGGAAGTTTGGAGAACACATGGGAAGTCTGGAGAGCACATGTGAATTGTGAGAACACTTAGGAAGTTGGGAGAATACTTGGAAAGTTGGGAGAGCACCTGGGAAGTTGGGAGAGCACTTGGAAAGTTGGGAGAGCACTTGGGAAGTTGGTAGAACACTTGGGAAGTTGTAAGAGCTCTTGGGATATTGGGAGAGATCTTGGGAAGTTGGGAGAAGATTTGGGAAGTTGGGAGAACACTTGGAAAGTTGGGAGAACACTTGGAAAGTTGGGAGAATACTTGGAAAGTTGGGAGAACACTTGTGAAGTTGGGAAAACACTTGGGATGTTGGGAGAACACTTGGGATTTTGGGAAAACACTTGAGAAGTTTGGAGAACACTTGGAAAGTTGGGAGAGCACATGGAAAGTTGGGAGAACACTTGGGAAGTTGGGAGAAAACTTGGAAAGTTGGGAGAACATTTGGGAAGTTGGGAAAACACTTTGGAAGTTGGGAAAACACTTGGGAAGTTGGGAAAACACTTGGGAAGTTGGGAAAAGACTTGGGAAGTTGGGAGAACACTTGGGAAGTAGGGAATTAAACACTTGGAAAGTTGAGAGAGCACTTGGAAAGCTGGGAAAACACCTGGGGAGTTGGCAGAGCATTTGGGAAGTTGAAAGAGCACTTAGGAAGTTGGGAGAACACTTGGAAAGTTGGGAATTTGGGAGAATACTTGGGAAGTTGGGAGAACACTTGGGAAATTGGGAAAACACTTGGGAAGTTGGGAGAACACTTGAGAAGTTGGGAGAACACTTGGGAAGTTGGGAGAACAATTGGGAAGGTGGAAAAACACTTGGGAAGTTGGGAGAACACTTGAGATTTTGGAAATAGATTTAGGATAATTTCAACTTTTCTTACCATTTCCCCCTTTAATAGAATAATTTTCCACTTTTCTTACCATTTCCCCTTTAATAGAATAATTTCCACTTTTCTTACCATTTCCCCTTTAATAGGATAATTTCCACTTTTCTTACCATTTCCCGCTTACTTTAATAGGATAATTTCAACTTTTCTTACCATTTCCCCCTTTAATAGGATAATTTCCACTTTTCTTACCATTTCCCCCTTTAATAGGATAATTTCCACTTTTCTTACCATTTCCCCCTTTAATAGGATAATTTCCTCTTTTCTTACCATTTCCTCTTTAATAGAATAATTTCCACTTTTCTTACCATTTCCCCCTTTAATAGGATAATTTCCACTTTTCTTACCATTTCCCCCTTTAATAGGATAATTTCCACTTTTCTTACCATTTCCCCTTTAACAGAATAATTTCCACTTTTCTTACCATTTCCCCTTTAATAGAATACTTTCCACTTTTCTTACCATTTCCCCCTTTAATAGAATAATTTCCACTTTTCTTACCATTTCTCCTTTAATAGAATAATTTCCACTTTTCTTACCATTCCCCCTTAATAGAATAATTCCACTTTTCTTACCATTTCCCCTTTAATAGAATAATTTCCACTTTTCTTACCATTTCCCCTTTAATAGAATACTTTCCACTTTTCTTACCATTTCCCCCTTTAATAGAATAATTTCCACTTTTCTTACCATTTCCCCTTTAATAGAATAATTTCCACTTTTCTTACCATTCCCCCTTAATAAGATAATTTCCACTTTTCTTACCATTCCCCTTTAATAGAATAATTTCCACTTTTCTTACCATTTCCCCTTTAATAGAATAATTTACACTTTTCTTACCATTTCCCCTGTAATAGAATAATTTCCACTTTTCTTACCATTTCCCCTTTAATAGAATAAATTCCACTTGTCATTTCAGACGACATCAACGAGTGTCTAATCAGTCCTTGTGGTAATAATCAAAGCTGTACGAATTATCCTGGAACTTATCGTTGTCACTGCCAAAGTCCAGGAAAACAACTAGTGAATGAAACATGTATCGGTATGTCAAATATATACTGTGTTTAAGAGCCTGTTCATATACAATGTTATAATACGGATTTATTGAAACAACCATTGAAATTGGAACATTCTCTGATTTCACCAATTGTTATTTGTTGAAACAACCCAAATAGTTCTTCTTAACCAAATTCTTTATTTAATTGCTACTTATATTATATAATTGCTACTTATATTAAACCAGAGACTATGTGAACTAATATTCCTCATTGACGGCTATATTTACCTCTCTTTTTAAAATATTTTGATAGGGTAACATTTCAGAACTCATATACGTATATCTGACTTTCAAGGGGCCGTATACACTATATCCTAGAAGTATTAAGCTAAATTTACAACTAATATATAAAAATATATTTACTTAAATAAATTACAATTTAAACTGTCATATTGATACGGGAATCTGACCAAGTTTCATTTAGAGCTAGAGTAGAACATGAGGCGAATGAGTTTCACAAAATACCTTAACATTGTCCATCTTTTTTTAATAACTTCGGATATTCAGATGCTATATTCTTATTCCCTTATCATATCTTAATTCAATATTTTCGTTGCATGCATTGATTTTGGACACATGTCGATATTCCCGCTTGACAACAGCAAATACAATGAGCTACGGTTTGATGTTGAACCGTACCTTACACCGTGCACAATGCACATCCTTTGTTTAAGGTTTATTAATTTAAACAACACGGTTGAGCGATTAAACCCAAATGATTCTATTGGATGATTGCTTCATTATACTAAAATACAATAGGTTCAGTGACCGTGCACCATGCACAAAATTGCATAAAGACGAACAAAAAGATAGAACAAAGACTGTAGCTGAGTTTCCAGACAATATCTATCTCGATACAAGCAATAACAGGTCAATGTCAACACCCGATGCTTAGCGTTTCAACGCGTTCCTATATTGGAAAATTCCAAAATATTAATTTTGACTATAATTTCCGATATTTGCGGAATTTACTGAATTTGTGTACAAAATGCGAAATGAATTTCCAAATTTACGAGGTTGCACCTATATAATGGTAAAATAACAAAAAAAAATCATTTTGTGCAAATTCTGATCATTATTGCATTTACACAAAACTCTATCTTTTGCTTGGATGAAATATTTACCAAAGTAACTGGCTATTTTTTAACTTATTTTTTATATTTGTGTCAACTGTTTAAAATTTACACTTTAAATGTAAAAACTCAATTATTTGCGAAAGGGAAAGCCTATTTTAAGTTGTTTTCTAATATTTTGCGAAACAACGGATTTTAGTCAAATTTCTTGCAGAATTCCAGTTTTCTTTTCCTTTTTTGCAATCACTTACAGTGAAACATTGTTGTCTGTTGAAATAACCATTTCGTGCTAACAAACCTTCAAGGATCGATAGGGTTGAAAGAATTTCTATCTACCCTATACATTAAGAGTTAGCAAATTTTTAAAAAATCAGGTCATTATTGAAATGATAGAGTTATCAGAATTTCTATGAAATTATAGAGTGGTCTATACATAGGGTTGTCAGAATTCCTGCATACCCTATACTCATTAAAATGATAGGGTTGTCATGATTGTTGCCTACCCTATACTTTAAGAGTTAGCAAATTCTTAAAAAATGAGGTCATTTTAATGAGGGAGTTATCAGAATTCCTGCATTCCCTATACTTTAACAATATTACAAAAAATGTTAATAAATTAAGTTGTTATAATGATAATAGGGTTGTCATAATTTTTGCCAACGCTGTACCTTATAGATAGCAAAATCATAAAAAATTAGGCCATTGAAATAATAGGGTTTTCAGAATTTCTGCCTACCCTATACTTTAAGAGTTTGAAAATTCTTTAAAAAATGAGGTCATTTTAATGATAGAGTTATCAGAATTCCTGCATACCCTATACTTTAAGAATATTACAAAAAATGTTAATAAATTAAGTCGTTAAAATGATAGAGTTGTCATAATTGTTGCCTACCCTATACTTTAAGAGTTATCAAAATTTTAAAGTGGCACTACGATAAAAATCCCCCCCCCCTCTTTTTTTAGATTTTCGTTAGCATAGAATAGTGTTTCAGGGTCGAAAGTGATCATCGATGTAAAAAAAACTAAAAATGGTATCTTGAAGTAAGTATTTCGAGCTCGGAGATCACTACTATTTAGGCCACCATTACTATAAAGAACGTGTTAAAAGTGAGTCCGCAATTTCAAAAGGGTAATATTGATTGTGACGTCAGATTCTCAATGCTACGCCTGAATTTCAGTCGAGGTTACTTGTTTACTTGTTTTCTTCAAGAAGTAGATGAAATGTCCAGCCTTTCAGACGAATAATTTGAAAAAACTACCTTGATCACTATGGATTTATATGACGAATTAGACATGTGGAGTCTGACGTCACTTCTTTGCGCTGGTCAGGAACATGATCGATTAATGGCGGACATAACAACTCCAGATTACAATGAAGGTTACAATGATGTACTGGATCGATTGATATATGTACTGCCTATATATGGTAGTCACTATATATCAGTAATGATTGGATGTGTTGATTGTCAATGTATCTACTCCAAGCTCCCTCCCTTAATACAATAATGTACTATATCTTCAGACTAACTCAAATAATTTATTTTATTTTATTTTTCCTAGATATATTATCCATTAAAGGTGTCATGACAATCATAAATCACATTTATATTGAAAGCTATAAAAATACCACCAGTTTAGAGTACTTGCAGTTCACAGAATATGTGACAGCGAAGGTTAGTATGGGCGATGGCCTATGTAATATTAATTTGAGAACGTTCTTGACAGTGTGCTGTATGCGTATAATATTTATTATTTGTCTTTCATTTAAATGTTATTCTTTTTCGATTAGCTAGAGGAATACTACCGAAAAACGAAATTTGAAGAAACGTTTGTTGGTATTGTCATAATTAAACTCCTGTAAGTAGTAATGGATTGACTTACCAAACTTAATTGTGTTTAACTTAATTTATGTCTAAATTTATATATATATATATATATATATATATGTAATATATATATATATCTGTACTGTAGATATGCATCAAGCCTATATACCTCTATATACTGGTGAAGTGACGGCTTGTGAAATTATATGTAATATATATATATATCTGTACTGTAGATATGCATCAAGCCTATATACCTCAGAAAAACACTACACTTCACCAGTTCTAATATATTCACATATAATTTGCAGTTAATATTAACTGAACACGATACGTTGAGACTCGAAAGAGTAGGCATATCACACATATCACATCGGACCATTAATTAACCTTCGCTCTCCATCTGAGTTCGTGTGGCTCAATGGTTAGAGCGTCTCACCGGCAATCAGAAGGTTACGGGTTCGATTCCCGTCAGGGACTCAGGTATATAGGCATGATGCATATCTACAGTACAGATATATATATATATATTACATATAATTTCACAAGCCGTCACTTCACCAGTTCTAATATATTCATATATATATATATATATATATATATATATATATATTCATATATATATATATATATTGAATTATGAATTATATATATATATATATATATATATATATATATATATATATATATATATATATATATATATATATATATATATATATATATATATATATATTATATATATATATACATATATATACACACACACACACACACACATATATATATGTATATATATATATATATATATATATATATATATACGTGTAGGTTTTGGTCTACGAAATGCAAAGAGTGCTCAACAACATATAGTTAGAGCAAATAATAGATTTTCGCTTACCTCAAAACTGGTCTGCTACAACTTGTTTCATCTGTAAAAGAATCTTCAGGTCACTGCCTGAAGATTCTTTTACAGATGAAACAAGTTGTAGCAGACCAGTTTTGAGGTAAGCGAAAAAAAATATATATATATATATATATATATATATATATATATATATATATATATATATATATATATATATATATATATATATATATATATATATATATATATATATATACTAAAACGAATGTGATGTGTTCACGGAACGTTGAAAGTGCTCAATACCATAAAGGTAGAGCGAATATAGTGAAAGTGGTCTTACCTCAAAATGATAAAAGCCGCAACTGTCAGTTTCACGCAATTCAATTCGCCTGAAGATCGCCTTGCGTGAAACTGACAGTTGCGGCTTTTATCATTTTGAGGTAAGACCACTTTCACTATATATATATATATATATATATATATATATATATATATATATATATATATATATATATATATATATATATATATATATATATATATATATATATATATATATATATATATATATATATATATATATATATATATATATATATTTAATGTTCATAAAAAGGTTTGAAACTGATCTATAAAATGTTTAAAAACATTAAAAATGCTAAACTTTTACTAAATTTTAACCACCGTCTGTGATCTTTTTTCACAGTATTTTAGTATTTTTAATTTGAGCATTTTTAATGTTTTTAAACTTTTTATAGATCAGTTTCAAACCTTTTTATGAACATGATAAACACTGATCGTCCAAACGCCATATGGCACGAGAGATGCATGTAAAATACAAGGCGCCAGCCGAGTGTTTTACTAGCTTCTGGAGTGCCATTATAACTCTTGAATCACACCATAAAATAATATTTTTAAATTATTTATAAAACAAAGAAAAATGCAGATTTATTTGCAAATAATCCGAGTTTCAATCATCATGGCGCAACTAAAATACATGACCCACCTTCCCCGGCTCTCGATTAACTCCTTTGTAAGTTCTTCATGAATGTCAAGAAGCTAGACAAGATAAACTAAGCTAAGCTATATATTACCTAAATGTCTTACATAATACGATTAAAATAAATATGTCGTTTATGTTTTTCCTCCGTCTTATACGAAAGTGTTCCTCTCGAACTCAAATAACATATTTCTCTTTTGATGTTATCTTTCCGCTTGATATTAGAGATGGCTCTGTTGGTGTTGAATACATCGCTACATTCCTAAAGAATACAGAAGATCTTACAGTCAGTGCATTAAGATTACAATTAAATCAAGTACTCGATGGTAATTCAACAGGGGTATTCATAGGAGATTTACAACTAAAAGGCAATACAACAACGGCTTTGACATTTGAAGGTATTTTTAATACTATCAATTATATATGAATATACTATATTATGAAGACATGTTTGACGCTACTCTGGCTTAAAAAAGAAAGGAATGTCAGAGTTTCCAGTGTTATTACAGGAGGAAACCGGAGTCAACTGGGGAAATTTGCCCTGGACCCCCAGCTCGAGAGGGTTCTCTAATTATATTGCTAGTTTACTTTGTAGAAAATCGGTACACGGTAGCTAACAGGCTGTAGTTGAAATTATCAAACAGTATTTTCTGTTTCTCTGCGTTATTGATTATTTATTTTGTACTTATTTTGTACATCTTTTACGTCCTTACGAAAATTTGCATTGTCATTTCACATGTAAAACTTAAACATTTTCACTTGAAATGTCCTCATATCCGATACATCTGCAAAATGCTTGCAACATTTTTCCAAGGGGCCCCCAATTATTTATTTTGTCCCGGGCCCACTTTAGAGTTTAGTCTTTGTGCTGGCCTGGTTCTGGGCGTGTTTTGGCACCACAAAGCATTTTATTTTGTGAGGGATGTTAGGTCTGCCGATCATGTGTAAAATGGCCAAATTTTTGCGGCCGAAGACGAGGGTCTCTCTCTCTCTCTGTGTTTTTCGGCCGAAGACGAGGGTCTCTCTCTATCTCAGGTGTGCCTCAGGGATCCACCTTAGGCCCACTTTTATTCTTAACTTATATTAATGACCTCCCAAACTGTTTGGACTTCACTTCACCTGGTCTGTATGCTGATGATACACAAATTACTGCTTCAGCAGAAACCGTAGATGAACTTGAAGATATTTTAAATTCGGATGTTAAAAATTTACACACATGGCTTTGTGCAAACAAACTCACCGCAAATACAACTAAAACTGAGTTCATTACTATAGCTTCTAGTTATAGACTAAAACAATTTATAGCTGTCCCAAAGATAAGACTAGGGAACAAACCTATAAAACAAGTGACTAAGGCTAAATTACTAGGTGTAATAGTAGACGAAAAACTAAGCTGGGATGACCATGTTCATGAAAAGGTCATTCCTAAAGTTTTAAGAGGCTTGCGAATGCTATGAGTACTAAGAGATTTATTATCTCTACCTCAACTTATCTCTGTGTACAATGCTCTCGTAATTCCTTATTTTGATTACTGTAATACGGTTTGGGGAAATTGTGGTACTGTTCTACGAAATAAGCTACAAAAATTACAAAATAGAGCCGCTCGTATTATAACCAGATCTGGATATGAAATTAGATCCACGAACATATTGACTGCATTAAACTGGTACAATCTCGAAACTAGGAGAAACCAACAAAAGGGTACCTTAATGTACAAAATTGTTAATGGTATGTCTCCCAGACATTTAAATGAAATGTTCGTTCCTCTAAATGAAGCGCATGGTCACAATTTAAGAGACTCGGAGGTAGATGTTAAAATTCCATTGCCTAAATCCGAGTACCTAAAACGTAGTTTCACGTATAGCGGTGCTGTTTTATGGAATGGACTACCATCGATGATTAAAACTGCTAACTCTGTAAATATTTAAAAAAATCTTATTCACTGTCATAAATTTTAATCTGTTAATATTGTATATAATTAGTCTCTATGTATATTTATTCCTTTTATTATGTAACTAACGGCTTTTATGAAAAACAATGTAATATTGATAGAATTACCGTTATTAAATAACGTTCTCTCTCTCTCTCTCTCTCTGTGTGTCTCTGTCTCTGTCTCTCTCTGTCTCTCTCTCTGTCTCTCTCTGTCTCTCTCACGGGACAATCTCGACGACGCGGCCCTCAAAACGTTAACAAGCAATGTGAATTTAAGCATTTGAAAGAAGGCACCGTAAATTAACTACCATATATGAGGTTTGAAGTTTGTTTTATGACCTCCAAAAAGTTCCGCTAATACGATTGTAGTGTTTGAGCTGAAGTCAACACTCAATATAAAGGATGACTCTCGTCTCCCAGCGAATTCACGTCGTCGTTGAACATGGACGGTGTTGTGAAAACTGCTAGGACTTTTCATTCTCTATTTCACATGAAGAATTATTTTGTTTTGAAGGCCGCGTCGTCGAGGATCTTAAAGTCTCTAATATCACACTCGCTTCGCGATCTCACTCGCCAGGGGATTATATATATATACAAAAAAACATTTACTGGTGTTACCATGGCATTATATATACTTAATTATTGGCCAACATACTGAACTCGTAAACTTTTTAGACTTTATTGATAATTTGTACATCGGATATTTTAGCGTAGATTCTGTCATTAACCACACTTGCATCTTTACTGATAATATATTTTATCCTTACTATTTATTTCCTTTTAGATTACGATGAATGTAAACCAGATCAAATACATATTCCAGACTGTAGTGCAAATGCTACATGTATCAACCAAGTCAATACTTATACTTGTAGTTGTGTTGTTGGTTATGTTGGAGATGGAGTCACGTGCACAGGTATTGTTTATTTAATATAATGTATTTAATTTAATTTGTTTTCGTGTTTACATACACAAGGCAAGACACAACAGGGATGTTCAGCCCTAGTCATGGTGTCTTACGACCCTAAGAATTAACAAACATACATAATACATTACATATATAACTATAACATTTACATATTACAATATCACAGCCTGTGATACGCTTATTATATCACTTATTACAACAAATACATTATACTAACACACACACTCACGTACGCACGCACAGTTAATATTAACAACAAATACTGAAGTTCTGCGATTCAAGGTCTCTGACAGAATTACAATTTAAACATATTGAGCGCCAGGTAGATATAATATCAGTATTGAATGTGTTCTGGAGAGCGACAAAGTATCTTGATTTTAAATAATTTTTAAAGAGACTATATTTGTTAATTTCTTTTGTTTGATCGGAGAGTGTGTTCCAAAGTCTAGATGATCTTATGAAAAAACTTTTTTGAAAATGTTTAGTCCGAGGTTTTGGTATTTTGAAATTATGTTTATTTGAATGCCTGAGATGGTTAACCGGTAGAAGATAGTTAGGAAGATAGTTTGGAAGATAGTTAGATAAATCGATGTTGTATTTTCCATTTGAGCAACCATGAAGAAAAAGCAAGTCCTTAATTTCGTGCCAATATGAAAGCGGAAGAAGTTTGGTTTTTATTAGTCTGACTTTGTAATCGGCGGACAACTTTGGTATACCAAGGATGTATATTGTGGCTCGCCTTTGGACGCCCTCGATATCTCTCATTTGATTAATTGATATTGGCCAGACCATATCTCACTATCATCTTCATTATTGGAATTATTATCTGGAATTTGTGCAATCAAGAAACTTAGAGATTATCCCACCACGATAACCTTATATCTATTTATGGTGCTTTGCATGGTTCGGCCGTACTTCGACTATTGTTAATTGCGAAGTATGGGATTCATTTGTCCTCGGTCTTTCTCAGCGTTTACAAAATCTTCAAAACAGGTGCGCTAAGGTTATAATGCATTGCAAAAAAACGACGCTGGTGAACCCGAAAAAGCCCTGAATGCCCTCAGTTGGGTTATACTGGACGAACGCAGTGCCCAGATTAAAGATAAATTAATGTTTAAAATACTCCATAACATATGGCACCCACGAGACTGTCAAATATTTTCACAGAATCGTACGCATCTACTAGTGTTTACAATTTGCGTAATATATCCAACACGCGGTTGCTCTTCCTTTACCTGAGACAGAATTTTTGAAAAAGAGCATAAGCTATAATGGTGTCAAGCTATGGAATTCGCTACATCATGAAGTTCAAAATTGCGAATCACAGGCTTCTTTTTGCAACAAAATTAACATCCCATATTATTCCCTTTAAATCTTTTTAAATGTTTTAGTTAGATTTTTTATAAATAATAGATATGTTGTACTTATATGTTGTAGTGTTATTGTTCTTTTTTTATATGGTATTATAGTGCACGCCCCTATTCGAAATTAGTATATTATATTATTGAATAGGCTAGCGTGGATAAATAAATTTGATCTTATCTCTTATGCGTTAATATATACACTGTTGTAGTGAATGTGGGAGAGCTCGGAGTAGACAGACGATACGTAGACTATCGTCAAGCTCATATCCTCAGAAAAATGATTCTGAGTCCCGTACAGGAACAATAATGTGTATATTAACGCATCCAGGCAGTACATATATCAATCGAACCAGTACATCATTGTAACCTTCGCTCTCCATCTGAGTCTCGTTAGCTCAATGGTTAGAGCGTCTCACCGGCAATCAGAAGGTTACAGGTTCGATTCCTTTACGGGACTCAGAATCATTTTTCTGAGCATACGAGCTTGACGATCGTCCATATCTTATGATCGTAGTAATCGAAATTTAAGTTAAATAAACCAATTTTTAAGAACTTGAACTGCAAATGCTCCCCATTTCTGAGGCTTAATTTGTTCTCCTTTAAACAGGATTTTAATTTGTGATAATTATGGTTTAATTATTGTTGTTTATTGCATTATCGTTTTTAGCACTTAGTTATAATTTTATTTTTATAAACATATTTTTATATATTTTATATATTGTTGGTTCAGGTTTTATTCGATTGTTTAGTCATATATATTTATATTGTAAAGCGCTTATATCTTTGTTATTGGCACTATATAAGTATAGCTTATATACCTCGATCGAGGGATATATGTTATTTATAAATAACATATATCCCGAGGTCGAGGAATATAACCGACTTATATCATGATTGGTGAGGTTTCTTAAAACATACATGGCTTAAGATAAGATAATTAAGATAAGACAAAAGCTTTATTTGTACAGGGAACACCTGATATCAATACACATAATAAAATACAAATTACATAAATTATAAATAGGCTAATTACAATATCAAAATAATGATTATAATAAAACTATATACATGTACTAAAAATCTAGTTCAATCAATAGTTCAACGTCATATAGATGTTTCTTAACTCTTTCCTGTCCGGCTGAAAATGTGTTCTATTCATATCTCGGGAAATATCCATAACTATTGCGAAACATATGTACCTTTTGTGAAAGCCCAATAAACCGGCTTTTAAAAACGCTTTTGAATTTTGCGAACAAGACACATTATGTTAATATAAATTAGCATTAATTATCATTAATTATCATAAATCAGGTTGAACGTCCATGTTTCTAGAAAAGACCATCTTGCACGCCCGCGTAGCATCATGAAAATTCAAAATGCCAGCAATCGCAGAGTTGTTTATGAAATCAAATCAAACTTGGCGTGTGAGTGGATCTCATGTGCCTGGCGCTTGTCAATTTTTAATCTTGCGTTACCGTGTGCCGTGTTTTTCGATTGACGACTTCGGGGGTCTTCTATGACCCCTTTTGACTGGGTCGGACAGGAAAGGGTTATTATACTGAGTTTGATTTCTGAATGTGCGGAGGGATTGATCTCCACAGCTTTATACTCGTGTACTTAAATGTACATTTCATTAAGTAATTTGTTCTTGATTTTGGCAGAATGATGTTATCTTTCTGTCTTGTGTTATAACCATGAATATCGACATGTCGGATGTAGCTTGCGTCTATTCCTTCCAGTTGATTATTTAGGCAATTGTACTTTAAGGCTACTTTGTGGTGTTTCTTTCTCTGTTGAAGCGCCGTAGACATCAGTAAGAGATGTGCGATAAGAGATGCGCGAGTAAGAGATGCGCGAGTAAGCGATGTGCATATGCGCGTTCATTCAGTATTAGTCCCACATTTTATTCTCCATGCAAACTTTAATAAATTCCTGACTTGTCAACCAACATATTCTTGCCTTTGTCTTTGTTATGGGGGCGCTATCGGGGTACTCTAGTACTGGACATCAACCCAGTGCACCTGGAGAGAGGAGTACGGCAGGGATGCCCGCTATCACCTCTCCTTTACATTGTCGCCGCCGAGACGCTGGCATGTGCCATACGCAATGACAACAGGATCGAAGGTGTCCGGATCCCTGGCACCCTGAGAAGAAGCAAAATAACACAATACGCCGATGACAGTACGCTGACGCTGACCAACGATACCGCGGTCACTTGCTGTTTCGATACCATTACCAGGTTCGAGGCGGCGAGTGGCAGCAAACTCAACATAGACAAGACAGAAGGAATTTACGTTGGACAACAAGCTGGATGAACACACGGACCTGTGCCAATACAATGAAAAACCGACTCCATCAAAGTGCTCGGCACGGACATGGGAAACAACATGAAACAAGATTGGTAGAAACAAGTAGGAATAGTAGAGAAAAACATGGAAAGATGGTCAAAACGATCGCTAACAATGAAAGGGAAAACGCTATTGATTAAAACGTACGTATTGGCTGGTATTGCATATATGGCAACAGTCTTTACCGTACCAGGCCCCATCATCACACGCCTGCAGAAAGCCATCTTCACCTTCCTTTGGAGTGGTAGAAACGAATTGGTGTCACACGAAACATGTAAACTACCTAAGGAGAAAGGAGGTCTGGCCATCCCCGACCTCAGAGTGATGGACATCGCACTCAAGACAAAATGCTTACAGCAAATCACAGACGCTAAATGTACCCAACCTTGGGTACATTACGCACGCTACTGGCTTGGAACAGCATTAAGCACCATCAGACACGATTGGACATGGCTCCGGACGGCTCTCAAGCCCCATGCTGACCCTGCATCCCTACCACCGTGGAATAAAACAGTCAAAGATACCGCCCAGCAACACCGCGACGAATTGGGGTTGTTATCGTTAACCAACACCAATGTAGTAAAGACAGTCAAAAAGATGATCGAGCCCATCAGAGAACAGCCGAAAGCCGAGAAAGCCTGGCGCAGCAAAGGAATAACAACACCAAGCATCCAGTAAATGTGGACCAGTGTATGGCACTCGTTAGCGGAGAATGATGTGCAAGAAACATTATGGAAACTCGGACACCGAGTTTTGACAACGAAAATGTACTTACGGGAATGGGGCATGAGAATAAACAAGTCCTGTCCTTTCTGCAACGAGGATGAAGACATAGACCACGCCTTAGTCAACTGTCACCGAGCATCCCAAGTATATATATATATATATATATATATATATATATATATATATATATATATACTACAGACGTATATATATATATATATATATATATATATATATATATATATATATATATATATATATATATATATATATATATATATATATATATATATATATATATATATATATATATATATATATATATATCCCATCAGGTCCACCGGGTCAGGACCTAGTGCGATATACGTCATACGAAGAGAGCGATACAACTAACTGTTATGAACTTGTCATGAGAAAGATAAGAAATAGAATAAAAGCTGAAAAGAAGAGATTCGTTGAGACCAAATGGTCCTACAAAGACATCCTGTGCTCTTTGGTAGGGGAAACCCTGACCATTAACGTGTAAATAAATGTAAATAGTTGATATAAGAAATAGAGAACGAGAAAGAGAAAGAATAAATTGATAAAAAGAACATACGAAACATTGAAACAATGAACCATGTAACGAAAAGATGAATCGAGAAAAGTACGTGTAAATAGACCAAATTCAGAAAAAAAGTTTTTTCAAAAAGAAAAAAAACAACTCTAGTAGAGAATAGCTACCTTAGCTTTAGATTGAGTACAAGGACGAGTACGAAGACACACTTTTCTGCGCAGTGGAGAAACAACAATGGAAAAGAACCATGCGCAATGGTAAACTCGTCTTCGTACTCGTCTTCGTAAGGCAGGACCCCGTGAATTGGGTAATGATCAATTCAAGGGCCAATATATATCATATATTGGCCCTTGAATTTATAATTTCAAATGTTTTCTGGGGATATATCGGATTTATATCCCGCTGGAAAACAAAAGAAACCGAACCAATCATGATATAAGTGTATTAATTATTATTATTATTACTATTATTCTGATTTCATTCTTTTTGTTACTCTCGATATTTTCTTGATCTTTTTTCTCTTATTTTAGATGCACCACCTGGAACCTATGGTAATTGATTTATTAATTGTTTTTAAAGCGATATGATAATAAAAATTATTTTCGCCTTTCTGGTAAACAAACGGTCATGCGAGGGTAATCCAAGTGAAAAAACTACTCTGCTGCAAAATATCATCACTAATTTCCACAAATAAAAATCAAGTTATCCGCGATCTTGTTTTAATACCTTACCTAATTAACATGACGTCACAAGCAGGGTAAACATGATGAAACGTTCCTTTCTGGTACCTGAATTTATGTGATATACTTTTAAAAGTATGGTGGTTCAATCGAGAAAGAAAAACATCCACAAAAACAAGTGTAAGACTTATATACGTGAAATTATGGCTGACTAAAGTTTTCACTTTACCCTGCTTATGACGTCACACGCATATCGAAAAAGTATCCAAGATGGCGGATCATGGTAGAAAACAGGAATGTCTTTTGTCGAAATTAGTGATGTTGTTTTGTACAAGAGTCGTTTTGTTTACTTGGATTACCCTGTGAAGGCAATTTGCTAATCAGAAAGGCAAAATAAATTTTTATTGCCATATCCCTATAAATGTCTTTGACCAGCTATAAAATAGACGGGTTCGTAGACAGTGCTAAGTTACTACAATGTTACTAATATACTAAAAGTTTACTAAGATACTAAGATACTTCATATTGGTCGAGAGGAGTGCAATTATTAAGTATTAGCATAAAAAGAAGTGTACTAGATATTAAACCTCCCGCTCGATGACGTCATTTAGAAAAATTGACCTGAATCGAGTTGGAGTTTCATAGGTAATGCACTTCTTTTTATGGTATTCCTTTGTAATACCATGTTTGCCGAAATTTCTGGCATAGGTTTCCTCATGTTCGAGATATTTTAAATCATTGACGTCAAACCAGGTCGTATTAGAACTAATACAACTCGGTTTGAGCTACAAAGCTATAAAGCAAAATGACTGTGTTATTTGATTCATATTATTGACACTCCATGCATCATCTGAGAACACACCTCTGATATTATACTAAGATTCAACTGATAGCCCCGAAGTGGGAAAGATAGTCTAGCGTAAGATCCTTCTTCAAAAGGTGTAACCACTTGGCTGCGAAAATTATGAAGAAAAGCGTAAACAAAATCATGATTAAATAAGTAATAAAAAGTTGGCGTACTGCCGAAATTAGCCTCCTCCGCAGGCAACTCTGTGGCTTCTTTTTCCGAGTCAAATAGCTTCCATGGCTGTTTTGACCGAGCCAGAGAAATTAACAAGAGCATGGGAGAGGGAAATGAAATGCGCCACCTTGCTATCCTTCTCCGTCGACCAATCCCTTCTGACCCTTCACAATCCATATACTTCCCTGCAATTCCAACGGCCAAAACCTTGGTTATATCATTATGTTTCGCGCACTAATTGAAGGCGTGAGGTTAGGGTTAGGAAAACAGTTAAGGCGGGGGGGAGGGTTAGGATTAAGGGTTGAATTAGGGTGTCTATTTAATATAACATTAAGTTTTACTAATTGGTGCGCGAAACATGACGATACTACGAAAACCTTGGAAGCTATTTGACACGGAAAAAAGAAGCCAGACTGTTGCCCCCTGAGGAAACTATGCCAAAATATCGCTTAGCAGATCAAACGTTTCATTGAATCCCCTTCGTGAGATAGTGAAATGAAAGATATATATATATATATATATATATTTATTTATATATATAATTCCTTTTCTTCTTAAGTGGATAAAGATGAATTGGATGATGTCAGATATATGATGATAGCTATTCTTGTAGTGTTGTCAGTCTGTTTTGTTGTGGCATTCAGTTTGATAATAGCTGCTGTGGTTGGGTAAGTAAAATTTAGTTTATCGTCTAAAAGGTCTAAAATAGTTGATTGTTATAGAGTTAAGGTGGTCTTGGTCAAAAATAATAAAATCCTTTAATATTTGTATTTTCAAACATATTTTTGATGGAAATGATATCATATGCTGATACTAAATAGTCAATTTCATGTGTTGTTACCATGGTAACCTAGAAACGACCCCCAACAGAGTAATAAAGGGCACTTGTTCGGGGCAGAATAGCAAGAGAAGAAAAATTATAAAAATATAAAATTAGGTTTAATGTAAAGCCAATAGATATATCCAACGTGTAAACCTCAAAAAATAATAAATTTATATATATATTTATCTCAAAAAATTAATTTGTTTGTAACAATGTCAAAATTCGGATAATCAAAGTCGAGAAAAAGTAATTTTCTAAAATATATATTTTCATGTATTAAATTTTTGAGGTTTAAGTTTGAGATCTATTTGCAATGATCAAATTCAGAAAATTTGATGTCTATACGACTAATATTGAATGTAGCATAGCGTCCCATGTCTAGTAAAATAACGGTTTGATAAATTCGAGTTTAATGTTTTGAATAACTTTGTATTGTCTATTGTATTCTATAGTATTCCGTTCTATTGTTTTCATTGTTTCCCATTGTTTCGCCTCATTATATGAAAACCACTCTTTGCAATATTTATTTCCTTTTCACGCACGAATAAAAAACTTAACATCAGGAAACGAAAAAGCAATGATCATTATAAAATAACATGTACACAAAACAAGCAATTTGATTGGTCAATACCCGTGCAGGATGAGAGATTTACAGCAATTTTAAGTGGCGTTTTTCATCTCATTCCGTTTATCGTTATAAGTTAAAACAAAACTCTCAAAAAAACAAAACAGAAGTATGTTTAGTTTTTGTATTGTGAAAAACTGTCACCGAGAAAACTGATCACCTGATCCATTTTGTGTTCAATAACAAAGTTAAAATGTCTATGAAGTGAAAATTCGCTAGCATTTTCTTTGCTTTAACGGACAAAGTAGCATGGCAAGAGCGTACACTGAAAATTTCAAGTGAATCTGCTGCATAGTCTTCGAGTTATCTACTCTCAAAGTTTGGCATGGCTAAATGTTTTTGGTGAAATCTGAAACGCGCGGTTCGTTGTCTTGTGACTATGCATATAAGAACAACGGATTTGAACCTTAATGATCCACCTGCATACATGTACGTCATATAACACTATGCCAATGGACAAACTTTGAGAGTTGATAGCTCGAAGACTATGCAGCAGATTCACTTGAAATTTTCAGTGAACGCTCCTGCCGTGCTACTTTGTTCGCTAGAGCAAAAAAACGCTAGCGATTTTTTCACATCATAGACCCTTTAAACAAAACAACGAGGTTTGAAAAGGGCATGTTTTGAAAGCAACAAACTCGTGAGAATAATATACTGTTTAAATACCTTCTATTTTCTTGCCTGATGAACTCACTGGGAAGAAAACAATCTTTATCTATACGCAACAGCTCTCGACTTAAAATCCAAAATCTTCCAGTGAAATTGTGAAAAAGACAGCGACGACTTTTCCAGAGCGACAGTTGCAGCCAAAAATATCTGTCTGTTCGCTTTGAAACAACGAGCCAAACCCTGAGACGGCTGATTCCAGTAACGATTAAAGTCAGTGTTTTTGATATTCAAAGTTGAGTTTCATCCATATTCTTCTCATTGTTTTCTGATTTGTCGGCATAACAAATTTCATCTTTCCCTGCTGTACCATCGCATAAATAGGAGACGAATTATGATTGGTAGTTGATAATTCTTGGGAGAATTTGTATTCTCATCACATTATTTTTGGATAAAATTCGTTATTCTTTGTCGTTATTTTATAAAATAAATTACCAAATGGTTTTCCGTGCAGGATATAGTGATCCAAACACTTGGGATGTTGCTCGACTTCCGAAAAGCAAAAAAAACACTCGCCTATCTGCTCGTGTTTTTACGCTTTTCGAAAATCTCGCAACATCCCACGTGTTTGGCTCACAGTATCCTGCATCGGAAAATCATTTGGCATTCCTTTAATAATGAATAATAATTTTTTGGAAAATTTTTGTCCAAGACCACCTTAAACTAGCTATAACCTCAAATACGTACGGTGGCACAGAAGTGTCACAACACAATTCAAAATTCGCAACACATTTCAAAATTCGCAACACATTTCAAAATCAGAAACACATTTCAAAATCGACAACACATTTCCAAGTAGAGGTTCACAACACAATTAAATTTACGCAACACAATTCAAAATTCGCAACACATTTCAAAAATCAACAACACATTTCAAAATCGACAACACATTTCAAAATTAACAACACTTTTTAACACAACAAAATTAATTAAACACAACACAAATCAAAATTTGCAACACAAACGGCAACATTCACAACACAAATCAAGAGGCGGTTAATGAGGATAGTTAAGGCTTCTTGGTGTTTCAATTCACTTATCCACCATTGTCCTATATTATCCTAATTTTACGAGGCAATATGGAGAAAGATGGCCTAAATTTATGTTTGAAGTATGTTTTGCACATTGTGTGGAAATAAGCTTAGAGAAAACCATAGATTTTGCTGTAAGTGTGGAACCTCTTCGCCTGTTGCTGCTAATGGTTCGTTGGATTTACCAGGAGTGTCGACCGCACAGTCTTCAGTTGACGTTACTCGTGACACTGGTGCCTCGACCTCGACATGCAACCGTAGGTCCACTAGTACGGCAACCTCGTCTACGGCTACGTTTGAAAATTTTCAACTGAGGAAAAGTAAAGAACGATCGTCCAATTTCAGACCGACAGGAAATGCAGCTAAACGGAAAAAGGATGCTGCTAACGTGGACAAAACAGGCGATGTCATGGTAAACATAGGCATCATGTTTTTTGATGGAAGTGAACTAAAACCACAGCGAGGTAAAAATCTACCAATAAAAGTTCCAAAGGCTTCCTTAAAGAATGAAATTCTGAATGCTGGTTTGGCGAAACATAAAGCACATTTTCAGAACATAATTAAAGATAGTACTGAATATGTCTTACTCTATCCTGATGGTGATGATGACTTCGTTCTGTATAAATACCAAGCAGAATATGGAAAGTCATATCACCGTATAACCCTTTTTATTTGCTCTTCGCGTGATCATACCGATTACTCAATTGCCTCATTAGCACAGTGTTTGGTTAAATCATCAAGTGAGAGTGACTTGGAATCTGAGAATGAAGATAGCCTTGAAAACAAAACTTCTACACTAGCAACGGGAACACCAATAGTGACTATGTCCAGTGCAACAACAATCTCATCCAGTTCTCATGATGCAGGATCATCATGTAGCCCAACATTGGCATCATCAACAGCAACAGTGGCATGTAGTGTTGCAACAACAGTCTCATCCAGTTCTCTAACAATGGAATCACCTTGTAACAGAAGTATCACTGCAACTTCCAGTAATGCATCCGTGGCACCTAGTGTTGACTCACCAATGATTCCTATCACATCAATTAAGTTCATCAGATGTCAGGGAAGCCCTATTGGCAACGAACAACAATCTTGAGACTACTGTGAATTCCATATTTTCAAGCCTACCACAGTCCACAACACACGAAGAAGTCTATGCTGCATTTGATTTTTGAAATAACATTGATAATGACCCGGAGTTTATGGACAATGACAACTCAGTAAGTGATATTAACATTCCTACTGATGGTGAACAAACAATCAAAGAAAATGAAAATGACATGCTTCATGAAATCATTGCTGATTTGGCCAATAAAAATCTCAAGAAAGATTTTTCACTAAGAATTAAAGTCAGAAGGAGTCATGTCTGGGAAGATGCCAAAGTGAAAATGAATAGATGCTCTGACGAAGATCTTGAGAATGCTTTACGTGTCCAATTTGTGGGAGAGCCAGCAGTTGACCAAGGTGGCCCCAAACGAGAGTTCTTTTCCTTGCTTCATAAGAGTATGAATGATTCCAACTCGATGTTCGTTGGAGAGAGTAACAACAAATGCTTTTCAAATAATGTTGTTGCTCTGGAACAACAAGATTATATGAAGTATGGTAAGCTTTGTGCCATGGCCATTATCCAAGGTGCACCAAACCCAAGTTTCTTTGCACCATCTGCTGTGGATTACCTCCTATATGGTAATGTTGGAAAGGTCTGCACATCAATTGCTGATGTACCCAATGTGAAGGTGAGAAGTAAATTGGAGGAGCTAGAGAAGACGACTGACTCTGAAGATTTTAAGCAGTTGGCTTCCTTTGACTGCGCCCTGCGTTTCAAAGCTGGTTACACCAAACCAATTATTACCGTGGAGGATAAGGCTTCACTGATGCGTTACATCTCTCTTCGCTACACAGTGTTGCATTCTCTGCCACATATGGAACAATCCATTAAAGGTTTGGAGCTATTCGGTCTTTTGGATATGATTCTACAAAACCCTGAAAAAGCTCGTGCACTATTCCAGAACTGTTCCCAGAATCGGTTAAGTGCTGAAAGTGTTGATGACATGTCCACATTGAATTTTCCCTAGAAGGAGGAAACAAGCGGTCTCAAGAAGAAGCAATCGCCTTTAATTTCACCCGTTATTTGGAAGACATTGAAACAAGTCAAGTGAAAGGTTCTCTTTATGATTCTACGACAGAAAGTGTAAATGAAGTGATTTTCTCTCTTGGAGATGTGTTACAATTTGTCACTGGGAGTGCATCAGTTCCTGCAGTAGGATTTGACCCACAACTTTCAATTGCTTTCAATCATTTTGATACAAAGCGTAAATTGGAAGCAAACACTTGTTCAAACAAACTCTTATTACCAGTAAATGATTCTCTTTTAAACTATACGAATCATTTATGAATGAAGTCACATCTTGTATTTTGATGTCCCCTGGCTTTGGTACTGTGTAAATAATGTCTCTTTACTTGTTGAATTTATTGGTGTTTATTTAAGTTAAGTAGTTGAACAACATTTAAACTAGTCTTTTTGAACTCATTTACTAAATATTCATGTTTGATATCATTTATGAATTTGACAATTTTAGATTTTATTTCTGTAATTGACTTGCATTTTTGCATTGATTTTCATATTACACAATAAATGTAGTTCAGGTGAAAAGTGTCCCCCTTTGCACTTTTGGTGAATGGGAAAGGGAGTGGGGTGGGATGGGGTGGTGGTGTTTATAACAAGTATTTACTCCTTAAAAGGGTTCATTTTGCATTTCTGACACTATGTTGTTCCTAAATGACTATTGATTTTTGCTTTAAAACATAATACTGTTAGTTATGCATATATATTAGCATAGTCAAATTAACATTTTCATTCACCTTAGGTGTAAGCTGTTGGCCAAGGGGGCCTTGGACTGAAGCGAGTAGTGGTACTTGGTGGATTCAGGTTAAGATACAACCAGGTGGTATCTTGAGCTGACCACCCGCTCGGGACAGGTTACACCTTCACACCAATAAATTAGTGGAAATTTGACTAACTGTTCTTTGTAGATTTGATTACAGGGCGGGATGGTGGGTTTGCGATTTCGTGGAGAGCCTCTTGATAATGCGTGATACCGCTATTCAAGCAAGTGCGCTAATGGCAGTGCGCAACAGTTTGTGCCAGTCTCCTGTAGGCCTGCTCCTCTCACCACATGCTTGCCTCGATCGTATGCGGTGCGCGGTTACCTAGCTGTTAAGGTTAAATCACATAATACTGAAAGAAGGTTAAATTACATAATACTGAAATGTCAAAATAAAACTATATTGCAACTGCAATTAGATGTTGAAACAACTGGCAAGAGCCAGTGTTTTGGCTTTGATAAGTTCTCATTTGACAATACATAACTGAAGTACTCCTAGCGGGCATTTGGCTTCAGCAGACTCTTTACACTTGCATCTTAATTCTTCTATAATGACATCATCTGCAGGTTGCAGATGGTTTACTGTGTACCGAACTTGCTTCGTTACACTAATGAATCACGCTTACGATATTATTACACGTATACAACTGCACCTTTGCTTTCTGGGTTGAAAAACAATACATCTGGTTTTCCAGCAATGGTTTCATGCCTTGACTGGCGAATGTAATGTGTGTTCCAATAAAGGGGAAAAAAGTTCAAATCTTGTTGATTAATCTCTGCGAAACAAAACCAGAGAGCTTCCATGTGAATGATATTTTCTACTGTCAGCAAGATCTTTAAACAGGTTTATCCACCAGGTGGTGCGACCACACCATAACTGAGACCAAAAGCACTCAATTCGTTGGTTACCAGTAGACGGTCCATAGCGATGAGATTTTTCTCCAGCAAGTTCATCATCTCCTTCTGCTCTCAGTGAACACTGCATCGTTGCCATAAGACCATTTTCAGTTCCGCAGTTCGTTCTCAGTAACCGAGGACATCCTCCAAGTTCTTCAACACAGTTGTGGTAATACTTTGCTGTTACAGCTGGATCATTGTTAGTTCGCCCAACCTTAAGCCATAACAAACGACGGCTATATCCATCTATCCCTCCGTGAATGGGGAACCCATAGGGTTTAATCTTGTCGTATCCATCCACGTGCCAACAGTAATTTGGTCCTGGTACCTGGTACACCCTTCGTTTCAATCTGTGACGTCTCCTGTCTTGTGATCCTTGTGGGTCTAGCTCCTTTAAACGTACTTGGATCTCATTTCGTGGAACGAATAAGCCGTACTTCACACGTAACGCATGCCACATTGCTATGTAACCGAACAAACAACCAGGCCCATTCAACTCTCTTCTCATAATTGCAGTTACCTCATTCATATTTACTCCCTCATGATGCTTTCGTTGCAAACCAAACTCTTTCAAACGACGCTTTAGGGTGGACATTGACATTTCGATGTCAGTTATGGAACTTACTCAAGAACTGCAGAATTGCTTCGTATTCAAACCCACTGTTGAAATAGCTTTCGATAATCTCTCGCTCAGAAAGTGATTGCCCTCCTAGAATAACTCTATAGGAAGGTAGTCCAGTCTCAACTTTTGTTCCACACTGCGTACAATATATAAATTCCCTCTCGATTTCGCTTCCACATTGATGGAAATATATGCAAAACAGTTCTCCGCCATCTTGAAGACCTTAAACACAGCTAACATGTAGTGCAGCATGGCACCATGCATTGTGTGTGATTGGTCTGTTTGTGTTGTCGATTTTGAAATGTGTTGCGAATTTTGAATTGTGTTGCGTAAATTTAATTGTGTTGTGAACATCTACTTGGAAATGTGTTGTCGATTTTGAAATGTGTTTCTGATTTTGAAATGTATTGCGAATTTTGAATTGTGTTGTGACACTTCTGGGCCACCGTAAATACGAAATGTACTAACCTTCGTACTAACCCTCGAACAACTAGTTCTCAGTCTTTCCGCGCAAACCTTATTTTAAAGAATACCTTCTAGTGATGTGTTGTCTTGTAATCTTGTATTAATTATCTCCCCATTGTTCTCCTGTCAACTCCTAATTTATCTTTCCTTTTGTTCCCATCTCAGCCAATCTCTCCATCCTCTGCCATCTTAATTTCCTTTTAATTATTTGTGTTCATTACCATAATAGGTTACTCGAAAATAAAGACAATTACCCAATAACTGCACAAGGGACACATGGCCATGTCAAAAAATTAAGAGAGATAACTTCTCCAGTGCATCGAAGCTTCCCTGCCATGGATCATCATTATAAGGAATCAAAATTTTAGAACTTGACAATACTATTAATCGCATGTTGAACTTGACAATACAATTTAGTTGTTGAACTGTTGACAATACTATTATGTTTAATTGTCGAACTATTGACAATGCTATTAGGTTTAGTTGTCGTTGACTACTGTTGCTTGGCTAGTGAGCATTCTCCCTGGAATTGCAACGCCATTATCATCACGATTAAGGTGAAATATCAATTGTATTACTTTTAAGTAGACCAAAAACGTTATGTATTGTATTAATTACTTTTATTTACCTTTTCTTACCAATGAAATCATTATTTACTAATGAAATCATTATACAATGTATTCACGTTTCAAGCTATGTATTCGAAACCAATATTAAAGGTCTTATTTCATTGGAAAAATGTTGATATTAAGAAAAATTGTATTGTGCAACAGTGACGTAATGCCAGAACTTGTAATCTAAGGTGTGTTATCTAACGGAAATAAAAATACAATATTTTAGTGACACATCACTCTACTCCAATAACTCGTTGTAATTCTTCGCATATCCACGAGTTAAAATTGGGAATTTAGTTACCCCTGTTACCATTTACATATTTGATTTACATTTGTATGGTAAATATCTATGAAAGTATTAAAGTATAAACCGAAGTCGTTTAACTAAAAAACTGAAATCTTAATATTTCTTTCTCTTTCTTAAAGAATAAGATGATTTAAACCTCAGAAATGCAATATGTACGAATCTTCGAATCTACACACTGCAGAAACGTTGTTTGATAGAGAATTAAGCTAATTTTGTTTTATAAATGGAAGAGATCTTATCATCTTACACCAATGGCAAGCGGTCATACTTTATGTAGTATTTAAAACACGAGAAGGAGCGTTTTATCATATTTAAAATGCGAGCGCGCAGTGCGAGCATTTTAGATATGATAAAACGCGAGTTCGAGTGTTTTAAATAGCTTCAAAAACAATTGATTGTAATCACTAGGGAGTGTACTGGGTTTTTTTTCTATTAGAGGTAAATTGGGTTGATGTATGAAATGCAAATTAGCAGGAATTTTATATAAAGTTCGTAGAGACTTTATATAATTTTCACGCTGATTAGTATTCATGGATTTTATCAGGTATAAAAGTCTTGCGCGTACTAAATACGGAAATGTGATTGGACAATTTGGTTAATGAATATTAATGAGTTTTTGAAACAGTGTCGAAATCTCCCAACAGGGCTTTTCAGAACAATTACAATTTACAATCATGCAAAATATTAAATGTTAAATATTTAAAAACCAAGTTACTTACTAAGAATATAAAAAGTTAAGTCAAGAAAAAAATTTGTTTATGATAAAAATTTAGAATACTTTAATAAATTTTCCTCTAAGTTATTCCCGTTAACTGATCTATATTTAAAACTTATTTGGCCGGAGCTCGTTCTTAAAGATGGGATAATAAGCTAATTTCTGCCCCGAGTAGGATATTTATTCGTTCTTGAAAAATCCCGCTTTAAATTTCTGTTTCGATTCAGAAAAGCAGGGTTGTTAAAAGCAGGGTTGTTACTGAATCGAAACAGAAATTTAAAGCGGGATTTTTAAAGAACGAAGCATATATGTTATATAAACAATCACCAAAGTCCTGGTGACTAGTTGCTCTACCATCTGAAATAGCCTGCACCACACAGTGGAGTATACTCATTGTCTTACATGTGGAAAATTTCAAAATTTTCTATGTGTTATTCGAAGAGATATTCCTCATTTTGTGAATTTTATTTAGGTTATGTGAGTAAATAACGTCGTACCCTATAGAATGATCTGTCTATAATTCTACCGGTATCCATGCGTCATGTGTGTTCAAGCTAGCGCGAAGCTTCAGTGTTTTCATGGTCGCATAGATAGCTTTTTCAAAACTGTCGTATTTGGTACTTTGTCCTGCCACCTGATACCCAGTACCTGCGGAGGCACCTCATATGAAATACATTATGTTCAGCATTATGTTCCCAGCTTAGAACTTTTAGATTTACAGGGGCAAATGAATATAACAATCTCTCGACCGATATTAAAAATGCGTTAACGCTTGCCAGTTTTAAAACTAGGATAAAACATCATTTTAAAATTTAATTATTTAAAACTATGTAATTAACTCCAGTAGATTTTTTAAATTATTCCAAACTATGTAATACACTCTACTAGGTTTTCTTTTTTATTTATTGGTTTAGTTTAACATATTTTATCACTCTCCTCCGCAGAGGCTTCTTGCGCTTTTTTTAGAGTTCGGGCGAATAGTTTGGGCAGCACGGGCGCAATTCCGCGTCCCGATTCTCTCCACGCGTCCCCAAAACACCCTGTGAGCCCAATAATAGCCCAATAGTAATACCCGGAGGAGAGTGATATTTTATAATATTGTTTTTATTTGATATTATTATGAAGGTATTGTAACTAATTATATGTAGGGCCCCTCTGGATACCAGCCAAGTAGCTGAATGGGCTACCCTGCTTAAATAAAGTTTATCTATCTATCTATCTCTACGGTGGATATCGGCCATATGTCGGCACTATATAATATATGGCCATATAATATGAAAAGGAGAAATAAGATAATCAATGTGCGAAAAATACTTAATAAGAGTAATTACGCATATTCATCTGATCCGAAGGACACATCGTCTGAAACGTCGTCCATGAATATACTATTTCTCCTTTTCATATTATATCCAGTTCTTTTGAGAACTTAGCAGCATTCATATTTATTCTCATTGCTATATTATAATACATACAGGTAATAGGATTCTAGTCTCACAGGCTTGGCAGACATTTTCCTTTCGTGGACAATGCAAGGTGCTGATTTTTACAAACACGTTTTTCCAGTCTTACAAATGTGCTGCTAGCTTTTCCTAGTCGCTCTTGGATCTCATTATCAAGAGAATTTTTGTTCAATATTGTGCATCTAAGATATTTGAATTCATCACCATTTTCCAATGTTTCACCGTGAACATGTATCTCTCTAGTGGAGGGGAATTTTATGACATGGCGACAGCTTTCCTGATACTGATTTGCAGTGCGAACTCGTCGCACGCCATTGAGAAAAATGTCGATGGTTGTTTACATTTGCTCTGCTGTGTGCGAGACAAAATCTACATCATTGGCGAAAAGTAGTTGGACGCACGAATTGGGGTTTCATCTTATTCCGTAACCGCTGAACATACCACCCCCATAGGACTATAGGAGGACTATTTAGGACTATCTTAGACTATCGGAGGAGTACTATTTAGGACTATCAGAGGAATATTTAAGACTATCGGAGGAATACTTATGACAATAAGAGGACTATTTAGGATTACAGGACTATAAAAAGACTATTTAGGATTACAGGAGGACTATTTATAGGACTATCAGAGGACTATAGGAGTACTATTTAAGATTATAGGAGGACTATTTAGGACTATCAGAGGACTATTTAAGACCATAGGATGACTATAGGGGGCTATTTAGGACTATAGGAGCACTATTTACGACTCCAGGAGGACTGTTTAGGACTATCAGAGGACTATTTAGGACTATAGGAGAACCATATGGGGACTATTTAGGACTATAGGAGGACTATTTAGGACTATCAGAGGACTACTGTATTTAGGACAATCGGAGAACTATTGGACTATTTAGGACTATATCGGAGGACTATAGGAGTACTATTTAGGACTATAGGAGGATAATTTTGGACTACATAAGGACTATTTAAGATTACAGGAGAACTAAGCACCCCCACAATACATCAAGTTTCCCAAAACACCCTCACCCGCGAAACTATCCAAAACGGTAAACGCTTATTTTAATAGTCGCCCAAATAACTTTGAAACTTCGATACCGCACTGCCCGATTGGAACGCTGGCCTTTTCGTGCAATTCATAAGCAAGTTCAACAATGGCCTTCGATAATCTTTCATCGATTTTGGCTTTTGCGACGATAATGGCTCGAGTGAGAAACTGATTACATCAAAAGCGTTGGTCAAATCTACAAACGTGATGAACAGTGGGCGGTTCTAAATTGTTTTAAATAGACGATCATGTCTATACTTGACCACGCAGCGAGAACTTGCATTCGTTTCAACGATACAAGCTTGAAGCAGCGATAACTTTTCCCGTGACGATCAATAGAGATATTCCTCGGTAGTTGTTATAGTCTGTCTGCTATCTTCTTTGCAGCACTGGAGGAGGATTAGATTGCAGACTCTTTTGAACAGAGGCCAGGTGACGATCAATAGAGATATTCCTCGGTAGCGTGTAGCTCATTTCTTGTAGGTTCGTTGTCCAATGCAGTTATCCGGAGTATCGTCGCGTTTGATTGAGTAACGTCCACGTTTCAACTGTTCTGTTATCAATTTCCTTTATCACGTGCTGTGGAGTGCTTTGATCGGTGCGGACTTTCTTTGTGCTCGCGCCTGTAGCTTCTTTTATGTCGTGACGGCGCACAGCTCTCCTGTGTTGCACGAAAGTTGTATGGATGCTGCCAGTGAAGCCGTTCCTCCGTTGTACCAAATAAATAATTTGCATTATTTTATCATTGTACCCAATACGTTATTGGATTGTTAGCGCGAAATATAACCCCAATCCTAACGCTAACCCGCGTCTAATTAGTTTTCTAACCCTAACCCCCGAGTCACCTACCTATACTATCAAGTTTTGTGATTGGTTGATTCAAACAATAAAACAATAGAATCAACCACAAAGAAACCAATGTCCTAACCCTATCACTTTTGTTCGATATAGCCAATCACAAAACCTGTTCATTTTAGGTACTGTATTTTAGTATGACTGCGGAAGTCTGACGAAGTAGACGTTTGTAAGATTAGTGTTGTTTTTTTGGTGGGATTTTATGTATCTTACTGTCGATAGGAAAAGGTCCAACTATCGTAACAAGAAATTCGGTTCTAGATACTGTATTGAGAACATTTCTAGGTACAGTGAATATTCTTGCTATTGTTGTTGTAGAATGTATATCTCACTCGTAAGGAATTTTAAAGTGCCTATGCAATGAAAAATTCAGTTGATACATGGACGGTCGTGAAGCTCGTATCCTCAGAAAAATCAGACAGGAATCGATCCTGTAACCTTCTGATTGCCGGTGAGACGCTCTAAACATTGAGCCACCGAAACTCAGATGAAGAGCGAAGGTTACAATGATTGATATATGTACTGCCTATGCGGCAGTCACTATAATATATCGGTAATGTTTGGATCTGTCCGGGACTCAGAATAATTTTTCTGAGGATACGAGCTTGACGATCGTCTCCCATATTCACTACAGCAGTGTATATATTTAACACACGAAAAATTCAGTTGTAAAATAACTATTTTGTTTGAAAGAACTCTTGGAACTATAAAGACTAACATTTACAACTTTTTCATATCTCACTTCACTCTTGAGATATTAAGATGTGTTTAATATGTAAATGTCATACTTGTTTGAGAAACATAAGTAAAACTGAACAAGGATAATTTCCGTCAGTTTAAAGTGTCAATGAATCGAAAATTAATTTTATCTCATTTGAAAGAACTCTTAAAACAACGAGGAATAACAATTTACAGCTCTTCCATATTTAACTTACTTCTTGAGATATTTAGACTTAGGTGATATTCAAATGAGATAATCTATGACGTAGAAAGTTGTACACAACATTGGAAAATCCTGTATATCTTAATAAAGATTATTGAACGAAATCACTTGAAGCTTTTTTTGATGTTTTGTTTCATGAGCTGTAGCAATTACAAAGTTTTGAGTGATTTCTTTTAATAATATTGGAAATATATACATGATTTTATAATGTTGTATACAACTTGCTACGTCATAGATCAACTCATTTGAATATCACATAAGTCTAAATATCTCAAGATCTGAGTAAAATATGGAAGAGCTGTAAGTTGTTATTCCTCATTGTTTTAAGAGTTCTTTCAAATAAGATAAACTTAATTTTCGATTCATTTGCCCTTTAACTCTTTCCTGTCCGGCTGAAAAACATCCAAAATTGAACTACCTCTTTGTTCTATTGATATCTCGGGAAATATTCATAACTGTTGCGAAACCTATACCTTTTCTGAAAGCCCAATAAACCGGCTGTTACCAATGCTTTTGAATTTTCCGAACAAGACACATTATGTTAATATAAATTAGCATTAATTATCATAAATCAGGTTGAAAAATTTAATTTTTTCTAGAAAAGGCCATCTTGCACGCCCGCGTAGCATCTTGAAAACTCAAAATGCCACCAATCGCAGAGTTGTTTATGAAATCAAATCAAACTTGGCGTGTGAGTGGATCTCAACTGTCTGGCGCTTGTCGAATTTCAAGTTTTAATCTTACGTTACCGTGTGCCGTGTTTTTCGATTGACGACTTCGGGGGTCTTCTATGACCCCTTTTGACTGGGCCGGACTGGAAAGAGTTAAAGAGCAACAACTCGTTGGAGTTCAGAAAACACGAGAACTAAAACAATGATAAAGATTTTAATCCAATATTCACTTTCCCTATTTGTGTTATTCCCCAAAACAACATTTCATCTTTGTGATACATAGTTATAACGATATTGCTTAAGTATTACATTAAAACTGCTTCGTCCACAGAGGAATTGCAATCTAGTACACTTATCGAGATAGTTCAAATAAAAGTTGCTGAAGCTATATGGTTTCAAATATTTAAAGAGTGTCAAGGTTATCATGCTTTGCGCGCTTGTTTTCTGCGGCCATTTTATGGGTCGCCTAATTCAACTCGTGAATGAATCCCTCGATATCTCGTGAATCCTGCTTATGAATTATTCGTTGAAACGGCTCAGGAACTTTTGTTTACATTTATTTCTACATAACAGCCGTGCTAATGAATATCAATTACGTTCGAATACATTCATTGACGAACAATGTTCCAAAGAAAGTTGAATTTCACATACCAGAGCAAGATTATACGTATTTTTATGTGCCCATCAATGTTTTATCCTTGGAAGTTTTAATTTGATATGCACAGCAAGACTATAATATCTACAACGCTGATGGACAACGAGTGAAAAATAGCGCACCGCGTTCTCAGCTGGAACTAACAGTATGAATAGGCGAACCATAACAGTTCATGTTATCCTCAACAACATGATGCTCCGCTGCCAAGTCAGAATCCGATTTTCAGTTCGAATAATTTTATACCACAAACATTCACTTTCCGTATGAAAATAAAAACACAAGCGCGCAAAGCATTATCCTGACACTCAATCTCTTTAACAGATTCTCGTTTCCATAAGAATTACTTTCCACTTCAGCGCTTTCTTCTCATGTTTTTATACAAAGTTTTTAAGCGACTGGAAATACGAGACGAAAAAGGATATATACTGAAACCACAACGACTTATTCAAACCAAAATGGAAACTAGATACGTAAGATTAATAGTTTTAAAAGTATTGACAACCGCGGTGTTCGTTAACCGGGCGTATACAGTCCATACAGAGGCCTCGGTTCTAGATTATTGTTGTCTAGGTGACGGTTACACAGTGGTGCTGTACTGCACAAGTAGTATTTTGGTGCATCTTTTTTGAAATATACCATGTTTATCTCATCTTGTAATTTGTTTCTTGTTCGACGTCACTCAATTCTCCATGAAACTTGACGGAGATCTTGAAATCCAAATCACGCTACAAGAATGAAAAAAAAGATTATGAATCTTGATAACTATTGCAGATTATGCTGCGCCCGTATTCCATTAGTCCTTACCAAAGCGGTTACTTTAAGAAGGGCGGCTACTTTCGATTTTTCATATGGGCGGTTACTATCAGAGGGCGGTTACTATCAGAGGGCGGTTACTATCAGAGGGCGGTTACTATCAGAGGGCGGTTACTATCAGAGGGCGGTTACTATCAGAGGGCGGTTACTATCAGAGGGCGGTTACTATCAGAGGGCGGTTACTATCAGAGGGCGGTTACTATCAGAGGGCGGTTACTATCAGAGGGCGGTTACTATCAGAGGGCGGTTACTATCAGAGGGCGGTTACTATCAGAGGGCGGTTACTATCAGAGGGCGGTTACTATCAGAGGGCGGTTACTATCAGAGGGCGGTTACTATCAGAGGGCGGTTACTATCAGAGGGCGGTTACTATCAGAGGGCGGTTACTATCAGAGGGCGGTTACTATCAGAGGGCGGTTACTATCAGAGGGCGGTTACTATCAGAGGGCGGTTACTATCAGAGGGCGGTTACTATCAGAGGGCGGTTACTATCAGAGGGCGGTTACTATCAGAGGGCGGTTACTATCAGAGGGCGGTTACTATCAGAGGGCGGTTACTATCAGAGGGCGGTTACTATCAGAGCGCGGTTACTACTTTCGAGATTCTACAGAAGAGAACAGTATCAATAATATTACCGGAGTATACTTATAAAGATGCATGTAACTTCCTTCATCTTGATGTGTAACCCGTCACGATAAGTTATGTTCGAAACTGTTTGAAAACATTCTTAATCATCCGAACTACAAACTTTATGGTCTCTTACCAGAACGTTGTGAACAATCCAGATATCATTTACGACAACCTAGAGTTTTCAACTTGCCAATATGCCGTACTAACCGGTTCAGAAATACTTTTATAGTACAGAGTTGAAGATTGAACAATTTTAAATGATCAGATTTTAGAAGAATCATTTAAATAACTAGTTTTACGCAATTCAGTCACTGCTGCAATGTAAAACTAGCACTAGAAATAGTTTCTTTTTTATCACCATCAATAAACACTTCTCATGTATATGAAAAAAGAGCATTCTTTTCTTGAAATAATAACACTTGCATGTTATTTTACTGTTTAGATCGTAAAATATCTTATAAAATAACCGGAAGTAAATGAACGGCAAAAAACGCTGTCTGATTGGTTACTGAACTCAAAAACCGTGTATTATAACTCGTAGGTTTTGTCGTTTTTGACGGATTTTTCATAGTTTAAATCACAAAAGGAAGTCAAAGAATACCTGGATACAAGGCTAATCAAGGTACTAACACAACAGAATGTTGTTCAACAAAGTTCAAGATGGCGGTCGGTTCAATTTATAGGCTCTTGTGCCTTTTCCTAATTGCCGCTTTTTTAAACAATATTTTATTTGACAAAACAGTTCTACATGGACGTAAAGCCTTTTTCTCTACGATTGTTGATGGATTGCAAGCGGATGCTTTGATTTCAACAAATTTTTGCAATATATGTTATCTGCCTTGGAATCGAGTCGTTATACGAAAGCACAGTATTGAGATGACAGATAATGATGCAGGACTATTTGCGATGGCTAACTTAACAACGCTACGATTTACTAACGGGACTGGAAAGCGTATATTGTGTGAAGAAACGTTAGAGTTCCTGAATTCACTGGGCAAAACTCAAAATATCCATGGCCAAGAATTTGACAATGATTTGAGCAAGAATGAAACTCATATTTGCATAATATTTAACACGGTTGGATGCACACAGAAGCAAACATGCTGCTTCCTTCATATTACGTGGAAGCTGAAAACTACCGTGTTTCTGTTATTAAAACTCAAGCGACAGAAGAAGCCTGTTGCTTATTACAGCAACTCGTCAGCGACGCGAAGGCTTGTACTGAGCGGAGATATCGAGGAAAACCCGGGCCCAATTCAAGAAAGAAAAACCGTCGAGACACCAGCCGTACAAAGAACTAAAATAAACGCCAAATGTCCAAATTGTACTAAGACCGTTCAGTCAAATCACAAGAGATTCTTGTGTACCGTTTGCTTTGATTTGTACCACGCAAAATGCACCAATCTTAAGGGTAATGAATTGAGAAATATTCGTGCTGATAAGCCTCAAGACTGGTTATGTACTAAGTGTCTAATGTCAACACTCCCGTTTTTCAACTGCCAACAGGAAGAGTTTCTTAATGCAATAACGGATAATAACATAGTAAATAACTCGCTTGAGGATTCAACAGATGAACATCTAGAGGCTCTTACTAGCAGGTCAAAACAACTTAAGCTCGTGCATCTGAACACCCAAAGCATGGTCTCTACATTTGATGAACTCTTAGTCACCATCAGAGAGTATTCTTTTGATGTAGTAGCCATGAGTGAAACTTGGATGAAGAATAATCCACACCTGCTGCAATATGTATCAATACCAGGTTACACAAGTTTGTTTCGCAATCGTGATGAGATTCGTGGCAATCGTGATGAAATTTGGAAGCTTGCACGAGTTTCTCCAATACCTAAAACTGACCACCCTGTCGAATCGGATGATTTCAGACCTATTGCAATTTTGCCAGCCTTATCAAAAATTTACGAACGCCTTGTTCTCAAACAGTTGCTCTTATACATAGAAGACCATAATATATTCCACAGTGGTATGTCAGGATTTCGTAAAGGCCACTCCACCAATTCAGTGTTACTGCGAATCAGAGACGTCATCATTCGTGCGATGAAAAAAGGAGAAGTTACGCTCATCGCCTTCGCTGACTTTTCTAAAGCATTTGACACTGTCGAGTATGCTACCGTGTTTAAGAAACTTCACAACGTCGGTTTCTCTCATGATGCAATCTATTGGGTATTGAATTACTTAACTGGGAGAAAACAGTATGTCCAAATTAATGAGAAACAATCGCAGGTAGTTGATGTACAGTTTGGAGTGCCGCAGGGATCTATTCTAGGGCCTGTACTGTTTAATTTGTATGTAAATGATTTGGAACCAGATTTGGAATGTTCATGTTATCAGTATGCCGATGATAAGATACATGAATGCGCTAAGAAACTTCAGGATGCAATGACTGTGCTTGAAAATTGGGCAGCAGAATCAAATCTCGCCCTTAATGAGACAAAAACCAAACAAATGTTAATAACAACCTCGAAAATGTCCAGAGTACATGGACTTGATACTGTTGTTCCTGATATCAGAGTCAAGGCACAAACATTAGAGAAAGTTGAAGAATTCAAACTCTTAGGCACATGGTTTAGTGATAACCTCAAATGGGGATGTCACATAAAACACGTAACTTCATCTTGTTATACGCAGTTCTCTCCACCTTAAAGAAATTAAGAAATCTTACACCATTTCATATAAAAAAACAGTTGGCAGAATCTCTGATACTTTCAAAAATATACTATAATATAGTTGTCTATCACCCACTACCTGCGATCCAACTAAAGAAACTACAGCGCGTCCAAAACGCAGCCGCAAGTTTTGTAACCAACAAATATTGTCGCATAGGAGATGTGTTATCTTTGGGATGGCTGCCAATACACGAAAGAACTGAATTTGAACTTATGCGTTTCGCGCACAAATCCATATGGGATCATTCCTGGCCTCAATACCTGAGATTAGAACTGCGTACTAACAATCGATTACTTCGATCAAGTAAAGCCCTATCGTTGATGGTACCATTGGAAACAGGAACATTCCAGGATAGTTGTGCGAAGATTTTTAACGAACTACCTATACATTTGAGAAATGTCCATGATCATAGACCCTTTTTGAACACACTCAAAACTTTCCTTCTTAATAAGGCTAGCGAACGAATCGAACATTTATAACATTCCTTTATATATCTTCAGTTATTCGATTCAATTTTTAGCTTCACTATTTATATATATATTAATATTCTTCTACTATTTTTAAACATTATATATACATATTTATTATTATCCTAGTTTAGAAATTAAGGATGTAGAGCTACTCTGTAGATATGCCTTAATAAATTCGTTATTATTATTATTATTATTATTATTATTATTATTAACTGCAACGTTGAGTACATTTTCATCGCTAAAATCGCTAATTACGTGTTTTCAACAAAGGCTTCCTAGCAACGCATATAGCACTGACGCCTCTTTGTAACAGGTAACGCCTCTTATAACATTGTTAATTTAATGGTGTTATTTTATAAAAGAAATAAAAAACTTTGTCGTTGTGTGATTATCGAGTTATAATGGCACTCGAGAAGCTAGCAAATCACTCGGCTATCGCCTCGTGTTTTACACGCTTCTCTCATGCCGTTATAACTCGATAATCACAAGCGACACGTTTTTTATTTCCTCAATAATAATAATGCATGTTATTTTACGGCAAACATAAAGGTGTTGTACTACCGCATATAGCTAGTGTTTAAAATTTAAAAAAATATTTGAACGACACATCTATAACTCTCTTTTTTTATTATCTGGAAGTCAATCACCTAATCTTCAACCAATAATCAGGTTTTAGGAAATACTACTCAACAGAAACCGCATTAATCAACATTATTGATCGTTTGCAGAATAACTTAGACAGCAACAATGTAAATGGATTAATATTCGCAGATTTTAGAAAGGCTTTTGACCACAAGATCCTTCTCGATAAACTTAAGATTTATGGTTTTGACGACCCAATCCTTAGTCTTCTCCATTCATTCCTAAGCGGAAGAATGCAGTTTACCTCCATTGATGGCCAAAATTCATCAACACATCCTTTATCACATGGCGTCCCTCAAAGTTCAGTGCTATCACAGACCGTTTTAAGAAGAGTTTTATTATTTCAAATTCATTGAAAGCATATAACTAATAGTCTAATATTTGTATATAGCTAATAGTCTAAAATATTTTTAACTTTTATAATCTTGTAAGCTTAACTTAATTCAGCTTATGGCTGCAATGGTATTGTTAATAAACTATCTATCTATCTATCTAAAACGACGTGAAATTCGTCAAAAAACAGAGCGCGTGCAGTCACGCATTTACTTCCGGTTATGTTATAATATTTATTATTATTATTATTATTATTATTATTATTATTATTATTATTATTATTATTATTATTGCAGTATGACACGTATGAATGCTAATTACATAAAAAGTAACATAGGGCGCAAGTACGTAACCTATGTTGCTGTCAAGGATTAATATAAAACAAATTGTTGTAACAGAATATCTACTAAAATTTAATAAGTCTAAATGTTTAAAAGTCATTAAAATTATCTACCAACTAATATCGTAAAAGTTATCAAAGGATTATCTATTTAAAGTGATGTTTGCCTTCTTATATAATCAGGCTATATTAAATCTTTCATCCGATTTGACTTCCTTTCATGTAATGACTTTAAATATTCGTGCAATGTTTAGGGTACTGGAGATCACTGATATCTGCATCCTTAATAGTACGTCTCTTCCACGAGGCCCCAACATCTTTCGCATTATAGTATCCAAATCTCTGGACCATCCTCCCAGGAGATCAATAATCACATTGTACCGTTTCACTTATATTATTATTATTATTATTATTCCACTTATTATTATTATTATTATTATTATTATACGTCGAGCAGAGAGAGGTCGTGTTAACCTTGCGCTCCGACAAATTCGTTTAACTGGACCCAGGCAACTGTCTTCTTCCGTCTTATTTGTTTTTCGTTTGTATATTACTGTGTTTTATCTACTATCTCTCTACAATTAATTGGCATTTAAAGCAAAAGTCTGTCTCGACCCATCGCAGGACAGCAGTTTTACTATTCGAAGACGTGGACGGTGTCTAGGAAAGGACCTAAATACAAAATGAAAGGCGATCGCTGGTATTGGATGCTTGTTCTGCTGTTGGTTATGATGCTTACTAACTCGGAAGGTACTATATGTGATTACTGTGGGAAAGACTTTGTCGTTTTGGGGCGACATGTTTGGCGCTGTAAAGCTCGCGTGTTTATTGATCCGTTCCCTGCCTCACCTAGCAACACCTTAGTTACCTCCCAGGAGAGATCAAACCTTGTCAATTCAGCTGAACGATCATCAGTTAACTTAAATAATGAGTACGAAGCAAATCAACCAGAAGCTCATACGACTAACTATGATCTTGAAGTTCAGAACGAAGTGCTGGCGGATGGTTGTCATGATATGCATGTTGAATGTCACTGCGGAAAGAAATGCAAAGGCCTTAGAGGTCTCCGTGCACATCGTAGATTCTGTCACATTAGTTTTAATCCTGATCTGAATTTATTATTTTCCGAAGACCCAATTCCATTGCCTTCATCGGCGCAATCGGATAATGATGAGAGTACGGACAACACTGAATGCCAAGATCAAAATCATTTACCTCAAAAGAAAATCGCTAAACTCGGTATTAAACTTCCTAAAACATCGGCTGAATGGTATAATGCTAATGAATATTTTAAGTCAACACTGAATTTTAACAATGAATTATCGGATGTTAATGTCGAAATAGACCTCTTACAAGACCAAATTTATAACTATTTTAAGTCAGCTTTCGGAACGTGCGGCAATGATGAGGAAAACCTAAATGGTTGGTCGGAATTTCAATGCAAATATAACCATCTTTCTCGACGCCAACTCAAATATCATCTAAATGAACTGAAGAACCTACACTGCGATGAGGCAACGAATGAAATCCGATACATCAGTAAACTGCTGAGATTAAAATACAGTAAAAGAACATACCGCATACTTTCTGAAAAAACCCACGACGACCGTATTCAAGAAAATTTCTGGAAATATTGTAAGGAAATATTTGAGGACGAGAATACTGTCCTTCCTGACTTTGACGAACAAACCTGCACTAACTTTTTCCGATCACAGTTAAAATCAAATACTGGCCATAGAAACTTTGATATACCTCAATGGATGAAAAAATTAGATGAACCTTCTAACCCTTTCAATATTTCACCACCATCCTATCAAGAAATTTCAAATATAATTAAAAGAATGAAGTCTGGCTCTTCCGCTTGTCCATATGACCAAATCAGCATATTGATATTAAAACGGTGTCCAATTCTCCGAACTGCTCTACATCGTATCTTAACGCATTGCTGGGAACGGAAATTTGTTCCCAAAATTTGGAAATATGGTTTCACGATTTTAATCCATAAGAAAGATAGTCCACAAATCCCATCAAACTTTCGACCGATAACTCTACAACCAGTCCTTGGTAAAATATATTCATCATTAATCCGAAATCGTTTATACTCATTTATGACGAACAACAACTACATAGAAACTAAAATTCAGAAGGGATTCTGGGAAGGTGTGTCTGGCACGATCGAGCACACAGAGTTGCTCACGCATATTATAAATCATGCAAGAAATAACCAACGACATCTTGTAGTCACTCTTCTAGATTTAAAAAATGCGTTTGGCGAAGTTGACCATCTCCTTCTTAAGACTGTGTTAGACTACCACCATGTTCCCAATGATGTGATAAATCTTGTCCAGAATCTGTACGATAACTATACCATTTCCATTGGAACAAAAACGTTTATTACCAACCCAATCAGAGTAGGGAAAGGAGTTCTACAAGGTGATTGTCTCTCTCCGCTCCTGTTCAATATGTGTATAAATACTCTTATAAAATGTATAGAAGACGAACGCGTTAGATCAATTGGATATTGTTATTGCGACTATTTGCAACCTAGACACTGGTTCCAATTTGCAGATGACACTGCAATGGTTACCACATCGGAGGAAGATAACCAAGCACTGCTTAATGTCTTCACTAAATGGTGTCATTGGTCCGGATTTCACATTAGGGTTGACAAATGCTCCACATTCGGAATTAAACACAACGGGAAAAAAGCAACGCAATTCAAACCATATTTAAAAGTAAATAATCAAATGATTCCAGCTGTTGAAATAAATGAATCATTTAAGTACCTAGGAAAGAAATTTAATTACAAAATGGAAACGGATGGAATTGAAAAAGAATTAGAACTGGAACTAACGGACTACTTAGATAAAATTCACAGATTGCCTCTCCACCCAAGAAATAAAATACTGATTACTACCAAATATGTGTATAGTAAACTGCGTTGGCGTTTATCTATATATAAGCTCTCGGAGACTTGGGTCGTCCAACACCTGGATGACAAGATTATAAACTATGTCAAGCGTTGGCTACATTTCCATCAAGGGGCAAACCTTACACATTTAAAACTTGCTATAAGCAAATTTGGTTTTGGACTTCAGCTGGTTTCCGACGTTTTTAAATTCTGCAAGCTTTCCATCAGACAAATCCTTTCAAAATCCATCAACAACGAAATTAAAACCCTCTTCAACCTCACAAAATTGAATTATGTGCGAACAGACGCTATAATTACTAGCAACAATGTCAATCCTAAAGCAATTCTTACACGACAAATCGAAAACAACGTAGTGGAACATCTCTCAACCCTAAAGGAACAGAACACGATTATGAAGCACATCAAACAAGTATCTACATCCAAATTGATAACGATGTGGCATAACATCTGTAGCCAAATGCCGAAGAATATATTCATTTTTGTAAGACGAGCTTTGATATTTAGTCTGCCAAATAATTCAAACCTTTACCGATGGAGGAAAATAGAGTCTGCATCCTGTATTTTGTGCACTTCCAACAAACAAACACAACTCCATATGCTGTCTAACTGTCCTGTATCCGTAGCTGAAGGCCGATATACCTGGCGACATGACTCTATACTTTATACATTGCTTCAATATTTATGTCAACTAAAGAATTATGGATTCAATATTTATGGCGATCTTGAGGGTTATTGCAAGACTAGTGAACTTTTTCACTCCTTCCGTCCCGACATCGTGTTGGTAAAAGATGACACCATCTACATTTTAGAATTGACGTGCTGCTTTGAAACCAATACCGAAAAGAGTAGAAACTTTAAAATGAATAAGTACATAGATATTAAGAATGATTGCACGAGAAGATTTAGACATTGTAAAAAGATCTTTATTGAAATAACATCACTTGGTCTAGTCACAACTCACATCGAAAACTTGAACAGTATTTTTAAAGAAACTGATATTAACTATAAGAGGATGATCGCGAAGTGCATGGAAGTTGCTATGAGAGCTTCATTTTATATCTATATACGCCGTAATAAACACTGGACATATCCGCCTTTGTTAAAGTTTTATTAGCAACGTTTTATTGTTTTATTTAGTCAGTAAAGTTTTATTGTAAATATAGTATAACTTCTTAAATATGTTGCCTGTTTATCTCTGTGGATTGCCCTACGTTTACGTATGGAGAGAAACACAGAGTTGATTTATTCTTAAGATTATTTTGTAATATTGCTTCAATCGATTTTCTGAAATAAAGTTTCCATTATTATTATTATTATTATTATTATTATTATTATTATTATTATTATTACAACTACTACTACTACTACTAGACTTACATTGTTTCTGGGATTTTGCATTAAGGCGAATTTCCCATTGATATTTTCCCCATGTTTGACAGTGAGATAATCATAAAGATAAAACACAGTTTGTTTCCAGTGAGTGTACCTAGTACATCAGGCCCTGGAATGAAATAGAAAAATATTACGTTTAATTCCTATATGGATTGGCAAGGGAGCAGTCTTAACGCAGATTTTACGCAATCTGATTGGTTCCTGAGCCGTCTTTACAAACCGGTAAAGACAGGTCATTACAAAACAACTGAAAAGTTTTAAAAGATTTCGAAAAAAATGAGAAATGTAAGAAATTTAAAAGAGCCATAAAAAAGTAACCTCGTTTGGTCTGGCTAAATTATCCTCCCTTGGTCTCTCTCCTTCGTCGCCCATTCTGCACTCAAAGACCGCAGTCAAGATAATTTTGCCGTAAAAAACCCTTCTGATACTACAAGGATCATTAGCACTAATCCTGGGTTAAAATTTAGCGAAGAACTTCAATAATTCAACATGTCAATTTGTTATACAAGGTTGATACCTGACTGGTAGAAGACACAGAGTTGTTGTTATAACGTTTCTCCTTTCTACCTGTAATTTTAAGAGTACCGTAGGCGTCCATTTTAGGACCTCTGTTACTCCTGTTATTTATATGCCCAGTGTGATATCACAGGGTACGTCCCTGCCGATTTTTGCGATTCCAACTTCCAAGTGTTTTCGTTTAATTCTTGGTGAATGTGGTAGCTTGGAGTAGACAGACGATACATGGACGATCGTCAAGCTCGTATCCTTAGAAAATGTCCTGGATAGGAATCGAACCTGTATAACTTTCCATTGCCAGTGAGACGGAGATCATTCAATCAGTGAGACCCTACAACCATTGAGCTACCAAGATTCTGATAGAGAGCGAATATATCAATTGTCGTAAAGATTTGAGGTCAACCTGTAACCGGAGTGGGAAAAAATCGGATCGGCAACATTTGACAAATATATAAATAGGGTTTTTCTACATTATTACAGCTTTTCAACGGTATTCTACCTAATGGCCCTCTATTGTAATGTAGTTATATGTCGCTGCATCACCTACCAAAAGAAAATATAGCAAAGTGAAAAGGTTGTAAACTGCCAAGATTTTTAGTAACGAAATACTGACGTTTCGAGCGGAGTCCTTCTACCCCCAAGGGCTCCGCTCGAAACGTCAGTATTTCGTCACTAAAAATCTTGGCAGTTCACCACCTTTTCACTTTGCTATATATCCAAAACACTGTCCAGCCAGCTCTCTACTTTTTGACAAATATATCCAATTTCTTTTACCGATATCCAATTATAAAGTTATATGGTTGAATTTCAAAATTCAGTTGTGTTTTCAGCGAAAAACTAAAGTCCTACACATTTCAAAATAGTTAGGCCTAGTTTAGACGTTGGAAGTCGAAGTGCGACGGGCATTTAATTCATCGCACGGTAATGAGATGAATTAAGGTAGACGCAACTTCGGCGTATAAAGTAATTTTAAATACTTTTATTCGCTTTAAATTAAACTCGGTCGCATTTCTGTCGCATTAAATGTGACGAATCATTGCAAAAAATTTGCGATGTCTAATGTCTAAACTCTGAACTAGGACTTTATTTCCTGATAATATCTAAATTCAAAATGGCCTGCGGAAATGGGAAGGTATTTCCTATTTTCACTGTAATTTGTGTTCTTGATTCAATGGACCACACTAGACTATTAGATAGTCTAAATTAGTAATGTCTATTACTATTAAGTATTAAAGTAATCATAAGTGGAGTGATTTATAACGATTGGGCGTTGACGTTAAACTGCACATGTTCAAAAAATATCGGATCGGATATCGGCCAATAAGCCAGTTCGTAATGTCGACTGCGCATCAAAATGACGTGTTCTGCGTCGGGATAAAACATAACATCAGGCTAAAAACAAAATAGACATTTCCATTTCTATTTACACTTGCAAATTCGTTATATTAAATTCCCCAGCCTGGTGTTATGAATTGAAATAAGTTTTATCCCGACGCCGAAGCAAATTTCGAAACCGTAGACGGTTGGACACCTCTTTGATGGTCGGTGGAATCTTTTTATTATGTATATATATAGTTTACTTACAATGGGTTACATAAATATTGATTATTAACCAAAAAATTTCATGTTCGTTTGCATAGCCGAGTGGTCTGTGTTATCGATTTTTAGTTGTGAGAGCGGGGTTCGAATGTTGGGTGAGTATATAATTTTTCCATTTTTTTAAATTTTTACTTTACTTTTTTCTTTTTAATAGGGTTAGGATTAAGGTTAGGTTGGGGTTAGTTTTAGGGTTTGGTTTAGAATATTATCAAAAAATAGGGTGCGTAAAAAAGTCCCAAGATTCCACCGACCATCAAAGAGGTGTCCGACCGTCTGGGGTTAGGGTTAGAAAACCCATTAGGCGACGGTTTCGAAATTTGCGACGCCGAACGCGTTATTTTGATGCGCAGTCGACATTACGAACTGGCTTATCTTTGAAAACAAAATATCGGATCGGCACGAAAAAGAGGCATGGGTTGAGCTCTAGTAAAGAATGATTATGACAGTGAGTAAACTCGATAGTAAAATAACAAACCAACGCCTGAATATAATCACTTCTCCCGCAGAACAACTGGAATGGGACATCAAACTCCAAATCTTTTTTCTTTAAAGTTTCAATGTTGATTTCCTAAAAAAGATATCTATTCTAGTGATATGCATCAAGAGATAATAATCCACCAAACAGTTCATTGTCAAGAGTCCAACTGAGCTATAGTCCACTGTTCTACCATATGGTTACGGAAGCATTTATTACGAGCTTCACTATGAGTTCAGAATACGTATATATTAATAATCTAGTAATTAAACTATTTTTTATTTATTTATTTATTTTCAGCATTGTTTATATTATTTTATTATTTATATTATTTATATTATATATTTATTTTATTATTTATATTTTATATAATATTATTTATATTATTTATATTATTTATATGCAGCATTATTTCAACAATGTTGTTCAGCATTGTTTCAACAATGTTGTTCGCCATTGATGTTCCAACGATGTTGTTCAGCATTGTTTCAACAATGTTGTTCAGCATTGTTTCAACAATATTGTTCAGCATTGTTTCAACAATGTTGTTCAGCATTGTTTCAAAGATGTTGTTCAGCATTGTTGAAACAATGTTGTTCAGCATTGTTGAAACAATGTTGTTCAGCATTGTTGAAACAATGTTGTTCAGCATTGTTTCAAAGATGTTGTTCAGCATTGTTTCAACAATGTTGTTCAGCATTGTTTCAACAATGTTATTCAGCATTGTTTCAAAAATGTTGTTCAGCATTGTTTCAAAGATGTTGTTCAGCATTGTTTCAACAATGTTATTCAGCATTGTTTCAACAATGTTGTTCAGCATTGTTTCAACAATGTTGTTCAGCATTGTTTCAACAATGTTGTTCAGCATTGTTTCAAAATGTTGTTCAGCATTGTTTCAACAATGCTGTTCAGCATTGTTTCAACAATGTTGTTCAGTATTGTTTCAACAATGTTGTTCAGTATTGTTTCAACAATGTTGTTCAGTATTGTTTCAACAATGTTGTTCAGTATTGTTTCAACAATGTTGTTAAGCATTGTTTCAACAATGTTGTTCAGTATTGTTTCAACAATGTTGTTCAATATTGTTTCTAACAACATTGTTTCAACAATGTTGTTCAGCATTATTTCAACAATGTTGTTTAGCATTGTTTCAACAATGTTGTTTAGCATTGTTTCAACAATGTTGTTCAGTATTGTTTAGCAATGTTGTTCAGTATTGTTTCAACAATGTTGTTCAGTATTGTTTCAACAATGTTGCTCGGTATTGTTTCAACAATGTTATTCAGCATTGTTTCAACAATGTTGTTCAGCATTGTTTCAACAATGTTGTTCAGCATTATTTCAACAATGTTGTTCAGCATTGTTTCAACAATGTTGTTCAGTATTGTTTCAACAATGTTGTTCAGCATTGTTTCAACAATGTTGTTCAGCATTGTTTCAACAATGTTGTTCAGCATTGTTTCAACAATGTTGTTCGCCAATGATGTTTCAACAATGTTGTTCAGCATTGTTTCAACAATGTTGTTCGCCAATGATGTTTCAACGATATTGTTCAGTATTGTTTCAACAATGTTGTTCAGTATTGTTTCAACAATGTTGTTCAGCATTGTTTCAACAATGTTGTTAAGCATTGTTTCTACAATGTTGTTCAGTATTGTTTCAACAATGTTGTTCAGCTTTGTTTCAACAATGTTGTTCAGCATTGTTTCAACAATGTTGTTCAGTATTGTTTCAACAATGTTGTTCAGCATTGTTTCAACAATGTTGTTCGCCAATGATGTTTCAACAATGTTGTTTAGCATTGTTTCAACAATGCTATTCAGCATTGTTTCAACAATGTTGTTCAGCATTATTTCAACAATGTTGTTCAGTATTGTTTCAACAATGTTGTTCAGCATTGTTTCAACAATGTTGTTCGCCAATGATGTTTTAACAATGTTGTTTAGCATTGTTTCAACAATGCTGTTCAGCATTGTTTCAACAATGTTGTTCAGCATTGTTTCAACAATATTGTTTAGCATTCTTTGAACAATGTTGTTCAGCATTATTTCGACAATGTTGTTCAGCATTGTCTCAACAATGTTGTTCAGCATTGTCTCAACAATGTTGTTCAGCATTGTTTCAACAATGTTGTCGCCAATGATGTTTCAACAATGTTGTTTAGCATTGTTTAACAATGTTGTTCAGCATGGTTTCAACAATGTTGTTCAGCATTGTTCCATGTTGTCCAGGATTGTTTCAACAATGTTGTTCAGCATTGTTTCAACAATGTTGTTCAGCATTGTTTCAACAATCAGCATTGTTTCAACAATGTTGTTCAGCATTGTTTCAACAATGTTGTTCAGTATTGTTTCAACAATGTTGTTCAGCATTGTTTCAACAATGTTGTTCAGCATTGTTTCAACAATGTTGTTCGCCAATGATGTTTCAACAATGTTGTTCGCCAATGATGTTTCAACAATGCTGTTCAGCATTGTTTCAACAATGTTGTTCAGCATTGTTTCAACAATGTTGTTTAGCATTGTTTCAACAATGTTGTTCAGCATTATTTCGACAATGTTGTTCAGCATTGTCTCAACAATGTTGTTCAGCATTGTTTCAACAATGTTGTTCAGGATTGTTTCAACAATGTTGTTCGCCAATGATTTTTCAACAATGTTGTTTAGCATTGTTTCAACAATGTTGTTCAGCATGGTTTCAACAATGTTGTTCAGCATTGTTCCATGTTTTCCAGGATTGTTTCAACAATGTTATTCAGCATTGTTTCAACAATGTTGTTCAGTATTGTTTCAACAATGTTGTTCAGCATTGTTTCAACAATGTTGTTCAGCATTGTTTCAACAATGCTGTTCGCCAATGATGTTTCAACAATGTTGTTTAGCATTGTTTAAACAATGCTGTTCAGCATTGTTACAACAATGTTGTTCAGTATTGTTTCAACTATGTTATTCAGCATTGTTTCAACAATGTTGTTTAGCATTGTTTCAACAATGTTGTTCAGCATTATTTCGACAATGTTGTTCAGCATTGTCTCAACAATGTTGTTCAGCATTGTTTCAACAATGTTGATCAGCATTGTTTCAACAATGTTGTTCGCCAATGATGTTTCAACAATGTTGTTTAGCATTGTTTCAACAATGTTGTTCAGCATGGTTTCAACAATGTTGTTCAGCATTGTTCCATGTTGTCCAGGATTGTTTCAACAATGTTATTCAGCATTATTTCAACAATGTTGTTCAGCATTGTTTCAACAATGTTGTTCAGCATTGTTTCAACATTGTTGTTCAGAATTGTTTCAACAATGTTGTTCAGCATTGTTTCAACAATGTTGTTCAGCATTGTTTCAACAATGTTGTTCAGCATTGTTTCAACAATGTTGTTCAGTATTGTTTCAACAATGTTGTTCAGTATTGTTTCAACAATGTTGTTCAGCATTGTTTCAACAATGTTGTTCGCCAATGATGTTTCAACAATGTTGTTTAGCATTGTTTCAACAATGCTATTCAGCATTGTTTCAACAATGTTGTTCAGCATTATTTCGACAACGTTGTTCAGCATTGTCTCAACAATGTTGTTCAGCATTGTTTCAACAATGTTGTTCAGGATTGTTTCAACAATGTTGTACGCCAATGATTTTTCAACAATGTTGTTTAGCATTGTTTCAACAATGTTGTTCAGCATGGTTTCAACAATGTTGTTCAGCATTGTTCCATGTTTTCCAGGATTGTTTCAACAATGTTATTCAGCATTGTTTCAACAATGTTGTTCAGTATTGTTTCAACAATGTTGTTCAGCATTGTTTCAACAATGTTGTTCAGCATTGTTTCAACAATGCTGTTCGCCAATGATGTTTCAACAATGTTGTTTAGCATTGTTTCAACAATGCTGTTCAGCATTGTTTCAACAATGTTGTTCAGTATTGTTTCAACTATGTTGTTCAGCATTGTTTCAACAATGTTGTTTAGCATTGTTTCAACAATGTTGTTCAGCATTATTTCGACAATGTTGTTCAGCATTGTCTCAACAATGTTGTTCAGCATTGTTTCAACAATGTTGTTCAGCATTGTTTCAACAATGTTGTTCGCCAATGATGTTTCAACAATGTTGTTCAGCATTGTTTCAACAATGTTGTTCAGCATGGTTTCAACAATGTTGTTCAGCATTGTTCCATGTTGTCCAGGATTGTTTCAACAATGTTATTCAGCATTGTTTCAACAATGTTGTTCAGCATTGTTTCAACAATGTTGTTCAGCATTGTTTCAACAATGTTGTTCAGAATTGTTTCAACAATGTTGTTCAGCATTGTTTCAACAATGTTGTTCAGCATTGTTTCAACAATGTTGTTCAGCATTGTTTCAACAATGTTGTTCAGTATTGTTTCAACAATGTTGTTCAGTATTGTTTCAACAATGTTGTTCAGCATTGTTTCAACAATGTTGTTCGCCAATGATGTTTCAACAATGTTGTTTAGCATTGTTTCAACAATGCTATTCAGCATTGTTTCAACAATGTTGTTCAGCATTATTTCGACAACGTTGTTCAGCATTGTCTCAACAATGTTGTTCAGCATTGTTTCAACAATGTTGTTCAGGATTGTTTCAACAATGTTGTACGCCAATGATTTTTCAACAATGTTGTTTAGCATTGTTTCAACAATGTTGTTCAGCATGGTTTCAACAATGTTGTTCAGCATTGTTCCATGTTTTCCAGGATTGTTTCAACAATGTTATTCAGCATTGTTTCAACAATGTTGTTCAGTATTGTTTCAACAATGTTGTTCAGCATTGTTTAATGTTGTTCAGCATTGTTTCAACAATGCTGTTCGCCAATGATGTTTCAACAATGTTGTTTAGCATTGTTTCAACAATGCTGTTCAGCATTGTTTCAACAATGTTGTTCAGTATTGTTTCAACTATGTTGTTCAGCATTGTTTCAACAATGTTGTTTAGCATTGTTTCAACAATGTTGTTCAGCATTATTTCGACAATGTTGTTCAGCATTGTCTCAACAATGTTGTTCAGCATTGTTTCAACAATGTTGTTCAGCATTGTTTCAACAATGTTGTTCGCCAATGATGTTTCAACAATGTTGTTCAGCATTGTTTCAACAATGTTGTTCAGCATGGTTTCAACAATGTTGTTCAGCATTGTTCCATGTTGTCCAGGATTGTTTCAACAATGTTATTCAGCATTGTTTCAACAATGTTGTTCAGCATTGTTTCAACAATGTTGTTCAGCATTGTTTCAACAATGTTGTTCAGAATTGTTTCAACAATGTTGTTCAGCATTGTTTCAACAATGTTGTTCAGCATTGTTTCAACAATGTTGTTCAGCATTGTTTCAACAATGTTGTTCAGTATTGTTTCAACAATGTTGTTCAGTATTGTTTCAACAATGTTGTTCAGCATTGTTTCAACAATGTTGTTCAGCATTATTTCGACAATGTTGTTCAGCATTGTCTCAACAATGTTGTTCAGCATTGTTTCAACAATGTTGATCAGCATTGTTTCAACAATGTTGTTCGCCAATGATGTTTCAACAATGTTGTTTAGCATTGTTTCAACAATGTTGTTCAGCATGGTTTCAACAATGTTGTTCAGCATTGTTCCATGTTGTCCAGGATTGTTTCAACAATGTTATTCAGCATTGTTTCAACAATGTTGTTCAGCATTGTTTCAACAATGTTGTTCAGCATTGTTTCAACATTGTTGTTCAGAATTGTTTCAACAATGTTGTTCAGCATTGTTTCAACAATGTTGTTCAGCATTGTTTCAACAATGTTGTTCAGCATTGTTTCAACAATGTTGTTCAGTATTGTTTCAACAATGTTGTTCAGTATTGTTTCAACAATGTTGTTCAGCATTGTTTCAACAATGTTGTTCGCCAATGATGTTTCAACAATGTTGTTTAGCATTGTTTCAACAATGCTATTCAGCATTGTTTCAACAATGTTGTTCAGCATTATTTCGACAACGTTGTTCAGCATTGTCTCAACAATGTTGTTCAGCATTGTTTCAACAATGTTGTTCAGGATTGTTTCAACAATGTTGTACGCCAATGATTTTTCAACAATGTTGTTTAGCATTGTTTCAACAATGTTGTTCAGCATGGTTTCAACAATGTTGTTCAGCATTGTTCCATGTTTTCCAGGATTGTTTCAACAATGTTATTCAGCATTGTTTCAACAATGTTGTTCAGTATTGTTTCAACAATGTTGTTCAGCATTGTTTCAACAATGTTGTTCAGCATTGTTTCAACAATGCTGTTCGCCAATGATGTTTCAACAATGTTGTTTAGCATTGTTTCAACAATGCTGTTCAGCATTGTTTCAACAATGTTGTTCAGTATTGTTTCAACTATGTTGTTCAGCATTGTTTCAACAATGTTGTTTAGCATTGTTTCAACAATGTTGTTCAGCATTATTTCGACAATGTTGTTCAGCATTGTCTCAACAATGTTGTTCAGCATTGTTTCAACAATGTTGTTCAGCATTGTTTCAACAATGTTGTTCGCCAATGATGTTTCAACAATGTTGTTCAGCATTGTTTCAACAATGTTGTTCAGCATGGTTTCAACAATGTTGTTCAGCATTGTTCCATGTTGTCCAGGATTGTTTCAACAATGTTATTCAGCATTGTTTCAACAATGTTGTTCAGCATTGTTTCAACAATGTTGTTCAGCATTGTTTCAACAATGTTGTTCAGAATTGTTTCAACAATGTTGTTCAGCATTGTTTCAACAATGTTGTTCAGCATTGTTTCAACAATGTTGTTCAGCATTGTTTCAACAATGTTGTTCAGTATTGTTTCAACAATGTTGTTCAGTATTGTTTCAACAATGTTGTTCAGCATTGTTTCAACAATGTTGTTCGCCAATGATGTTTCAACAATGTTGTTTAGCATTGTTTCAACAATGCTGTTCAGCATTGTTTCAACAATGTTGTTCAGCATTGTTTCAACAATATTGTTTAGCATTCTTTGAACAATGTTGTTCAGCATTATTTCGACAATGTTGTTCAGCATTGTCTCAACAATGTTGTTCAGCATTGTCTCAACAATGTTGTTCAGCATTGTTTCAACAATGTTGTCGCCAATGATGTTTCAACAATGTTGTTTAGCATTGTTTCAACAATGTTGTTCAGCATGGTTTCAACAATGTTGTTCAGCATTGTTCCATGTTGTCCAGGATTGTTTCAACAATGTTGTTCAGCATTGTTTCAACAATGTTGTTCAGCATTGTTTCAACAATCAGCATTGTTTCAACAATGTTGTTCAGCATTGTTTCAACAATGTTGTTCAGTATTGTTTCAACAATGTTGTTCAGCATTGTTTCAACAATGTTGTTCAGCATTGTTTCAACAATGTTGTTCGCCAATGATGTTTCAACAATGTTGTCCGCCAATGATGTTTCAACAATGCTGTTCAGCATTGTTTCAACAATGTTGTTCAGCATTGTTTCAACAATGTTGTTTAGCATTGTTTCAACAATGTTGTTCAGCATTATATTGACAATGTTGTTCAGCATTGTCTCAACAATGTTGTTCAGCATTGTTTCAACAATGTTGTTCAGGATTGTTTCAACAATGTTGTTCGCCAATGATTTTTCAACAATGTTGTTTAGCATTGTTTCAACAATGTTGTTCAGCATGGTTTCAACAATGTTGTTCAGCATTGTTCCATGTTTTCCAGGATTGTTTCAACAATGTTATTCAGCATTGTTTCAACAATGTTGTTCAGTATTGTTTCAACAATGTTGTTCAGCATTGTTTCAACAATGTTGTTCAGCATTGTTTCAACAATGCTGTTCGCCAATGATGTTTCAACAATGTTGTTTAGCATTGTTTAAACAATGCTGTTCAGCATTGTTACAACAATGTTGTTCAGTATTGTTTCAACTATGTTATTCAGCATTGTTTCAACAATGTTGTTTAGCATTGTTTCAACAATGTTGTTCAGCATTATTTCGACAATGTTGTTCAGCATTGTCTCAACAATGTTGTTCAGCATTGTTTCAACAATGTTGATCAGCATTGTTTCAACAATGTTGTTCGCCAATGATGTTTCAACAATGTTGTTTAGCATTGTTTCAACAATGTTGTTCAGCATGGTTTCAACAATGTTGTTCAGCATTGTTCCATGTTGTCCAGGATTGTTTCAACAATGTTATTCAGCATTGTTTCAACAATGTTGTTCAGCATTGTTTCAACAATGTTGTTCAGCATTGTTTCAACATTGTTGTTCAGAATTGTTTCAACAATGTTGTTCAGCATTGTTTCAACAATGTTGTTCAGCATTGTTTCAACAATGTTGTTCAGCATTGTTTCAACAATGTTGTTCAGTATTGTTTCAACAATGTTGTTCAGTATTGTTTCAACAATGTTGTTCAGCATTGTTTCAACAATGTTGTTCGCCAATGATGTTTCAACAATGTTGTTTAGCATTGTTTCAACAATGCTATTCAGCATTGTTTCAACAATGTTGTTCAGCATTATTTCGACAACGTTGTTCAGCATTGTCTCAACAATGTTGTTCAGCATTGTTTCAACAATGTTGTTCAGGATTGTTTCAACAATGTTGTACGCCAATGATTTTTCAACAATGTTGTTTAGCATTGTTTCAACAATGTTGTTCAGCATGGTTTCAACAATGTTGTTCAGCATTGTTCCATGTTTTCCAGGATTGTTTCAACAATGTTATTCAGCATTGTTTCAACAATGTTGTTCAGTATTGTTTCAACAATGTTGTTCAGCATTGTTTCAACAATGTTGTTCAGCATTGTTTCAACAATGCTGTTCGCCAATGATGTTTCAACAATGTTGTTTAGCATTGTTTCAACAATGCTGTTCAGCATTGTTTCAACAATGTTGTTCAGTATTGTTTCAACTATGTTGTTCAGCATTGTTTCAACAATGTTGTTTAGCATTGTTTCAACAATGTTGTTCAGCATTATTTCGACAATGTTGTTCAGCATTGTCTCAACAATGTTGTTCAGCATTGTTTCAACAATGTTGTTCAGCATTGTTTCAACAATGTTGTTCGCCAATGATGTTTCAACAATGTTGTTCAGCATTGTTTCAACAATGTTGTTCAGCATGGTTTCAACAATGTTGTTCAGCATTGTTCCATGTTGTCCAGGATTGTTTCAACAATGTTATTCAGCATTGTTTCAACAATGTTGTTCAGCATTGTTTCAACAATGTTGTTCAGCATTGTTTCAACAATGTTGTTCAGAATTGTTTCAACAATGTTGTTCAGCATTGTTTCAACAATGTTGTTCAGCATTGTTTCAACAATGTTGTTCAGCATTGTTTCAACAATGTTGTTCAGTATTGTTTCAACAATGTTGTTCAGTATTGTTTCAACAATGTTGTTCAGCATTGTTTCAACAATGTTGTTCGCCAATGATGTTTCAACAATGTTGTTTAGCATTGTTTCAACAATGCTATTCAGCATTGTTTCAACAATGTTGTTCAGCATTATTTCAACAATGTTGTTCAGTATTGTTTCAACAATGTTGTTCAGCATTGTTTCAACAATGTTGTTCGCCAATGATGTTTTAACAATGTTGTTTAGCATTGTTTCAACAATGCTGTTCAGCATTGTTTCAACAATGTTGTTCAGCATTGTTTCAACAATATTGTTTAGCATTCTTTGAACAATGTTGTTCAGCATTATTTCGACAATGTTGTTCAGCATTGTCTCAACAATGTTGTTCAGCATTGTCTCAACAATGTTGTTCAGCATTGTTTCAACAATGTTGTCGCCAATGATGTTTCAACAATGTTGTTTAGCATTGTTTCAACAATGTTGTTCAGCATGGTTTCAACAATGTTGTTCAGCATTGTTCCATGTTGTCCAGGATTGTTTCAACAATGTTGTTCAGCATTGTTTCAACAATGTTGTTCAGCATTGTTTCAACAATCAGCATTGTTTCAACAATGTTGTTCAGCATTGTTTCAACAATGTTGTTCAGTATTGTTTCAACAATGTTGTTCAGCATTGTTTCAACAATGTTGTTCAGCATTGTTTCAACAATGTTGTTCGCCAATGATGTTTCAACAATGTTGTCCGCCAATGATGTTTCAACAATGCTGTTCAGCATTGTTTCAACAATGTTGTTCAGCATTGTTTCAACAATGTTGTATAGCATTGTTTCAACAATGTTGTTCAGCATTATTTCGACAATGTTGTTCAGCATTGTCTCAACAATGTTAATAAATAAATAATAAAATAAATGTCTTTATTGAAGATTTGAAACAAACGTTCAAATTTACAGTGAATCGTATATAAATTATAAATTAGAATAATTACATAAACCTAATAAATATTTACAAAATCCTTCTATTACAGTGTCTATCAATCACACTTCATGTTCATGTTCTTATCATTTCTAAACATACTTGAAGAGGCATCTATTTACAAAGCAACGTTTAAATCTATCAGTCCTAATTTTGGGTATAATAAACGGATGGCCACGAGGTCTCAAAATTCTTGCCTTTTTATTCGGCAATAAATCATGCAAGCGATTATCAGAATTAGTACTAATTTTATGCCAAAGTCTCCGATCGAATTTTTCCAGTAAATCAAGGGCTGGAGTTATTGATTTAACATAACCAAATTTCTTAGCTCTATATTGCAACCTATCAATATTACTCAAATATTTTGTATAGCTCGCTACTCCCCAAACCTGTATCCCATACATAAATAATGACATTATGATTGAATTGAAAATAATATCCAATTCATCCCTGCCATAACCATGACTCTTACACACTCTCAAAATATACATCCTACTATTCGCCTTCTTCATCAATATCCTAAAATGGTCATCCCAATTATTAGCATTATTGCTAAAATGCACACCTAATAACTTAATACTTTCGTTTTGTTCAATTCCATGGACAGGAGGCGGAATATTCCTCTTTACATTACGCTTAATCACCAGCTCTTTTGTCTTGTCAAGGTTGAGAGACATATTGTTGTGATGAGACCATTCTAAGATGTTAGTAACTTCCGCCATTGCCGAATCATCACAACCGTTAGATGGAACACTGACTGTTATGTCATCAGCAAACTTGACAAGCATAGATTCACTGGAAGCCTGATAAATATCATTAACCATAATAGAAAAGAGTATTGGCCCCAATACTGTTCCTTGGGGAACTCCTCTGTTAATGGGCAAAAAAGCACCTACTTGTCCAGGGAAGCACACCCTTTGTGATCTATTATCAAGAAAACTAATCAACCAGTTAATAATATAAGGGTTAATTGATGTAGATTTCAACTTATTGCAGACAATATTATGAGACACCATGTCAAATGCCTTTGAAAAATCAAAAGACAACACTCTGACAAAGTCAAAATCTGTATCCAAACATTTCATCCAGAAATGTTGACTACGTAGTAAGGCCATGACAGAATTACACCCCTCCTTATATGCAAACTGATCCTTACCTATTAATGGTTTAACGGGCTCCCTTATTTCCTGTTTCAAAACAATTCGCTCAAAAAGCCGCATAATAACTGACGTAATAGAAATAGGTCTTAATTGCTGAAACGACGTAGTAGGAATTTCTTTAGGTAATGGCGAAATGTTTGCAGTTTTCCAAAGATCGGGTACTACTTGTTGCTTCAATGAGCAATTAAATATATAAGTAATGGCAGGTGCTAATTCCAGGGAATATTCCGACCACAGCCAACAAGGAATTTCATCAGGTCCCTTAGTTGTTTTCTTGAGGTATTTTAGCGCCTCAACTACAGTGTATTCTTCTACACTTGGGACCCTAATGTCATCCGCAATAACAACCAGGTCAGGTTTATTGTAATTAGGGTCTGTATTAATTCCCTGGAAATACCCATTAACATCGTCGATATTAAAAATAGAGAATATAGAGTCGTTTTTCCTCGTTCTACCAGTCATAACATTAACATTATTCCACCATTCCCTACAACCTCTTCTAAGCTTCTTGTTCTCAGACTTAACAGAATTAATTTGATTAGTACGTATAATCTCATTTATCTTAGGTTGCAATATATCAGCCTCTACAACCATGCCCTTATGCAAAAATTTGCGTCTACGATTAAGTAGGATCTTGAGTAAAGGCGAAAAATACGGTGGATCATTAGATGAAACCTTTACTCGCTTCACTGGAAAACAAGAATCGAAAATGGGATATAGAATTGAATAAAAAACATTAATTGCAATTCTTACATTGGGTTCATTCATTACCGGAGACCAGTTCACATTCTTAAGCAGATTAAACATTCGAGCCTTGCGATGATCCCTCACATCACGAATCTCAACCATAGTTCTTTCAGGTGGGCCATGTCTTAACTTCGGGTGTACGAAAACTCCAAGATGATCTGTTACTAAGAGACTCTTAGCACAGCAAACCTTTCCAAAATTCCATGGTACATTAGTTAAAAACTTATCCAAAGTGCGGTTTTTCCTGGTAGGCAACTTAACCAATTGCGACAAATTTGTCTGTAGTTGAAGCTGTTGCAGGTTAAGTTGGTTGAGATCACCCGCTATTACAATTTCTGCTTTTGGAGATGTGGAGAGTATTTCATCACAGGCATGAATTAAAAAATCTATCAATTCAAATTCATTATACGTGGGTGATGGAGGGTGGTAAAGCGAAGCGATCCAAATTGAATTGCCTGTACAGCCACATTTTATTTTTGCCCATAAACATTCAAAGTTATTAGATGACAGGTCCAAACGTTCCATTTTCCAATCATTCCGACACATAATAGCAACACCTCCACCCTGTCTTCCAATTATATCCTTACGAAGCAACGTAATTAAAACCATCTGGAGTTACCAGATGATTAGGTATGCGCTCATTCAACCAAGACTCGGAGATAAAACAAACATCAATAGAGTTTGTTCTAAGTTTTTCACGTAACCCTTCTATGGCAAACGGTTTCGCCAAAGATCGAGTATTAAGTACCAAACATTTTGGGTACACCTTAGGTTAATTGCGTGAGAGGCAATTTAACCAACTCAACGGAAGTTAAGGCACTCCTTGATAATTTGTCTTTCATATTTATTACGCGTTGCCGTCTGCATACACCGATAAAAATCGGAATTTTGCCGTAGTTTGGGACAGAATGAAATGTACTATATTCACTCATGGTAGGCAATTTCTTTAATCGAACATGATTTCCAGCTCTCCTTCCTCTCAAGTTCTTTAGAAGGCCGAACGACTTTAAATCAAACCATGTGCTCGGTGACAATGGCGGTTCCCTGCAAGCGTGTTGAGTCAGATGATTCCCTCCAAATTTCCACCAACTCTTCATCGATAATAAAAATCCTCTTGAATATTGTAGTTCGGAATACATAGCAAGCCAATGTAATACTAGTAACACAGCACAAAACACAAAATGAAGCATACACATCAAGAAATCGAGGAGCTAATTATTTTAATGCAGCCACACAGCCGGCGCTCTTGTTCAGCATTGTTTCAACAATGTTGTTCAGGATTGTTTCAACAATGTTGTTCGCCAATGATTTTTCAACAATGTTGTTTAGCATTGTTTCAACAATGTTGTTCAGCATGGTTTCAACAATGTTGTTCAGCATTGTTCCATGTTTTCCAGGATTGTTTCAACAATGTTATTCAGCATTGTTTCAACAATGTTGTTCAGTATTGTTTCAACAATGTTGTTCAGCATTGTTTCAACAATGTTGTTCAGCATTGTTTCAACAATGTTGTTCGCCAATGATGTTTCAACAATGTTGTTTAGCATTGTTTCAACAATGTTGTTCAGCATGGTTTCAACAATGTTGTTCAGCATTGTTCCATGTTGTCCAGGATTGTTTCAACAATGTTATTCAGCATTGTTTCAACAATGTTGTTCAGCATTGTTTCAACAATGTTGTTCAGCATTGTTTCAACAATGTTGTTCAGAATTGTTTCAACAATGTTGTTCAGCATTGTTTCAACAATGTTGTTCAGCATTGTTTCAACAATGTTGTTCAGCATTGTTTCAACAATGTTGTCCAGTATTGTTTCAACAATGTTGTTCAGTATTGTTTCAACAATGTTGTTTAGCATTGTTTCAACAATGTTGTTCAGCATTGTTTCAACAATGTTGTTCGCCAATGATGTTTCAACAATGTTGTTCGCCAATGATGTTTCAACAATGCTGTTCAGCATTGTTTCAACAATGTTGTTCAGCATTGTTTCAACAATGTTGTTTAGCATTGTTTCAACAATGTTGTTCAGCATTATTTCGACAATGTTGTTCAGCATTGTCTCAACAATGTTGTTCAGCATTGTTTCAACAATGTTGTTCAGGATTGTTTCAACAATGTTGTTCGCCAATGATTTTTCAACAATGTTGTTTAGCATTGTTTCAACAATGTTGTTCAGCATGGTTTCAACAATGTTGTTCAGCATTGTTCCATGTTTTCCAGGATTGTTTCGACAATGTTGTTCAGCATTGTCTCAACAATGTTGTTCAGCATTGTTTCAACAATGTTGTTCAGCATTGTTTCAACAATGTTGTTCGCCAATGATGTTTCAACAATGTTGTTTAGCATTGTTTCAACAATGTTGTTCAGCATGGTTTCAACAATGTTGTTCAGCATTGTTCCATGTTGTCCAGGATTGTTTCAACAATGTTATTCAGCATTGTTTCAACAATGTTGTTCAGCATTGTTTCAACAATGTTGTTCAGCATTGTTTCAACAATGTTGTTCAGAATTGCTTCAACAATGTTGTTCAGCATTGTTTCAACAATGTTGTTCAGCATTGTTTCAACAATGTTGTTCAGCATTGTTTCAACAATGTTGTTCAGTATTGTTTCAACAATGTTGTTCAGTATTGTTTCAACAATGTTGTTTAGCATTGTTTCAACAATGTTGTTCAGCATTGTTTCAACAATGTTGTTCGCCAATGATGTTTCAACAATGTTGTTCGCCAATGATGTTTCAACAATGCTGTTCAGCATTGTTTCAACAATGTTGTTCAGCATTGTTTCAACAATGTTGTTTAGCATTGTTTCAACAATGTTGTTCAGCATTATTTCGACAATGTTGTTCAGCATTGTCTCAACAATGTTGTTCAGCATTGTTCCAACAATGTTGTTCAGGATTGTTTCAACAATGTTGTTCGCCAATGATTTTTCAACAATGTTGTTTAGCATTGTTTCAACAATGTTGTTCAGCATGGTTTCAACAATGTTGTTCAGCATTGTTCCATGTTTTCCAGGATTGTTTCAACAATGTTATTCAGCATTGTTTCAACAATGTTGTTCAGTATTGTTTCAACAATGTTGTTCAGCATTGTTTCAACAATGTTGTTCAGCATTGTTTCAACAATGTTTTTCAGCATTGTTTCAACAATGTTGTTCAGTATTGTTTCAACAATGTTGTTCAGTATTGTTTCAACAATGTTGTTTAGCATTGTTTCAACAATGTTGTTCAGCATTGTTTCAACAATGTTGTTCGCCAATGATGTTTCAACAATGTTGTTCAGCATTATTTCGACAATGTTGTTCAGCATTGTCTCAACAATGTTGTTCAGCATTGTTTCAACAATGTTGTTCAGGATTGTTTCAACAATGTTGTTCGCCAATGATTTTTCAACAATGTTGTTTAGCATTGTTTCAACAATGTTGTTCAGCATGGTTTCAACAATGTTGTTCAGCATTGTTCCATGTTTTCCAGGATTGTTTCAACAATGTTATTCAGCATTGTTTCAACAATGTTGTTCAGTATTGTTTCAACAATGTTGTTCAGCATTGTTTCAACAATGTTGTTCAGCATTGTTTCAACAATGCTGTTCGCCAATGATGTTTCAACAATGTTGTTTAGCATTGTTTCAACAATGCTGTTCAGCATTGTTTCAACAATGTTGTTCAGTATTGTTTCAACAATGTTGTTCAGCATTGTTTCAACAATGTTGTTTAGCATTGTTTCAACAATGTTGTTCAGCATTATTTCGACAATGTTGTTCAGCATTGTCTCAACAATGTTGTTCAGCATTGTTTCAACAATGTTGTTCAGCATTGTTTCAACAATGTTGTTCAGCATTGTTTCAACAATGTTGTTCGCCAATGATGTTTCAACAATGTTGTTTAGCATTATTTCAACAATGTTGTTCAGCATGGTTTCAACAATGTTGTTCAGCATTGTTCCATGTTGTCCATGATTGTTTCAACAATGTTATTCAGCATTGTTTCAACAATGTTGTTCAGCATTGTTTCAACAATGTTGTTCAGCATTGTTTCAACAATGTTGTTCAGTATTGTTTCAACAATGTTGTTCAGTATTGTTTCAACAATGTTGTTCAGCATTGTTTCAACAATGTTGTTCAGTATTGTTTCAACAATGTTGTTTAGCATTGTTTCAACAATGTTGTTCAGCATGGTTTCAACAATGTTGTTCAGCATTGTTCCATGTTGTCCAGGATTGTTTCAACAATGTTATTCAGCATTGTTTCAACAATGTTGTTCAGCATTGTTTCAACAATGTTGTTCAGCATTGTTTCAACAATGTTGTTTAGCATTGTTTCAACAATGTTGTTTAGCATTGTTTCAACAATGTTGTTCAGTATTGTTTCAACAATGTTGTTCAGTATTGTTTCAAAAATGTTGTTCAGTATTGTTTCAACAATGTTGTTCAGCATTGTTTCAACAATGTTGTTCAGCATTGTTTCAACAATGTTGTTCGCCAATGATGTTTCAACAATGTTGTTTAGCATTGTTTCAACAAATGTTGTTCAGCATTGTTTCAAAGATGTTGTTCAGCATTGTTTCAACAATGTTGTTCAGCATTGTTTCAACAATGTTGTTCAGCATTGTTTCAGCAATGTTGTTCAGCATTGTTTCAACAATTTTGTTCAGCATTGTTTCAACAATGTTGTTCAGCATTGTTTCAACAATGTTGTTCCGCATTGTTTCAACAATGTCGTTCAGTATTGTTTCAACAATTTTGTTCAGTATTGTTTCAACAATGTTGTTCAGTATTGTTTCAACAATGTTGTTCGGTATTGTTTCAACAATGTTATTCAGTATTGTTTCAAACATGTTGTTCAGCATTGTTTCAACAATGTTGTTCAGCGTTGTTTCAACAATGTTGTTCAGCATTGATTCAACAATGTTGTTCAGCATTGTTTCAACAATGTTGTTCAGTATTGTTTCGACAATGTTGTTCAGCATTGTTTCAACAATATTGTTCAGCATTGTTTCAACAATGTTGTTCAGCATTGTTTCAACAATGTTGTTCAGCATTGTTTCAACAATGTTGTTCGCCAATGATGTTTCAACAATGTTGTTCAGCATTGTTTCAACAATGTTGTTCGCCAATGATGTTTCAACAATATTGTTCAGTATTGTTTCAACAATGTTGTTCAGTATTGTTTCAACAATGTTGTTCAGCATTGTTTCAACAATGTTGTTAAGCGTTGTTTCAACAATGTTGTTCAGTATTGTTTCAACAATGTTGTTCAGCATTGTTTCAACAATGTTGTTCAGCATTGTTTCAACAATGTTGTTCAGTATTGTTTCAACAATGTTGTTCAGCATTGTTTCAACAATGTTGTTCAGCATTGTTTCAACAATGTTGTTCAGTATTGTTTCAACAATGTTGTTCAGCATTGTTTCAACAATGTTGTTCAGCATTGTTTCAACAATGTTGTTCGCCAATGATGTTTCAACAATGTTATTTAGCATTGTTTCAACAATGCTGTTCAGCATTGTTTCAACAATGTTGTTCGGCATTGTTTCAACAATGTTGTTGAGCATTGTTTCAACAATGTTGTTCAGCATTATTTCGACAATGTTGTTCAGCATTGTCTCAACAATGTTGTTCAGCATTGTCTCAACAATGTTGTTCAGCATTGTTTCAACAATGTTGTTCAGCATTGTTTCAACAATGTTGTTCAGCATTGTTTCAACAATGTTGTTCGCCAATGATGTTTCAACAATGTTGTTTAGCATTGTTTCAACAATGCTGTTCAGCATTGTCTCAACAATGTTGTTCAGCATTGTTTTAACAATGTTGTTCAGCATTGATTTAACAATGTTGTTCGCCAATGTTTCAACAATGTTGTTTAGCATTGTTTCAACAATGTTGTTCAGCATGGTTTCAACAATGTTGTTCAGCATTGTTTCAACAATGTTGTACGCCAATGATGTTTCAACAATATTGTTCAGTATTGTTTCAACAATGTTGTTCAGTATTGTTTCAACAATGTTGTTCAGCATTGTTTCAACAATGTTGTTAAGCGTTGTTTCAACAATGTTGTTCAGTATTGTTTCAACAATGTTGTTCAGCATTGTTTCAACAATGTTGTTCAGCATTGTTTCAACAATGTTGTTCAGTATTGTTTCAACAATGTTGTTCAGCATTGTTTCAACAATGTTGTTAAGCGTTGTTTCAACAATGTTGTTCAGTATTGTTTCAACAATGTTGTTCAGCATTGTTTCAACAATGTTGTTCAGCATTGTTTCAACAATGTTGTTCAGTATTGTTTCAACAATGTTGTTCAGCATTGTTTCAACAATGTTGTTCAGCATTGTTTCAACAATGTTGTTCAGTATTGTTTCAACAATGTTGTTCAGCATGGTTTCAACAATGTTGTTCAGCATTGTTCCATGTTGTCCAGGATTGTTTCAACAATGTTATTCAGCATTGTTTCAACAATGTTGTTCAGCATTGTTTCAACAATGTTGTTCAGCATTGTTTCAACAATGTTGTTTAGCATTGTTTCAACAATGTTGTTTAGCATTGTTTCAACAATGTTGTTCAGTATTGTTTCAACAATGTTGTTCAGTATTGTTTCAAAAATGTTGTTCAGTATTGTTTCAACAATGTTGTTCAGCATTGTTTCAACAATGTTGTTCAGCATTGTTTCAACAATGTTGTTCGCCAATGATGTTTCAACAATGTTGTTTAGCATTGTTTCAACAAATGTTGTTCAGCATTGTTTCAAAGATGTTGTTCAGCATTGTTTCAACAATGTTGTTCAGCATTGTTTCAACAATGTTGTTCAGCATTGTTTCAGCAATGTTGTTCAGCATTGTTTCAACAATTTTGTTCAGCATTGTTTCAACAATGTTGTTCAGCATTGTTTCAACAATGTTGTTCAGCATTGTTTCAACAATGTCGTTCAGTATTGTTTCAACAATGTTGTTCAGTATTGTTTCAACAATGTTGTTCAGTATTGTTTCAACAATGTTGTTCGGTATTGTTTCAACAATGTTATTCAGTATTGTTTCAAACATGTTGTTCAGCATTGTTTCAACAATGTTGTTCAGCGTTGTTTCAACAATGTTGTTCAGCATTGATTCAACAATGTTGTTCAGCATTGTTTCAACAATGTTGTTCAGTATTGTTTCGACAATGTTGTTCAGCATTGTTTCAACAATATTGTTCAGCATTGTTTCAACAATGTTGTTCAGCATTGTTTCAACAATGTTGTTCAGCATTGTTTCAACAATGTTGTTCGCCAATGATGTTTCAACAATGTTGTTCAGCATTGTTTCAACAATGTTGTTCGCCAATGATGTTTCAACAATATTGTTCAGTATTGTTTCAACAATGTTGTTCAGTATTGTTTCAACAATGTTGTTCAGCATTGTTTCAACAATGTTGTTAAGCGTTGTTTCAACAATGTTGTTCAGTATTGTTTCAACAATGTTGTTCAGCATTGTTTCAACAATGTTGTTCAGCATTGTTTCAACAATGTTGTTCAGTATTGTTTCAACAATGTTGTTCAGCATTGTTTCAACAATGTTGTTCAGCATTGTTTCAACAATGTTGTTCAGTATTGTTTCAACAATGTTGTTCAGCATTGTTTCAACAATGTTGTTCAGCATTGTTTCAACAATGTTGTTCGCCAATGATGTTTCAACAATGTTATTTAGCATTGTTTCAACAATTTTGTTCAGCATTGTTTCAACAATGTTGTTCAGCATTGTTTCAACAATGTTGTTCCGCATTGTTTCAACAATGTCGTTCAGTATTGTTTCAACAATTTTGTTCAGTATTGTTTCAACAATGTTGTTCAGTATTGTTTCAACAATGTTGTTCGGTATTGTTTCAACAATGTTATTCAGTATTGTTTCAAACATGTTGTTCAGCATTGTTTCAACAATGTTGTTCAGCGTTGTTTCAACAATGTTGTTCAGCATTGATTCAACAATGTTGTTCAGCATTGTTTCAACAATGTTGTTCAGTATTGTTTCGACAATGTTGTTCAGCATTGTTTCAACAATATTGTTCAGCATTGTTTCAACAATGTTGTTCAGCATTGTTTCAACAATGTTGTTCAGCATTGTTTCAACAATGTTGTTCGCCAATGATGTTTCAACAATGTTGTTCAGCATTGTTTCAACAATGTTGTTCGCCAATGATGTTTCAACAATATTGTTCAGTATTGTTTCAACAATGTTGTTCAGTATTGTTTCAACAATGTTGTTCAGCATTGTTTCAACAATGTTGTTAAGCGTTGTTTCAACAATGTTGTTCAGTATTGTTTCAACAATGTTGTTCAGCATTGTTTCAACAATGTTGTTCAGCATTGTTTCAACAATGTTGTTCAGTATTGTTTCAACAATGTTGTTCAGCATTGTTTCAACAATGTTGTTCAGCATTGTTTCAACAATGTTGTTCAGTATTGTTTCAACAATGTTGTTCAGCATTGTTTCAACAATGTTGTTCAGCATTGTTTCAACAATGTTGTTCGCCAATGATGTTTCAACAATGTTATTTAGCATTGTTTCAACAATGCTGTTCAGCATTGTTTCAACAATGTTGTTCGGCATTGTTTCAACAATGTTGTTGAGCATTGTTTCAACAATGTTGTTCAGCATTATTTCGACAATGTTGTTCAGCATTGTCTCAACAATGTTGTTCAGCATTGTCTCAACAATGTTGTTCAGCATTGTTTCAACAATGTTGTTCAGCATTGTTTCAACAATGTTGTTCAGCATTGTTTCAACAATGTTGTTCGCCAATGATGTTTCAACAATGTTGTTTAGCATTGTTTCAACAATGCTGTTCAGCATTGTCTCAACAATGTTGTTCAGCATTGTTTTAACAATGTTGTTCAGCATTGATTTAACAATGTTGTTCGCCAATGTTTCAACAATGTTGTTTAGCATTGTTTCAACAATGTTGTTCAGCATGGTTTCAACAATGTTGTTCAGCATTGTTTCAACAATGTTGTACGCCAATGATGTTTCAACAATATTGTTCAGTATTGTTTCAACAATGTTGTTCAGTATTGTTTCAACAATGTTGTTCAGCATTGTTTCAACAATGTTGTTAAGCGTTGTTTCAACAATGTTGTTCAGTATTGTTTCAACAATGTTGTTCAGCATTGTTTCAACAATGTTGTTCAGCATTGTTTCAACAATGTTGTTCAGTATTGTTTCAACAATGTTGTTCAGCATTGTTTTCAACAATGTTGTTAAGCGTTGTTTCAACAATGTTGTTCAGTATTGTTTCAACAATGTTGTTCAGCATTGTTTCAACAATGTTGTTCAGCATTGTTTCAACAATGTTGTTCAGTATTGTTTCAACAATGTTGTTCAGCATTGTTTCAACAATGTTGTTCAGCATTGTTTCAACAATGTTGTTCAGTATTGTTTCAACAATGTTGTTCAGCATGGTTTCAACAATGTTGTTCAGCATTGTTCCATGTTGTCCAGGATTGTTTCAACAATGTTATTCAGCATTGTTTCAACAATGTTGTTCAGCATTGTTTCAACAATGTTGTTCAGCATTGTTTCAACAATGTTGTTTAGCATTGTTTCAACAATGTTGTTTAGCATTGTTTCAACAATGTTGTTCAGTATTGTTTCAACAATGTTGTTCAGTATTGTTTCAAAAATGTTGTTCAGTATTGTTTCAACAATGTTGTTCAGCATTGTTTCAACAATGTTGTTCAGCATTGTTTCAACAATGTTGTTCGCCAATGATGTTTCAACAATGTTGTTTAGCATTGTTTCAACAAATGTTGTTCAGCATTGTTTCAAAGATGTTGTTCAGCATTGTTTCAACAATGTTGTTCAGCATTGTTTCAACAATGTTGTTCAGCATTGTTTCAGCAATGTTGTTCAGCATTGTTTCAACAATTTTGTTCAGCATTGTTTCAACAATGTTGTTCAGCATTGTTTCAACAATGTTGTTCAGCATTGTTTCAACAATGTCGTTCAGTATTGTTTCAACAATGTTGTTCAGTATTGTTTCAACAATGTTGTTCAGTATTGTTTCAACAATGTTGTTCGGTATTGTTTCAACAATGTTATTCAGTATTGTTTCAAACATGTTGTTCAGCATTGTTTCAACAATGTTGTTCAGCGTTGTTTCAACAATGTTGTTCAGCATTGATTCAACAATGTTGTTCAGCATTGTTTCAACAATGTTGTTCAGTATTGTTTCGACAATGTTGTTCAGCATTGTTTCAACAATATTGTTCAGCATTGTTTCAACAATGTTGTTCAGCATTATTTCAACAATGTTGTTCAGCATTGTTTCAACAATGTTGTTCGCCAATGATGTTTCAACAATGTTGTTCAGCATTGTTTCAACAATGTTGTTCGCCAATGATGTTTCAACAATATTGTTCAGTATTGTTTCAACAATGTTGTTCAGTATTGTTTCAACAATGTTGTTCAGCATTGTTTCAACAATGTTGTTAAGCGTTGTTTCAACAATGTTGTTCAGTATTGTTTCAACAATGTTGTTCAGCATTGTTTCAACAATGTTGTTCAGCATTGTTTCAACAATGTTGTTCAGTATTGTTTCAACAATGTTGTTCAGCATTGTTTCAACAATGTTGTTCAGCATTGTTTCAACAATGTTGTTCAGTATTGTTTCAACAATGTTGTTCAGCATTGTTTCAACAATGTTGTTCAGCATTGTTTCAACAATGTTGTTCGCCAATGATGTTTCAACAATGTTATTTAGCATTGTTTCAACAATGCTGTTCAGCATTGTTTCAACAATGTTGTTCGGCATTGTTTCAACAATGTTGTTGAGCATTGTTTCAACAATGTTGTTCAGCATTATTTCGACAATGTTGTTCAGCATTGTCTCAACAATGTTGTTCAGCATTGTCTCAACAATGTTGTTCAGCATTGTTTCAACAATGTTGTTCAGCATTGTTTCAACAATGTTGTTCAGCATTGTTTCAACAATGTTGTTCGCCAATGATGTTTCAACAATGTTGTTTAGCATTGTTTCAACAATGCTGTTCAGCATTGTCTCAACAATGTTGTTCAGCATTGTTTTAACAATGTTGTTCAGCATTGATTTAACAATGTTGTTCGCCAATGTTTCAACAATGTTGTTTAGCATTGTTTCAACAATGTTGTTCAGCATGGTTTCAACAATGTTGTTCAGCATTGTTTCAACAATGTTGTTCGCCAATGATGTTTCAACAATATTGTTCAGTATTGTTTCAACAATGTTGTTCAGTATTGTTTCAACAATGTTGTTCAGCATTGTTTCAACAATGTTGTTAAGCGTTGTTTCAACAATGTTGTTCAGTATTGTTTCAACAATGTTGTTCAGCATTGTTTCAACAATGTTGTTCAGCATTGTTTCAACAATGTTGTTCAGTATTGTTTCAACAATGTTGTTCAGCATTGTTTCAACAATGTTGTTAAGCGTTGTTTCAACAATGTTGTTCAGTATTGTTTCAACAATGTTGTTCAGCATTGTTTCAACAATGTTGTTCAGCATTGTTTCAACAATGTTGTTCAGTATTGTTTCAACAATGTTGTTCAGCATTGTTTCAACAATGTTGTTCAGCATTGTTTCAACAATGTTGTTCAGTATTGTTTCAACAATGTTGTTCAGCATTGTTTCAACAATGTTGTTCAGCATTGTTTCAACAATGTTGTTCGCCAATGATGTTTCAACAATGTTGTTTAGCATTGTTTCAACAATGCTGTTCAGCATTGTTTCAACAATGTTGTTCGGCATTGTTTCAACAATGTTGTTTAGCATTGTTTCAACAATGTTGTTCAGCATTATTTCGACAATGTTGTTCAGCATTGTCTCAACAATGTTGTTCAGCATTGTCTCAACAATGTTGTTCAGCATTGTTTCAACAATGTTGTTCAGCATAGTTTCAACAATGTTGTTCAGCATTGTTTCAACAATGTTGTTCGCCAATGATGTTTCAACAATGTTGTTTAGCATTGTTTCAACAATGCTGTTCAGCATTGTCTCAACAATGTTGTTCAGCATTGTCTCAACAATGTTGTTCAGCATTGTTTCAACAATGTTGTTCGCCAATGTTTCAACAATGTTGTTTAGCATTGTTTCAACAATGTTGTTCAGCATGGTTTCAACAATGTTGTTCAGCATTGTTCCATGTTTTCCAGGATTGTTTCAACAATGTTGTTCAGCATTGTCTCAACAATGTTGTTCAGCATTGTCTCAACAATGTTGTTCAGCATTGTTTCAACAATGTTGTTCAGCATAGTTTCAACAATGTTGTTCAGCATTGTTTCAACAATGTTGTTCGCCAATGATGTTTCAACAATGTTGTTTAGCATTGTTTCAACAATGCTGTTCAGCATTGTCTCAACAATGTTGTTCAGCATTGTCTCAACAATGTTGTTCAGCATTGTTTCAACAATGTTGTTCGCCAATGTTTCAACAATGTTGTTTAGCATTGTTTCAACAATGTTGTTCAGCATGGTTTCAACAATGTTGTTCAGCATTGTTCCATGTTTTCCAGGATTGTTTCAACAATGTTGTTCAGCATTGTTTCAACAATGTTGTTCAGTATTGTTTCAACAATGTTGTTCAGTATTGTTTCAACAATGTTGTTCAGTATAGTTTCAACAATGTTAATCAGCATTGTTTCAACAATGTTGTTAAGCATTGTTTCAACAATGTTGTTCAGTATTGTTTCAACAATGTTGTTAAGCATTATTTCAACAATGTTGTTCAGCATTGTTTCAACAATGTTGTTCAGTATTGTTTCAACAATGTTGTTCAGCATTGTTTCAACAATGTTGTTCAGCATTGTTTCAACAATGTTGTTCAGTATTGTTTCAACAATGTTGTTCAGCATTGTTTCAACAATGTTGTTCAGCATTATTTCGACAATGTTGTTCAGCATTGTCTCAACAATGTTGTTCAGCATTGTTTCGACAATGTTGTTCAGCATTGTTTCAACAATGTTGTTCATCAATGATGTTTCAACAATGTTGTTTAGTATTGTTTCAACAATGCTGTTCAGCATTGTTTCAACAATGATGTTCAGTATTGTTTCAACAATGTTGTTCAGCATTGTCTCAACAATGTTGTTTAGCATTGTTTCAAAAATGTTGTTCAGCATTGTTTGAACAATGTTGTTCGCCAATGATGTTTCAACAATATGTTGTTTAGCATTGTTTCAACAATGTTGTTCAGCATTGTTTCAACAATGTTGTTCAGTATTGTTTCAACAATGTTGTTCGCCAATGATGTTTCAACAATGTTGTTTAGCATTGTTTCAACAATGTTGTTCAGCATTGTTTCAACAATGTTGTTCAGCATTGTTTCAACAATGTTGTTCGCCATTGATGTTTCAACAATGTTGTCCAGGATTGATGAATTAACAACAAAAATATGTTCGCTATTGTTATATCACGGTTGTTCAACCTTATTAACAAGTTGTAACAGTATTGATGGCTGAACAATACTGTAACAACATTATCATGGCTGAACGTGTTGACAATATTGTTCACAGTTGACAGCACAACATTGTTCACAGTTGACAGCACAAGATTGTTCACAGTTGACAGCACAGTATTGTTCACAGTTACAGCACAACATTGTTCATGGTTGACAGCACAACGTTGTTCACAGTCGACAGCACAACATTGTTCACAGTCGACAGCACAACATTGTTCACATGAAGTTGGCAGCACAACATTGTTCACAGTTGGCAGCACAACATTGTTCACAGTTAGCAGTGCAACATTGTTCACAGTTGGCAGTGCAACATTGTTCACAGTTGGCAGTGCAACATTGTTCACAGTTGGCAGTACAACATTGTTCACAGTTGAAAGCACAACATTGTTCATAGTTGGCAGCATAACATTGTTCACAGTTGGCAGCACAAGATTGTTCACAGTTGGCAGTACAACATTGTTCACAGTTAACAGCACAACATTGTTCACAGCACAACATTGTTCACAGTTGACAGCACAACATTACACAACATCGTTCACACCTGTAGATAACTTGAACACGTTATGCATTTTTACACACGTACTTCCCATAGAAAAACCTGTGTATTAACTTTACCTTAACAAGGAAGGAGTTGGTAACTACTTGAATTGCCTCGAGTAGACAACATCAACCAGTGGTTAAGTAATAGCAACTTGACGAATACAACTCATATCAAGCCATAAACATTGTCCCACCCTAATAACAAAGTAAACAACAAACCAAAAAAATTGTTTGTTATATTGAGAAGAATATTTACCTAAATGTCCGAGAAGTGAGTGACGTATTATCGTATGTCGCGCTCGTGCGTGGAATTTCGACAAGTCACATGACTAGAAATATGTTCCGCAATAACCCCTCGCACGCCTTTTCTACTCCCCCCCCCCTAGAGTTTCGTTTCGAAGGCCATGGTCCACAAGGACCGCGCACGCCGTGTATTTATTTTATTGTCTGCAGATATTAAACAAATCGCACGTAGATTTTGAAGGTTATCTCGGTCAATATTTAATCGTTTTCAATTCTGAAAACAGATTTGGAATATTTGTTGTTCCTGAGGAACAACATGGCCAGATACTGAACTCGCTGTAAATGCCTTAATTGCGCCAGATTTCACACCAAATTACACAGAAACGACAACTACGACTTCATAAGAAATAAAATGAACTTTATTTCTTAATTTATGGCAATATTCTAGCATTTTAACGAAATCGAATGATTCCTGTTGCAAGACATTAAAATAGATCGTACATAAAGTACTCAAATATAATAATAAAAATACCCCAATTAAAACTGCGCAACATTTCACACTAAATTACACAGATTTAACGAAATCGAATGAATTCCCGTTGCAAACCATTAAAATAGATCGTAAATAAAGAGTCAAATATCAAAAAATAAATGTGCCGCAAGCTTGGGAAGCCTGTTGTGTTCGATGGCAACATTCATTGCATATGAAACAATAAACTGTTGATTTAATAGCATCGACTAATATTTTATATAGACATAACAATAAACAACACAGATTTGAATGATTTTGGAAAGTATTAAATTGTATGAGCATGTAGAAGTACTTTTAAAATTTAAATTTCTGATGTAATAACAAATGTTTTCGAAGCGCTAAGTGGAAACCCCGCGCTTGATCAAACACCCACCTAATCAGTTTTCTAACCCTAACCCCCCACCTAATGAGTTTTCTAACCCATCCCTCCCCCACCCACCGCCTTAAGTGTCTTCCTAACCCCGGCCGTATTTTCCTATACTAAAAACATCGTCCTAAAGACGCGGACTGTACGTCAACACTATATGATCTAACGCCGACCATGATCTATTCAGAGGACAGACGCACGGCTCGCGTCACATCAAACATGTCAGGCTGCTGCTTTTGTCTTTTTCCATGCCCCAGAAATCCAATAAGCATTTTGGCTTCAATTTTTATTTTATAAAACAAATAGATTCCATTTTGCCGTTCTTTTTCAGAACTTCCACCCCCGGGGGGGATGGTGGTGTTTTGAATTGATCGGTACATTACACTTCTGAGCCACAGGAAGAGAAAAAGCTTTTAAATACTTTCACCAAGCATACACTTACAGTTATATTAATTACAGTTATATTAATTACAGTTATATTAATTACAGTTATATTAATTACAGTTATATTAATTACAGTTATATTAATTACAGTTATATTAATTATCCGAGGTGTATATGACAGTGTTTTTCGTATTCGTGATTCAGAGGTGTCTAGGGCTTTCAAATTACCACATATTAATAGGTTGTTTGAAAATAATACTAGTTAATACTGTACAATTCATGCACAGAAGACCTCAGAACGTGGTAAGAACATCAGTGACCTCTCGAAGCAACTCGTCACGCGTGAGCCACTTTTTTGTTCTTCGTCTGTGCATGTATAACTGCACAGATAACGGTAAAATGGCAAAATAGCGTGACTTTACAGCGAGTATTCTCGAAACTGTGCATTTTATTTTGGTATTTTAGCATCTTATTCAGCCAGATATAAATATATGTGAATGGATCTAAGCAACTTTATGCTAATATATTTATAACGAAACCCTCCTGCAAGGTTAAGGAATGTATGCAAATTAATTGTTTAACTATAACCATTATGGTATATTTCGCCTTAGGCTAACTTTTCATGTGTCGACTCTAATGTAAATTAGCAAAACCCTTTGTTCACGATAATTGGCATTAGATTCGGCACATGAGAAGTTCGACGTTTGAAACGGGTTCCTTAAAAGATACATGCTTAGGATAAAGATGGTGAATTCCAAGGTATGAACAATGTAGCCAGTTTAAAGGAGTTTGTTTCCATTCTAATTTTGGCTTCATTATAAACAAATTCTTGCAAACTTTATCATGATAAGCTTAGCTAACAGTATATATTACTTGATTATGGATAACATTTGTAGCTTAGAAATTATTCAGATCAGTGATTATTTTCGAGAAAATCAAAGGTACTTCTTCTTGTGACGAAAGACGTAAAGAGATGGAAAGCAGATAGGAAATACCACAGACCTTTACATGCTGTTGTTGTTGAGTGCAGTCAGACGGAGCGTCATTAGTCACGATTGATAAAGATGTTGTTCTGCGTATATAGGTAGTGTAGAAATACAAACCTAATACTCTAAAAGGTTGGTGTACTGCCGAAATAGTGTGTAGGAGAAATCTCAGAAATTACTTTCATAAATTGTAGTCTTTGTATAAAGAGAGTAATAAGATTTTGATGTTTACTTTAATTTTAAGACTGCATACAGTATCTAATAAGCAGAATTGTGCAGGGACTGCAAAACATTTGTTTTCTATTTTGCAAGAAGAATTTTCCGTTTGAAGGACGTCGTCCTCCGTGCTTGCTATCGTGTTTGCTGAAGGTCTCTAGTCGGCACCATTCACTGAACATGGAATTTTATTGTGCACTTCGTATAATTATCTAAATGGTTAATTGAAATGTTAAATGATCAGGTTTTAGTTGCTCGTTTAGACAAGCCTCGAAATAAGTGCCGGTCACCGGTCATTGACTGGTAAATTTTTCGGTTTGCCCGGTAAATATTGTCAACTACCGGACACATATGACCGGTAAATGTTTTTTTAATAAGAAACGTGTATAAGAGCAGGTTTTTGTGCCTCAAGTCTGAACAATTGCTTGTGTTTCGTTTGTGGGAAAAACGGAAGTCGCCCTTCTCAAAACATTGCAGGCATAGCGCCCACAGCGTACTATTTTATAGCTTGCAACTCAAATTACATTTGTGCGCCATAGGGCAATACCTCGTGGCACAGAGGCTGAATAGCAGTCTGTTGACGCTATGGCGAACAATTTTTTCTGTTTATCATCGTCCAGACACCAAATATTCGTGCGTAAGTTGTGCGGTTACCATGTGCCCTGCGGCTATATAGCGAAGACGATCTTGGCTATATAGCGAAGACGATCTTGCCGTATAGCGAAGAAAATTATCGGGTTGGGAAATGCCAAATCTGTCCAACGGGAAATGCGAATCAATTCTCAGCTGCGAAATGTCAGCCGCTGCCACAGAAGAAAAGGAAAAGCGGGAACAAAAAGCAAGCGCAAGTGCGAAGCTGGCCATAGCAACTGGTCATGCTATGCTAATTTATAAACATCAGCATATTTTTAAAACAATACATTTCTAAAGATCAGAATATGTAAATCGTTTCAAAATTTGCAAGCATGACCAGTTGCTATGGCTAACGTCGCTACTGAGCGCAACTAAGTTCCTTTTTTCTAAGACCACAACTAACACACAGTGAAATTGCTAAAAAACCGACAATGACCACATGCACATCAACAGACATTGGTGAAACAAGTAAGCAAGAATTTGCCAAAGATGCCAAATGACCCGCTACTGAAGTTAACGTAACCTCAGAACGAACAGTTGCTGTTGAAACTGTCGAAAAAAGTTGGAAAACTAACTCTGAGGGAAAGTTGTGGCTGTCTTATGATATCGACGGAAAATTTGCGCGAAACCTTCGATGTACTGTTTGCAGAGTACGAGCAACGTATCAAAGTGACAAAGGGATGAAATATTTTAACCGTACTTGACTGTTTTACATCTTTTTTCTTGCCAAGGAAATAAGCATTTTCTTGAGAATGATTATCTGTAAACTTACCTGCACATACACTTATAAAATAGGCCCAATTTGCTCAAATAAAAAAATAACAAAAACAAAAGATGACCGGCAAAAAATCGTCTGTGACCGACCGGTATACTTTCAAGAATGATTACGAGGCCTGGTTTAGTATAAAACGTTGGTTTGCGACATATGTGAACGCGTTTGAAATGTCATCGGCGATTATCGACGATACCCTCTCAGAAAACAACAAGTTTGTTTCATGCGATCGTCGCCGACGAAGCTCGTTTCTCTCTCAAAAGTGCGATTAGTTGACTAGTAAAAATCAGACAATCGAGTATTTAAAGCAGCCATTCAGTTTGACGAAGTTTCTGCTCTAAATTTAACATTTAACGGCAAAATCAGACTACATACTCGATGTTCCCGACATGTGTGAACGCATCATCGGCGATAGTCTGCGAGAAATGTCGGCGATGATCGGCAAACAAAATGATATTTTTAAAGTAGAACTGACTTATAGTTTGGAACGTAAAGTTAATTCAAATGATCGTTTTGGGTGAAGGAAAGATTTTCGTGACACAATTCTGCCGGGTTAGCTGGGAGTGACAGGATGATATAAACAGCCCATAAGACGAGTTTAGTTTGTTGTATACAATATATTGCATGACCACAACAACAAGTGCTTCTGTAGCGCACTGAACTTATCGACTGGATATTCATTTGAAGTTAAACCTCGATCAATCATTGGATAAGGTTAGTAAGGGGATGGATGACCTAAAATGAAAGGTCCAACATTAATCCATTTTAGAGTCTTCTAGAAAAATAAACTGGTTTCAAAAAATTGAACTGGTTTGGAAATAATTAAAACCAGTTTAAAATAAAAATAAAACTAATTAAATATTCAAACCACAACAATACGTAGAAAACGAGTTGTATATTATTCACCACGGAAATTGTATTCCTTTCAATGCATTCGCGCTGAGCTTGTGTTAAAGTAGAACAACACAAACCGCTCCAAAAGCCGAAAGGTCATGGAAAAGCAAAGGCATAACGGGGAAAAATATAAGTATAATGTGGATGAACATATGGCATTCGCTGGCAGAAAACACAGAACAAGAACTGACGTGGAAAATCGGTCACCGCGCGTCCTAACGACAAGGGCATATCTGCAAAAGTGGGGAATGAGAATCCCAAAAAACTGTCCGTTCTGCCAAGAAACAGAAGACATGGAACACGCGCTCATACAGTGCCACAGAGCTGACCAACTATGGGCACAGATCCACCCAGTTATCGCACAACTCGGCGGAAAAACACCGATCACAATCCAGACAATTGTGTTCTCGGAAGGTTACCCGGCCCAGTCCCCCGGAAGAGATTTAATGCGATTCATAGTAACGCTGTCTTTCGCCACGCTATGGAAAACAAGGAACAAGAAGGTTTTCAACCAAGACTGCAAAACAGTGGACGTATACGAACTCGTGCACAGGGCCGTAGCTAGCATGTGAAAGTTGGGGGGGGTGTAAGTCCCAAATTTCCGAATCTCAAATTATTTTTCCGAATATGAGGAGGCTCGCGCCGTAAGGCGCGTCAATCTAGGGGGTCCCGGGGGATGTTCCCCCGGGAAATTTTTAATTCTAGGGTCTCGGAAATTGCATTTCCCGCATTCTGGGAGCAGTTTTAAGAGATTTCCTTGGACAGTTTACAGATGTAGGAATTTAGTTTTCAACAATAAAAAAGAGGCGAAATATAAACAATTTAATTCTACGGTATACGGTATCATAATTCGTGGTTTTGTGAAGGCTGTTTAAAATCCGGAAATGATAAATTTTATTGCAAAGCAAAAGCCAAAAGGTGTCATCTATCTGATGTACGTATGCAGTAAATCGACAAAAATAGATTTGTTATCCTTGTGAATATTATTTTGTAGGTTCTATGAACTTAACATGAGTTTTTTGCTGTTCACTGACTGAAATCTCGCTTAACCTACGTTGCCGTAGTTTTCCGAACGAGTAATTCGATTTTCCGAATATCTCAATTTCAAAAATGATGGGGGGGTGAAACACCCACCCCCCCCCCCCCCCCAATACCCCCCCTCGCTACGGCCCTGCTCGTGCAGATGCAGATAAGATCGAGACTGAAAGCGGAAGCACACAGGAACATCAGTAAAATAGCGAACGTATGGTCATACAATGACATACTATGCTCATATGACGGAAAGAACATGAAAATAAATGTATAAAGAGAGGAAAATTAAATAGTAAATAAATAGCAGTAAAGCTTAAAGAGCGACAAGGAAATACAAACAATATGAACAAACAGTTATAGACAATATCTAAAAAACAGTTGCAAAGAAATGAAAGTACTAGTAGGCTAATCCAGGAAAATGTGTAAGTAAACGTATATTTAGAAGAAATACAGTTTTTTCAAACAGAAAAAAAGCAAACAATTCGCCCGCTGTTTGAAACTTGTATAGCGTAGTGCTTACATTGTTCTTTTACTTGAATTAGGTAATAACCCATTCGTTTGGCAATCTAACTATATTTTCAGTGAACAATATCTCTGAGAGCTTTGTATTGTGTCATTGAACATCAAACTAATCATCTCAAACAGGCTGTTTAATTTTTGGGTGCAGTATCTGCACTGAACAGTTAATAAGTCACGCAAATCTTTTGTGGATAATTGTGGGTGACGGAAAGAGCGGTTTTCTGGAGGTAGGTGCCCCCAGAAAAGCCGGAGAAGCGAAAATCAGAGTGAGAGTAAAGGCCCTCACTGTTATGGACCTTGCTCTCCATCGCCGAGTGTGTGCTTCACCGTGGGCGAAGTGTGGCCGAGGGAACACCACTTTCCGCCACTGATCGAATCGAAAAGGAGACCCCCCACGTGAAGCCTAAACTATTTATTATTATTACGTCTATATGAACAAATGTGATTATGGTCTTAATGCTGGAGCGAGGCGTTCTTGTGTATGCCTCATAACCGTGAGAAACCATCGATCTTTTCCATTTTTTCCCATTTTTTTTTGGATAGGAAAGCGCTGGATTGTGATTTACTAATATAAATAGCGGAGTATATGCGTTCACCGATGCATGGCCGGTTTTTCCTTTGAAGTCTTCACGTTGTTGTTACCACAAGCGTGTATTGTAAATATGTTGTTGCAGTTTTCCCTACTGGCTATGACAAATCTTTAAATTATTTTCCATCTGTTGCCAATGTTGTTGTTCGCCAAAGAATGCAATGCGATTCGTTTTCTGCTCTTATTTCTTTAATCCATGACCAGATCAGACGGTTGCACACGACAGCTATCTTAACTATGACGTTATTGGGGGAAGCCTAACGTCAAATCCAAAGAAGTTCTGGAGCTACGTCAAACAGTTTCGTAACGAAGCACCTGGGGTTCCAACACTTTGTCGTGGTGCTGCCATGTTTATTTCATCAAGGGATAAAGCTGAAATCCTCAACCAGCATTTCCAGAGCATCTTTACCATAGATGATGGCTATCTCCCCGATCTGGGTCCAGCTAGGCCTTTCCCGATTGTGCTAGTAAAACTGGCATTTTCTGCTATTAGTAATGCTCGTTTTTTGTCCAAAAAATGCTCAAATTATGCTCGTTTTTCAAAATTATGCCTTTCTGGCATAAATGTTACGTTAATTTTGTAATAAATTTTAATGGTAATATTTATTTTTTTATGTAAAAATCTTTGAAATTTCCATGCACCGGCAAGAACAACATCCGCGGGACAGCAAGACTAGGAATTAATCAATTGCGCAACAACCCCTCGCCCGCGCGCTTACTGTTTTAAACTTTTTATAGCGTATAGTTGCTTACAGTATATACTTCTTTTACTTGAATTTGATAATAGCCCATTTGGCCAAACTTGATAAATTTTCAGTGGACAATATCTCGGAGAGTTTTGTGTTGTCTGAATTTAATTGTTTAGGACATCAAAATAAATAACTAAAAAACTCCTGAAGATTAACCGCTGACCAGTTAGTCCCAGACTTCCACAAAACTCAGATGAACGCTACAGTTGAAAAAAAACTTTGAAACACAAAAGCGTAATTTAATTATACATTTGACAAAAAAAAACATAAAATCGGCCAAAAATTCAAAATTATGCTAGCAGTGCTTTTTTGAGAAAAAGTGCTAAAAAATGCTCGTTTAACCAAATTATGCCAAAAAAGTGCTAGCACAATCGGGAAAGGCCTAGGTCCACCTTTGAATTCTGATATTGGTGACATTATTTTCTCAACAGATGGAATTAAGAAGCAATTGGATAATTTAAACATTCACACCTGATGGGATTTCTGCCCGTACCCTGCATGATCTGTCCGCAGAAATATCTCCAATGCTGTCCTTTATTTATCAGCAAGGTTTTGATGATGGTGATCTGCCTCTTGATTGGTTGAATGCAAAGATTACTCCTGTCTTTAAGAAAAACAAGCGTGAAGATCCGATAAACTATCGTCCTATTTCTCTTACGTGTCTTACTTGTAAAGTGATGGGACATGTTGTACTTAGTCATTTGCTTAAATATGTTAGTGATAATGACATTCTGTCAAGTCTTCAACATGGCTTTCGTACAGGCTACTCTTGTGAAACGCAACTCGTTCTTGCAGTCCATGATTGGGCTACGTCCCTGAATAATCGTGCCCAAATCGATGCCCTTGTGCTAGATTTTAGCAAAGCCTTTGATAAAGTTTCTCACCACAAGCTTCTTCACAAACTATCACATTATGGAATCAGAGGTAAATTCCTGTGCTGGATCAGAGCCTTCTTGTCCAATCGATCGCAGTTTGTCGTAGTAGAGGGGTTCCTTTTCATCCCGTGTAGCTGTTACGTCAGGAGTTACCAGGATAGTGTTCTTGGTCCCTGCCTATTCCTCTTGTACATCAACGACATTGTCAATAATTGCAGTTCACAGATGAGACTATTTGCTGACGATTCAATGATTATCGTGAAATTAAGTCGACAATTGACCACGTAGCATTACAGCAGGATCTGAATAACAGTAGTATAGAGACTGGCGGTGCGGGCTCAGTAGACACCAACCGCAATATAAACGCCAAAACATCACCAAATTTGTGTCGAGCCACAACTCGGCAATGTTTTGGTACTCACGTTTTACAATCGACATTGGTGAGCTCACAGCACCAGTCTCTGTGCTATTATGGTAATCGTTAGTCAATCTAGACACCCCTCCCATGTTTTCTACTCAGTTGATGCCAAATACTAAAAAATCACAACTTTCGCTAAAAAATAGAAAGTGTCGTTTCAAAAAAAGTAGAGTGTGGGACCCCAAGCGTTTTTCACATATCTGGGAAAATATAAAATGACGATCAATAGAAAGTGTCGTTTCACAATTTTCACATATTTAAAAAAAGTGTCGTTTCAACATTTTCACGTATTTCAACATTTTCACATTTTTTAACAAACTACTGCTGTCCCGATTCACGCGCGGAAAAAAAACCACTAGACTCTCGATTCTAGTGATGATGTTTATCCAAATGGATAGCGAAATGGTGCTCTTTTGATTGACTAACAACATTGACTAACAAATAGCCAACTGTTTTGCGAATTAGTCCGGTTGTTCACTATTTTCAGTGTTATCTCTCACTACAATGTTTTTGTGACCATATGCGTAGGAGTCAATACCATTTTCTAAAAGGTATCGTTTGTCATCAAAACAGGATAGCGACACTTTATTAATTTCGTAGCTACCTAACTGATGTTTGACACTTCTAATGGTCTTCATTGTGTGTCGCAATTGTTTCTGCTCAAGTAACACACTTTTGTAATCTTCATGTCTGATCACTTTTTTAATTATATTTTTTCTAATGCCTTTAGCGGTTTTCCCGCCACCTCCACCCTCTTTCAAATAGCTGTACATTTTACTGCGCAACCCAACGAACTCAACAATTGGCGTTCCAGCGCACTCGTCCTTCATCTTCCCAATAACTTTCTTATTCTCTCTAAAAAAGAATGGGCTGTCTGCAGGATAGTCGCTATTGTCGAACTTTTCGCACTCCATCATAAAGTCGGAGTAAACGTCGTCAGTTTTGATTGAGTACAACAGACTGTCAGTGTCAGTGAAGTGCAATCTACAGGTGTCGCTAGAGTACTTTTTCATAATATAATTGTAGTGAAAATCATACATCAGCGTTTTGCTCAAGTCTAATATACACATACCTACATATGCGGGTCGATTTAGTGTCAGCGTTTCTTTAACTTTGTGGACAGCGACTAAGTTCTCGCTAAATATTTTGCAAGACACAAACGTTGGCTTCGAGACAAGCTTTTCTAATTTCTTCACAGTGGTCACTAATCTTACGTCCACACGCTTCCTCAAGTTTTCCATCGTTTTTCCGAACACACTATTGTTCATCAACTTGAAAAAGTCCTTCTCAAAAGCGTTCTTAGCCGCAGTTCTTTTGATTGTGTTAAAGTCAATGTACTTACCCAACCACTTAGACTGGTCAAACTGTAGGACCCTATGCACCTTTTTGATTTTCAATCCAAGATCTATGTACAACTGCAGATTTCCGTAGTGACACACATACTTTTTTTTGTTCATCAAATTAGTCACCAGCTTCTTCACACCACCAACACTCACATTAAACTTATTTTTAATTTTCGTGCAGTACTCCGACAACATGTCGACAGTTATTTCCATCTTCTCAGGAGCCAGCGGGTAGTCGTTGTGTAGGTCATGCAAGTGGTCTGGGTATTCCAAGTCGACTTCAAGCAACAGACCCTTTTTGCTATCGTTGTGATAGTCGCATAGATTAACTTTTTTTATCTCTTTCTCAGTCAACCACTTGAAGCCACCCGTAGGTAAACTTTGACTCATCGCCCATCCATACAAATTGTTGGCATCAAGGTACATCAAATACTTCGACTCTTGCGCTTTATCATACCCCTCCATGTATTTATTATTTGCTTGACCATGTCTGTTGCATATGTAGCTCACACCACCACGCATACCTAATTCTATGAACTGGAACATGTCAATGTCGGACAATAGTTCGAGTTCTACTCCAGTCATCTTTATCATGGCGTCCCAAGCCAATCCGGGCGATGTAAAATAATGACACGGGTCTAATTTGTACTCACGATGACATGTCTTTCTAAAGTTCTCGAAAACGTCAGCGAGCAAGAGCACGTCACTTTTCAAATACAGGTCGTGATACCCACCCATATTTTCAACGTCGAAGTAGTCCCACACATCAATGGCGCGCTCATGCATTTCTTCCGTGATATGCTCGTCATTCAGAACGCTGTAAAAGTCCTTTTTGGAGGGTAGCTCGCTTTCATCGAATTTTTCAAAGGAGTCCATGTAATCATAGGGATAGACCCCCTTTCTTGTCATGAGTGCCAACCCTGTTTCACGAAACACTTCTGACGTGTATTTGAAAGCGTCCCTTGGTAGGTTCCTCACTAAGTTGTCTAGACCACTACTCATGAACTGAAAGCTGTCCAAGAACACCAAGTTTTTTCCAAGCATGAACGCCATGTACTTCTCCATGTTGTTCGGTATCACATTTATGTCTTGACCAAACTTACCAATCTCCTGCATAATGAAATGACTATCATAACCACGTAAGTTATGAAAGATCACAGGAATTTTATCAGTCAAGTTAAAGTTCACGTTACACTCACGATGTGCAGACCTGTACTTACCTGACACGTGACAGTGGTCTCTCACTCTAACGTCAGCACCAGTGTACTCAACACTGCAAATGTGACAACTTTTGGCCTCGTCGAAGTCCTTCTTATCGTCATCAGTCAACACCATTTCTTTGTTAAAGTGACTCTCAGATGTCTCTTTACAATATTCAACAATTTCTAACATCTCCCCAATGAACTTGTTGACTGCGTTTTCACCGCGGTACACTTTTACTGGCTTACTGTACTCGTTGTCGTAGCAACAAACTAACTTATACCCATAACCGCAGTCAACGTGCCTCTGGTAGGCATTTGTGTAGCTACACTCGCTTGATGGTGTTACCGCATGCACCTTCTGTGTGATAGCCTCGAAGTCTGCATACACCACGAATGGTACATTTAATTGTCTGCTAAAATTCTCGTATTTCACTCTCGCACCTTTTTGTGGCATTTTAATAGCTTGCTTCCCATTAATAACCAAACATACTTCAATGTGACTTTCAAGCACGTCCTCACGGGTGAAACACTGCAAACAATACCTACAAAAGTGCTTTCTCGCCTCGTGCTTTGTCTGCCGGTGCATGAATTTGTTGAAGTCGCGAATATACACATAATGCTTGTTGCCTATGTCATTAGTTATCAACAATAGGTCCATATGGTCAGGGTACGCTTCCTTAGAAACGTACACAGGGAATGGCTGCTTATTTTCATACCCAAAAACGTTGATGCTAATATCGTTCGCCTTTTCGATCTTGTTGTAATCTTTGAGTGTGACTGGGAAGTCGACTCCATCGTAATTCAACTTGACGTTCTGTCAGAGTTTTTTCCAACAGGAAATTTGTGTGCAAGGTGACACCATCTAAAGCACTCGTTGTCACCCTCGTTATTTACATTTATCAAACCCTTCATACTGTTGCGCAGCTCCTTTGGCAACGCAATGTAGCTACTCCCATGCAGAGGTCTATAAATAGCGACATTAACGTAGTGCGCATCTATTTTGTCGATAGTCCATCCAGACCCCTCAGATAACCACCCAGCTATCCGCGTCAAAATCTGCTCCGACCCACGATTGGCAACACCCTCGATGTCATGCTCGTTAATGACGACGAACGTTTCGCTGTTAAAGTAGGCAGTTTTGTATGTGGTCTTATCGAGTTCTAAAACTTTCTCAAAAGTGACCTTGACTGTCTCTACCACTTTCATTCCGTTGGTCTCACCTAGTTCACGTCTCAAAAGGTTAGTGACAGCGCTTCTACTGCCGTTTACCTGATTGATGTCTCTATCGTCAATTACCTCGACTCCATAGGACCTGGTGAACCCTCTCAGTGCTCGATCCAACAGCCGTGGGCTATGGTCTTCAACTGTGGGTTGTGCCTCCTGGTCTCTGACAAGACGGCTATGTGTCCGACTACCAACGTTAGCTCGCCTGTTTGTCAGCGGATTAATAGTACTAACGTTTGTCGTGTCGCTAAAAACACCATCTCTAACAAGTTGATTGTAGACTCGCCCGCGAACGTTGACTGCTCTACCTGTTAGTGGATTTACAACGGCTGCACCATTTCTAACAAGTGAGTTTTCTGTGACGTCACTCATGGCTTCTATATACTACACTTGTATTTTTTTTCCTAAGCCACTCGTTGTAATAACGATCACCACTTTCGCACCATCCTAGCTTTGGATACACCACCCCAAACAAGTTATCGTCAAACAAGTCTTTCACCTTCCCGTCTTTGAGGTCTGACACCTTCTTGAGTGTCTCGACTCGTCTTCTATGACACAGCCTAATAATGTAGTATCCATATCTGCTGACATTTCTACCCTTTACCAAATTGCATGAGTACAATGCGTTGACAACTTTCAAGAAGTCCTCTTTTATCAACTCAAGGTGCTCACCCTTCACAACGTTCCGTAGTCTCCTCCCCATCCACCAAGACCGCTTGTGAACGCTTTTTAATCGCGTGAGTCTCATGTCGCTGTAACTCTGAGTGTAACCCCATTCGGTGTCGCCACACTTTGGGCATGCGTACCCACCACATTCAGCCACACTCTTCAAAACCTCACAATCCAAACAGTAGTAAAGCCTGGGGGTGCCTCCACACTTAATTTGTGTTTCATTCGCGATTTCGTCAATTGTGTAGCCATAGCTCATCTGCCTCATAAGTTTGTCCATCACTCTTATACTACTCCAACATTTTTTACCGAGTTAACACCCATACTGCTATTCCACTACTCAAACCTAGCGCGCTAACAAACAACAATTGGTATTCCTTCATTTCCGCACTCGGTTGGTAGTAATCCGCAATCTTCGGGAGGTCAGTGAACACTCGTCCGCTGTACTGTATGGTCATTACGCTTCTAAGTTCTTCCAACGCGTGGTTTGTGTCATTGATGTCAGCATTAGCATCAGAGAGCCGTTGTCGTAAACGCTGGATCTTATCTTTCTTGGCGATTTCATTTTCATACCACACTTCTTTCGCACTGGCTAACTGCTCCAACGCATGGTTGTGTCTCTTCATCTCGGTCTCATAGCCTGAGTGATTAAACTTTGAAAACATAAAGCCAGCGCCTGCAAAAGCCACTGCATTAAAAATCCCTCCAGCCACAACACTCACCATTAACTTACGTTGATTTGAATGGATCTGTCGGTATCCACTTTTTCGATTGCGCCCATTTTACTAGCAACGTTCCTGCACCAACAGCTGCAGCAAGTTTCACTGTGCCTTTCACTGTCTCTGGTGTTCCCAATGGTTCTCCCAAAGCCTTTTTCGAAATCATACTCACTGCCACAGCACCAGTCGTGACAAGAAGCGCGTCATACAATTCGTTCATAAGCTCTTTTCGATCGATCGCAGTCATATACATTGTCGTGTGTTTTGTTTAAGAATCAAATGTGTCTAACGCTGGACGACAAGTTCTACGATTTTCTGACGCGCTAACCACAGTACTCGTAGGTTCCAGTTGTGTTTCTTTTTCACTGCTAATTGTGTACCATAGCGAAGCACCAGCAATGATAACACCAAGTGTTCCAACAACGTAACCATAGCTCCACTCACTACCCTGTTCTTCGTTGACTATCATTTCACGCATTTTCTTTTCTTTCGCAGCTTTCGATATCTCAGCCAACTTTTTACCGGCAGCGACGCGCTTTGGGTCCTTCACCTTAACACTTTTCACATCAGCCGTGATCTTCGCTTCAACAGCCGTCTGTGGGTCCTCAACCATCTAATACACTATCACGTGTTATCTTACTCACAGTTGACCTCACAGGTGTCTCACAGTTAACCTCACAGGTATCTCACAGCCCCAAACCAAACGCACTAAAAAAATTAGGATTTTTCCTGGGAGTATAACATAATGACTCAAGTCCAAGACATCGCAGAAGAGATGACTCAAGACCAAGCCCGCCAAGAAGAGGAGATCGACACAATGCGGAGAATGTCCTTTGTCGATGCGTCTACCCCACAAGGCGTCTCTGGACCCAACGTCTTAAAAGAGTACTCGCAAGTCTTCAAGTTGTGCGACCCCGATCGTAAAAACGAAGAGGTGTCAAATCAATTTGGTACCCAGATTCTCTATACAAAGTTCGCTCATGAGGCTTGGGTCGAGCTTGATGAAGTTAGAGCCAACAAGATGGTTAACGAGCTAGCCAAGGTGATCCCTGTGTGGTGCTACTCACCATTCAAACGTCTTACGTTAGCAAGTAGCCACTACTTGAGCAACCCTTGCGAGTCTGCCGCTACACTACTCGGTAACTACCTCGAAGTGTTCTTGGCGACCCTTCTATGGAAACCATGCTCAACCAAAGCCAAAGCGTGGCTAGAGCTCGCCGCAAACTGTGACGTCAACGTTTGTAGGGTGGGGTGTAATGAAATAGTGGGTGCGGGCGATATTATGAGTCACATACTCTCACACACTCACCTGGATTTTGCGCACGGCGGCGCGTCGTACAATTGTTACCCATGTGGTGTGGTTACCAACAACCCAATGCATCGCTCAAGACACGAGAGCTCGAGGTCTCACCTTAAAAACTTGGAGCTTCAGCGGATATTTAACAACGAGCAACAGTTGCCGCAACAGGGGAGAGTATTTCTCTGGAGGTATAGTAACCATGAAGAAAATCGGTAAACTAGAAATCGTGATTGGTCCCATGTTTGCAGGAAAAACAACAGAGACTCTCCGCAGGTTAATCACGTTAAGTAAGTCAGGGCTCAAAGTCCTTTACATGAACAACGCAGGCGACACCAGACGAACTGACCACGCGTTCTCCACACATCGTCAGACCATTGTTGTTGGATCAGACAGTTTACCTGCGAAGTTAATCACCAACCTCCTGAGTTCTTCCGAGATAGCTGACTATGACGTCATCGGAATTGACGAAGGCCATTGGTACTCTGGGTTACTCCCAATTATTAGCGAATACATTAAAGCTGGCATTCACGTCATTATTTGTGGTCTCATAGCGACAGAGCGTTTAAAAAGAATTGGCGAGCTCGACACGTTGTTCCCAATGGCAGACGACATCACATTTCTAAAAGCGTATTGCGCCGTTTGTCGTGACACTTACGGAACAACTGTTGAAGCGCCATTCAATTGGAGATATAATCCAGGACCATCGTTCGTTGGTGGTGCTGAGCAATATCGCGCAGTGTGCAGACGTCATCATCCTTCCACATAAAATTACGGGTGTTCTCAATACATCCCACTTTTTTTAAATTTAGACATTGGTCACATGAAGCGTCCAATGTACTGTAGAAACATTTTTTCACACAGTGGTCAGAAGGTTTGTGAAATAAATAGAGAAAGTTTTGCAGATATTTTTATCAAGTTAAAAACGTCTTTAAAAAACGCTAGAGCAGTTGTCACTTCAGACGTCGTCTCAACAACGAGAACGAGCGCTAATTCGACTTATTACTCGCTGTCTAAAAAGTCTCTTTACAATAGCGTCTCTCATGGTTACTCAACGCTGATTTATTTTTAAATTTACGAAAACACTGGGAGCACTGAAACCCAACGTCAAAGAAATATTTTATCACCGCAGTAATAGCGTCGTCGTACGAGTCGCACAAGAGTGTTAGATAACCAGCGGATTTGTATCTGAGTAGCAGAGACTCCTGCTCTTCAGATGTCTTACCTGTACCACCTGGATTCTTGAACTCAATCACGAGCCCGCTGTGCTGTCGGTTTGCATTGGCAATAATTAAGTCAGGCGTTCCACGTTGGTAACCTTTTTTCCACGAATTTATTCTTTTACTCGAGGTGTCTTGATTCTCACCACAAGCGGCTATCAAAATAGCTTCTGGATAATATTTCCTTAGAAAACCAACAACTTTCGTATGAAGATCGAACTCAGTGATCATTTTAAACTGATTGTGTTTGAGACCGACGTCAGCTAAACTTTTTTTAACGCTTGGCAAGACCTCTGAGTGCACCCACCTTCCAAAGTGTTTCGCACACTCTAGGTTACTCGAGAACGTTAGTGAGTAGACCCCAAGTTCGTTGATAAACGAGGCTTGTTCCATCTTCATTTTACAATCAGGTTCGACGTGGTCGTGTACTGCATCTTTTGGTCGAGCATAACCTAGAGCGCTCGCGACTTCTTTCGCTTTGAACCATATTTCACCGTTGTGATTAACCGTCGTGATTTGGTGACCATCGAATAATCGCACCAAGTTGGTTGCCATTACTATAGCCTCACAAAAAACTACTCGACATAGGTGTCAGGTTTTTTATAGATCTGGTTTGTTGTGTACCAATGCAGCAGGTGTGTTTTATTAGTCCTCAGTTTTCTACGTCGTCTGAAAAAGTTTCTAATGTTACGAGCCAGTTTTCTAAGCCAACCCATTACATAACTTAAGTCACGTCTCCTACCACTCCCACAGTGTCTGACTCTGGTAACATAATAGGTTTGCCGTAAGTCTTTTTAGACCTCATACCAATCTCAGCGTGGAGCTCGAGAGTCACGTCACCGCGGCCAAACGATCCACCAGCTTTGAACATGTGATCAGTCGTTTTATTTATTTTATATATTTCACGAGGTCTCGAAATACATGCTCCCATTTACTTTATACCATATTCCTTCATCATCTCTCCACCCATGATTATGATGTCTCGGTTCGTCATGTAGCCACTCACGATTCTCACACCGTAGAATTCTATCAACGATGGGTACGCATAAGGTGCGAGTGGTATTCTTGGTCGATGTATCCCAAAAATTGTTCCATAGGGTGTGCCTATCTTTCCCATATTCGCTACGAAGTCTGAGTCGGTTGACTTAACGTTGTTGACCCTGACGTGTGAATTGTCCATTTGCCAGTGTATTGATATCATATGCATTTTACTTATGTCGACACCACTCGGAATAGTGCATATGCTCTCCATCGCTGGGATGCTACCACCATACGCGAGTCCATTAGTCATACCAGTCTTGTACCCTATGAACTTATCCCACTGACCGTCGTCGTTTGATATAATTGTCTCCCAATTTGATCCAGCGGTGCGAGTATAGGTAACCTCACCACAACAAAAATGGAAAGATCACACCACTGCATACTGGGGCAGTTAAAATGAAGACCTGACTCAAGTGGGAGTGGTGTTAACACAGGGGACAGAAAACTTTGGCTTACACTGCTGATGCCGACAATAGGACCATAAGTTGAGTTGTTTTGCACTAATTTACTTGTTTCACCAATGGCTTTCACTTTGTTTGAACCATTGGCGTGAAATTCCACATTTTTCAAGGCGTGTGTGCTAACGTTGAAGTCGAGCACAACATTATAGGACTGGCTCTTGAGGAAACCTGATAGTAGTTGCTCTAGAGTCCTTTTATTGATAGCGTCTGAGTCATCGACTGGGTCTGCTACGTTTTTGATCGCTGAGCCTTGCATGTCTATTATTCCAGACATCCTCCCACCGGTCGCGCTTAATTTAGGATCTTCATCCAGATGCCTTTTCGTTCTCTTTAGTATTTTATCGTGAGGGTCATCAGACTCGTACCCATAGTTTAGACTCATTACTACCTGAAGGTGTATTTGGTTAGCAGATAACCAGAGGCTGCTGAGAACGCTAACACTATCGCCAACGTTGTCGTGTCTGACTTACTTGTGGTGGTAGTGCGCGCTATTTGATTGGTGGTGACCACTGTTTTCCTCACAGGTGGTACTACCAAGTTAGTCACCACATCTTCTTGGTGGACTTTTTTCTTCACAGTCGTTGGTGGTACTACTAGGTGAGTCACCACATTTTCTTGGTGGACTTTTTTAGCCGTAATTGTTGGTGTTGTTGCATTCAAGCTAGTGTTCACCCCAAATTTCATGGACTCTGTAGCAATCTTTAATAAGTTGTTGTACCCAGCGATTTTATTCTTGAGTATCACCACATTGCTCGGCATCAACCATGTACTTGGTGACAGTGCAAGATTTTGAACAACGTTGGTGTCTCTAATCGATTTATTCATGTTGAGAATCCATGTCGACACGTCGTACTGTATAACACTGTCAGAGAACAACTTTCGGAATTCTTGTTGGGTCTCTAGACTTCCTGCAGAACCACCAACGACTGACACACGTGTTCTCGCTTGCGCGCCAAGTGTGGAGTACACAAAGGACTCTATGCTTTGATTTAGATATTGCAGTCCAATGTTGGTAAAGCCGTCTGACAATCGCGCGACATATCGTTTGTAATCATTATGGACGTCGTTGAGTGTGAAGACTCTGGATTCGCCTAAAGTGCCATCGCTCAGGACTTTATTCTGGTAGTAATGTTTTCTGGGGATTTTGGAAATCTTACCATACAATTCGGAAGCGTTAAATTCTCTACTTATTGATCTCATGGTCTCGCCACCTTCCATTCTTCTGAGAAGTCTTCTAATGGTGAAGTACAAATGAAATCTCATCACACTTGTGACCACGGGGTGAACTTCTTGTGACACTGATAAATGTCGCAGTGAGACTCCATAACAGAAACTTGCACAATACGTCGCAAACACAATGCGGTAGTAAGATTCGCTGTCATCCCACTCTGATTTTGTCTTTGACGTGGTGACTCGCAAGACTGGTAGCTTTGACATGAAGTAGCTATTTTGGTTAACAAAAACTTTAAAGTTATTCACTGGATAATTTAACACATTTTCTGTTGGATAGCCATCCCAAAGCCCCCAGTGGTTTTTATGACCTTTTGGTAGTGGTTGGATAGCTCCACCGCCTTGCCATATTATTGGGAACTTGCTATTGTGCAACCACTTCCACATGTTTTTATCATTTTTGAAGGTTGTGCTGGTTATGTCTGTGCTGAGGATGTCGTTGTTTTTGAAATATATGTCGACACCTAGGATTTTACCATCTTGTGAAATATTTGGATAGAACTCGAATTTGCTTAAAGTAGCGTGGGGGTACTTTTTGATGAGGTCTGCCTTTGCGTCGTGTGTAGCCTTTGATGTGTTCGCCATCGCACGTTCGTAGTGCTTTCCATAGTAGTCATGAAGGGCTTTCTGCATATAATATACCGTATGTTATACATGACGCGAAAGTTGACAGTACTCATTGAAGGTGCGGAAAAAGTTGTGTCCTTTGACAACGCGATGATGGTCATACACGATAACCCGTGCATTGTGGTCAAGACAGCTACTGTGTTTTGGGACTACCATAACACAACAAATGACGACAGCATTCAGGTCTTCACGCTGGATGACTCTAGGGTTGGCTCTTTTAAAAAGATTAAAGTGGGTGAGGGGTACTTTAACTTCGACGCATTGGTCAAAGTCTTGAAACATGAGTCTAACGAGCGTAAGGTGGATCTTGAGATAGAGAAACTAGTGCCCACGAGCAAATGTAGGGTCAAGGTTAGTAGCTCAGCTGTGTTAGACACCATTGGGCCTCTACTTGGTTTCGCGAAGGGTGAGGTGATTCAGAATGACTCACAGTGGCACACTAGCCCAAACGAGGTCGACATGTACAGAGGTCTGAAGTACATAGAAGTTTCGTGTGACGTTGTTGAAACGGAAAGTAATGTGGGTATTGATGGGAAGCGCAGTGATGTGATCACAACGTTGCCAATACCCACCGAACAGTCTTTGAAAGGGTCAGTGCAACGCCATGTGGACATCGAGTCTAAGGTGGGTATTAAAAAAGGTGTCTACTCAAGTATGACATTTCGTGTCAAACCAAATAACGGTGGTCTCAAAATTGGCGCGGTGTTATTGGAACTGTATATTGTGTGAATTATATGGAGCTTGGTGTGGAAACAGAACAAGGGTTGAGAGACATTTATTATAATCCTAAGACGGGGTTCAGTGGTGCAGAGAGGTTGTATCAAAGTGCGTTGGGAGACGGATTGAAAGTAACTAGAAAAACAGTAAAAAAATGGTTGACAGCGCAGGACACCTACACTAGGTACAAACCCATCGTGAGAAGGCATAAATTCCGTGCTACCTTCGTCGGATTTCTTGGTGAAGAGCTCCAAATGGACTTAGTGGACATGAGTAAGTACTCAAAACAGAATGGCGGTTATTATTGGATATTGACAGGTATTGAAATATTGAGTAGATACGCTTTTGGAATTGCAGTTTATAGAAAAGACACTAAGAACATGACTAAGGCTGTTGGAAAGTTGTTGAATAACTTTAAAGATCGGTTTGGAACCATGCCTAAGTTAACGCAATTTGATGATGGGCTCGAGTTCTACAACGTTGGTGTGAAAAGTTTGTTGAAAAAACATGGTGTTGAATATTTCAGCACAAAGAGCGATAAAAAGGCCGCTGTTGTTGAGCGTTTTAATAGAAGTCTGAAGAGTGTTATGTGGAAGCACTTTTACACCCGTGGAACGTATAAATGGATTGACGTTCTAGACCAGTTTGTGAGCAATTACAATAGCAGTGTGAATCGCAGCATTATGATGAAGCCAAAGGATGTCGATAAGTCAAATGAGGGTGAAGTTTGGACCACTTTGTTTGGTCACCAATTTGCAGACAACCCATTGCCAAAGTTTAGAGTTGGTCAATCAGTGAGAATTAGTAAATACAAGAGCGTGTTCACAAAGGGCTATGAGGCCAACTTCACTGAAGAGCTGTTTAAAGTGGTAAAGGTTATTCGTGGTGATCCGAATGTGTACGAAATTGAGGATCACACCGGTGAACAGATTATTGGTAAATTTTATGAACAGGAATTATCGCTGGTCAATAAGAAACATGGCGACGATGTGTACAGAGTTGAAAAGGTGTTGAAAAGAAAGAAAGTCAGAGGGAAGAAGATGGCGCTGGTCAAATGGTTGGGTTATGAGAGTAAACATAATTCGTGGATACCAGAAAGCGATATTCAAAATGTGAGCTAATGTAATATGGCTGAAGGCGGCTTCTACGACCTTGAGATGAAGAGCTCTGATGAGTACAAAGATATGAGTGACGACGAACTAAAGCACAGTCTCGAAAGAGCCACTCAAGATCTCGAGCTAGCTCGAGGCGATCTAGGTGTCACAGCCGATGAGGAAATTAGGCTAGCTAGAGTGGAGAGTGGACTGAGGCGTGAACGCGACATAAGACTTCGTCAACACATGGGGGAGACTACTAGCGATCGTGAAGACACCGCGAGGAGTGGTGGAGGAGTGTATCGACATGTGGAGAGGGTTTTTAGTGATCTCGCAACGCAGACTATTGACAACGTGAGAGATCGTGAAGACATTGTTAGGAGTGCGCCATTGTTAGACACCACACACGCAGAGTACGTCAACATACCTGAACTAACACCAATCGAGAACCGTGAGTTGAGCGCGCTACTCAATCCAAGCGAGAATGTGATGTCTGAGTCAAGAATAGGCGACACTGGCGCATTGCAAATACGAGCGGACCGTTTTCAAAACTTGATAAATGAAGTGAACAAAAGAATAGCGGAGCTTGCAGAAAAAGATCTCACGACTGAGGAGAACGAAGAGTTCATCAATCTAGCTGAAAGAGTGATTGGACTTAAAAAAGCTAAAGACATGCTTATTGAACAGCGAGAAATAGAAGAGGTTAGAGAACAGCAGGAAGTCGACATTAACAGATTGCAGAAGTTCAAGAAATGGGCTAGAGAAAATATGGTTGGGTTGAGTGCTCTAGCGATTTCAGTAGCTGCGATTATGACAACCATTATTATCGCTGGGAGGACTAACGTTACGAAAGGCGCTATGGCTACGAGGTCGTTCGCACAGGCTATTAAAAACGCGATAATGAAGATGGGTCCATGGGCTGTTGGATTGGCTAACTTAGTTTATGACGCGCTGATGACAGGCGCAAGGGGTCTCGCTTGGTTAGCTCAAAATCTGTGGGTGTTTGCGGTGACATTCGCGTGGCTTGCGTACAATTATTTAAACTAGAAAGAAAATGTGATTCGTGGATACCAGAAAGCGACATTAAAAATGTGAGCTAATGTAATATGGCTGAAGGTGGAGAAGTTTTCAACGAGATCGAGATGGAAACCCTCAATAAGTACGAAGACATGAGTGATGAGCAATTAGAAAAGACGCTCGTCGATGTCGAAGATATTATTGAAGGCATGTACAGTAAGCGCACTGAAGACAACATGCCGGAAAATGTTCGTGTTAATTACAACGACTATCAAGACCAAGCGAAAAAGATAAGGAGTGAGCTAGACGCGAGACGGGGTTGGCAAAAAGAGACGCCATTAATTGACACTGATGATGGTAAGACGGTGACGATAAGGGGAACCAACACAGAAGTCCCTGCAGTGGAGTTTGTTGAGCAGGAGTTATATGGTGACGTCAGCGACGTGAGTTATAATTTGGCTTTTGAGAGGAAGTCGGACGATCTTTATAAAAGATTGGGTGAGCTAAGCGTGCTCAACAGAGAGATAGCAGAAAATCAAGTAAAAAGAGTCAGGCTAATAGATAAGAAAATACGTGAGTTGTACAAAAAAAAACTCGGTCGTGATGACACGTCAAAGGAAATAGTCAACAGATCGTATGTGACGGACTCAGGGTCTATTCTTTTCAAACCGACAAACAAAGATGGTGAGCGTGGGAGTCCTAAACTAATTCTAAAACCTGGGAAAAAAGGTTTGATCTTTAGTAAAGACGTGAGTAGTAAAAATGCGATTGAGCAGTTCAAAAAGTTAGTTAGTCAAATCCCTGAGAATGTAGAAACAACAGTTGTCACAACAGAAGTGGCCCCAGACGACTTCCCAGTGATTGAAACAAGAGTGGGTCACGACGACATACCTGGGCTAACACCAAACGAAAACCGCGAACTGAGTGGTGTGGTTAATCCAAGCGATAGTGTGGTGCCTGAGTCAAGAACAGGTGACGATGGTGCGTTGCAAGCGCAGGTAGACCACTTTCAAGAGACGATAGATGAGACGAGTGGGAGATCGGCAGAGCTTGATAAAAAAGCTAACCAAACTGGTCTCACACCTGATGAAGGGCGAGAGCACGTCGGTTTGTTTGAAAGAGAGTCAGGACTCAAGCAAGCCAGAGACAGAACTATTGAACAGCGACAAATAGAGGAGGTTAGAGAGCAACAAGAAGTCGACATTGACAGGTTTCAGAAATTTAAGGAATGGGCTAAAGAAAATGTAGTCGGGTTGAGCGCTGTAGCAATTTCAGTGGCTGGGATTATAACAACTATTATTATCGCTGGTAGATCTGCTGTTATGAAAGGCGCTATGGCTACGAGGTCGTTCGCACAAGCTGTTAAGAACGCGATAACGAAGATGGGTCCATGGGCTGTTGGGTTGGCTAACTTAGTTTATAATGCGTTGACGTTGGGTGCGAAGGGTCTCGCATGGTTGGCTCAAAATATGTGGGTACTTGCGGTGGTACTCGCGTGGTTTGTTTATGATTATTATAAACTAAAACGGTAGTCTCATTTTCGAGGGTCTCAGCTTCGAAAATAACAAAACATATGCAAAGTATATGAACGTCACGTCAGCAGAGTTGAGCCCTGGTTTTAGACGAGCGACCATGGGTGTCATAAAAGGGGTGAGAACGCAGCATGTGATCACGTTGAACCCTAATAAGGTCAGTCCTGGCGAGGAACTCTACATTGATATACCGAAGCTTAAGGTTAGCAGCTGTTTGGTGCCTGGATCGTTGGGTCTAGTGTTCGACTTTAAGAATGCAAACGCCAAAAGCTGGTTCTTGAACAATGTGAGCAAGTTGTTGGTTGAGAAACTTGTTGTGAGACTAGCTGGAGAAGCTGTGTATGACAACAGTGGGGAAAATTACACTGGTGTCTATCGCGACCTTTGGGAAAGTGCTACTGCGCGAGACCAAATGATTGATTATGGTATTGGTGGCGAGAACTTGAGAAAGCTAATTTCTAAGGATGACAGTGGTGCGACGAGTGGGAACGTTGCTAAAGTTAACGACGCGTTGATGTTTGGTGTGATTGGGACGAAACAGCGGATTAAGCTTGGTAAAATCATGAATGACCACGGGTTGTACGCTCCTTTTAGCATGAACAACAACTTGCAGTACGTGATCACACTTCCGAAGGCCACAGACATCATGGTGGCACAATCCGGTAGCGCTGTGGGCGGATACACTCTGGAGAACCTCGAGCTTGAGTACGAAACGATTGATAACCAAGAGCTCGCTGACGAGATAGCGTCGGGCTATGCAAGTGGTCGTAGTTTGTCATATGAGCACGTCACGTTGATGAAAACCACTGAATGGGACAAAGGCACAACCATTGTGAATGAAAACATTAATCTTCCAAGAAAAAGCATGAAGGCAATTGTGTTGCTATTCACGAATAAGGCGCGAACAGACAGTGAGGAGTTTCTTTATCCAAATATTGAGAGTGTTAGAGTCACAATTGAGGGTGTGCCAAATAGTGTGTACTCACAAGGCATCCCAAAGTCGAAGTTCTACGCAGAGGCGAAACGGTTGTTTGGGTTGGGTGAAGAACACGCTCAGTTCATGACCATACAGAAGTTCTATAAAGATGGCTTTGCGTTGGTCATTGACTTGAGGAGCGTTCAAGATAATCGCAATGTTGCCACTGGTAAAAATATTGTGAACACACAATCTGGCGTGCTTCTTGAGATCACTAAGAAAGCGACGACTGCGAACGTTATGTGTAGGGTGTTTGTGGTAAGCGATGGGCTGGTAAACTTCATGAACAATGGGTTGCAATCAATCCAGTATTAAATCAAACGTGGGTTAATGGAGACTCCGTTTAATATGTTAATTGTTGGTATGACAGCTTGTGGTAAGACGCATTATTTGCTGGAAACATTGGAATCTGAGTACTTTAGTAAATTTGACTACATTGTGTTGATTTGCCCCACTTTTGAGTGGAACAAAGCGTATCAAGATTGGAAATATGTGCGCGACCCCGACGTGTTAGCGATAGACTGTGCGCAGGATAGTGTTGACGCTGTTCTCAAGTGTGTAACAAATGTTTTTAAAGGCACTAACACTCTGATTGTGTTGGACGACTGTGCGAGCTCTCAAGATGTTAAGAATAGGACTAGTCAATTAGTCAACTTGGCTTTTAGCGCGCGACATTTTATGTTGAGCGTTATTGTCATCACACAACAACTGACGTCGATCGCAAAACCGTACAGAGAAAATATTAGTAAGCTCGTTTGCTTCTACTGCCCGAGCAGAAGTGATATGAAGGTCGTTATCGACGATTACCTTGGAAACATTAGCAGAGAAAAATCGTCGGCGATTGCGACTGCATTAAAAAATAATAAGTACGCTAGACTAGAAATCTCACTGCGCTACCCATACAGTCACGAAGTTGTTATTCCGCAATAAAATATGGGTATAAGTAATAGCGTGATGGTAAAACGCAAAAGTGGGGAAAATCCTACGATTGAGGAGTTAGTTGAGGAGACTGATGACACCTCAACCGTGGAAGACAACGTTGACGTTAGGAGATCTGAACTTATTAGACTGTCCGGTGACGGTGTGGTAAGTCAGTCCGAAGCGTACATTAAAAAAGCGTCCGCAAAAGTTATTGATAAGATATGGCGCCAATACGAGTTGAAGAGAATGGAGATCGCAAACGCTTTTCTCACCGACTTGCTAATCAGCAAATTCGCCAGCTTACTAGATGGGTTGAACGCTATCGAGAACCCTGAGGAACTAAATGACGAGTTGCAAAAAGATCCGTTACTAAAGAAAGACGTTGAGAGCATTGTCGCGGTTGTGACGCCGTACGTGCCTTTCTTGGGCTTGTTGTCTGGAGGAATTATAACGTCGAAACACGTGTACGATCACCATTTTAGAAGTGAGGCGACAACCACTGAAAGTAGTAGTGAACAAACGGACTAATTCGTAGAGTAGTTGGCTATTTGTTAGTCAATGTTGTTAGCCAATCAAAAGAGCACCATTTGGATAAACATTACCACTATAATCGAGAGTCTAGTGGGTTTTTTTCGCGCGTGAATCGGGACAGCAGTAGTTTGTTAAAAAATGTGAAAATGTTGAAATACGTGAAAATGTTGAAACGACACTTTTTTTAAATATGTGAAAATTGTGAAACGACACTTTCTATTGATCGTCATTTTATATTTTCCCAGATATGTGAAAAACGCTTGGGGTCCCACACTCTACTTTTTTTGAAACGACACTTTCTATTTTTTAGCGAAAGTTGTGATTTTTTAGTATTTGGCATCAACTGAGTAGAAAACATGGGAGGGGTGTCTAGATTGACTAACGATTACCATAATAGCACAGAGACTGGTGCTGTGAGCTCACCAATGTCGATTGTAAAACGTGAGTACCAAAACATTGCCGAGTTGTGGCTCGACACAAATTTGGTGATGTTTTGGCGTTTATATTGCGGTTGGTGTCTACTGAGCCCGCACCGCCAGTCTCTATACTACTAATAACCTCACGAGATGGGCCAGGAGCTGGCAGATGGATTTTAACATATCCAAATGCCAAGCTTATACACCTATTACATAAATTCCCAGACCCTACGTCATTCTTATGACTATTTGGGGGTACAATGTTCACGATATCTTCATTGGTATGGCCACTGCGACAAAATTGCGACTAAAGCTAATAGAACCCTTGGGCTTTTACGTAGGAACATTAGATCATGCAGTAGTAAAGTTAAAGATACGGCGTACAAAGCAATGGTTAGACCTATACTTGAGTATGCCTCACCAGTCTGGAGTCCTTATACCCAAAGTGGAGTGAGCAGAATCGAACAAATCCAGAAGAACGCCACAAGATTTGTCTCAAATAATTATAATTACAGGTCCAGTACAACCGATTTGGTATCCTCCTTGGATTGGGACACTCTCGAAAATAGACGTTTACTCTCTCAAACAGTACTTTTTTATAAGTTTTGTAATAATCTTATTAATCCGTCTTTCCCCCCGTGTTTAAGACCCACTAGACATAATGAACTTAAGTACTTGCAACCATCCTCTAACATTTTAGCGTATAGTTATTCCTTCTTCCCTAGGTCAATTAGAACTTGGAACTTGCTGCCGAACAATGTAGTGACCGCTACCAGCTTGTAGTCCTTTAAAAGTGCCGCCATCACCTGCGCAGGCTTTAGATCCTAGCCTTCTGCGCCGCCTAGTAATTAGTGTAAACTATATTTAGGCGTAATTTATTAAGGATTAAAGGTTATCGTCGGCTGGAATTAGAGCATCAATTTTCAACGCAAAAAGCCAAGGAAATATTGGAAATATAGTCTATAGACGAAGTTGAAGAGCTTCAATGTGATTTTTGATAAGGATAAACGTATGGACGCTCAATACAACTTTGTATTTACTCACACAGAATCATTCTTGTCTTGCAAATTTGGTCGAGAATTATTACACAGCAAGCTGTATCAAGAAAGAGTGTGTGTTGTCATCGCTAAATTATAGAATACCCGTACACTTTCGCTTTTTGTATCTGTAATCTGTTGACAGTTAAGGGTCAAATTACGGAAAGTTCATGATAGGCAATTGTTTCCGATCGTTCTATTTAAAACCTCATTTAATTTGATAACTATCAACAAGTATACACAAAATAAACCTTCGACATTATATTTAAAGAGATTTTAGAGCAACCTTGTTTGTATTTCTGCCTTTAAACGCGGATTCAAAAGTGGACGGGTATTCTCGTATTTGTACGGTTAAATAATTTTTTGAAAACTTTACATCGTCAACGCTGCAACAAAGGCGACAAGCGTTGGAAAAGTCGCCAGAAGACTTGTAAATTTTTTAGGAGAATAATAATGTAACGTTATTATCGACATATTCCAATAATCGTAGACGCGCGTTCGAAAGAAATAAATGACCAAAGAAGTGACCTGTCATATCTTGACTAACGTCAACAAACACTTTGTCATCCCCCTCCCTAAACTAACATAGCAACGCTAATTAAAAATCTGCTAGATTTTAGCAGTTCACGTGACCAGCGTCTACCCAAGTGGGCGTTCGCCGGTGAACTAGCACGTGAAACTGATTAGGAAGTTTTGGCATCTTGTGCGAGGCATACTATAACTATGCTATAACTTTGTATTGAATAACCCTCATGTATTGATGCTTGGACGAAGGCAGTCAAGACGAGAATGAGCTAGCCTGTTTTTTGGCATGCCTTAAGGGGCCCACAAGTGCAAACACAAACATTTAATGTTCGAACACAAATAATTAATATTCGAACAACAAACAATTAATATTCAAACACAAACATCTTAATGTTGGGACACAAACATCTTAATGTAGGGACACAAATATTTTAATGTCGGAACACAACATTTTAATGTCGGGACACAACATCTTAATAATGTCGGGACACAACATCTTAATAATGTCGGGACACAACATCTTAATGTCGGGACACAACATCTTAAATGTCGGGACACAACATCTTAAATGTCGGGACACAACATCTTAATGTCGGGACACAACATCTTAATAATGTCGGGACACAACATCTTAATAATGTCGGGACACAACATCTTAATAATGTCGGGGCACAACATCTTAAATGTCGGGACACAACATCTTAAATGTCGGGACACAACATCTTAATGTCGGGACACAACATCTTAAATGTCGGGACACAACATCTTAATGTCGGGACACAACATTTTAATGTCGGGACACAACATCTTAAATGTCGGGACACAACATTTTAATGTCGGGACACAAACATTTTAATGTTGGGACACAACATTTTAATGTTTGGACACAACATTTTAATGTCGGGACACAAATTCCCGGATGTTGGAACACAACATCCCGGATGTGATAACCCAAACGCAGTCCAAATGTGACGCAGGCTCAGGAACAGTTATGGCGGACAACTCGTTTGTTTGCCCAGATTGTAAATCGTATGTGGAAGATGATTTCACTTCCTGTCCTGGATGTGGTACAAAACTTGACCGAGAGAAAACCTTAATTTATCATTATTTTGGGAAAGGATTCGAATATGAAAAAATTGTTGCGTTTCTCGACAAATTTCATGGCATTGTGATCAGCCTTCGAACGCTGAAATACCGACTGCATTCGTACGATCTGAACAGAAAACAGTTTGGCGTTGACGAAGAGCTAATTCGCAGCATTAGGCAGGAGTTAGATGGTCCAGGGTGCATGGGAGGTTACAGAAGTGTTTGGCATACTTTGCGGCTACACTTTTGAATTTAATTTGCATACCATATAAGGATTGTACCGAAAAGGATTGGATTTAACATCCGGGAATTTGTCTCCCAACATTAAGATGTCGTGTCCCGACATTAAGATGTTTGTGTCCCAACATTAAGATGTGGTGTCCCGACATTATTATGTGTCCCGACATTATTAAGATGTTGTGTCCCGACATTAAGATGTTTGTGTCCCGACATTAAGATGTTGTGTCCCGACATTATTAAAGAGTGAGTGTCAGGGTAGTGCTTTGCGCGCTTGTGTTTTTGTTTTCATACGAATTGATTGCAATGCATCGCATCGTTAGAACTATAATTTGCATGTGAACCTCTAGATTTATTTGGAAATGTTGAAATTCGAGTCCGATCCTGACTTCGGGGCGTTATGAAGTTAATGTTCAAACGATTTGAACAGTTGCGCTTCGCTTGTTTGTGAACCACTGCGGGCTGCGCGCAACGCCGTTTCTGACGAACAAGCTGGCCCGGATGGCTTTAGTTCCTGAATCTTTGCAAATTCAAGTGAACAAAACATCAGAAGAAACAAAATATATTTATTTACTAGTCACTCATCAAACACTTCCATTCGCAAACTTATTCGCGCTATTTCAGCAGCATAACCCGGCCTTCCACGCTTCGGAGGCGAAGCGCTCGTAGCAGCTTCTATGTATCGAAAAGTTATTACTATAGTAAATGATCAATTTTACGAAAAATATCACAATAATTGATCACTCGGGTATATTTACTTCTTAGAAAACTTGAAAATGGATAATTTATAAGAAGGATTGATCAAATATCGACGGATTCGTTTGTGAACTGAAATAGGCGTCCCATAAAATGGCCGCCAAGATGAAAACAAGCGCGCAAAGCACTACCCTGACACTCACTCTTTAAGATGTGTGTGTCCCGACATTAAGATGTTGTGTCCCGACATTATTAAGATGTTGTGTCCTGTCATTATTAAGATGTTGTGCCCCGACATTATTAAGATGTTGTGTCCCGACATTATTAAGATGTTGTGTCCCGACATTAAGATGTTTGTGTCCCGACATTAAGATGTTGTGTCCCGACATTATTAAGATGTTGTGTCCTGTCATTATTAAGATGTTGTGTCCTGTCATTATTAAGATGTTGTGCCCCGACATTATTAAGATGTTGTGTCCCGACATTAAGATGTTTGTGTCCCGACATTATTAAGATGTTTGTGTCCCGACATTAAGATGTTGTGTCCCGACATTAAGATGTTGTGTCCCGACATTATTAAGATGTTTTGTCCCGACATTAAGATGTTGTGTCCCGACATTATTACTTATTGGATTCCTCTGAGCCCAATATTACAAAATATTTAAGTCGATAATTCAATATTGGGCGAGACCGAAGTGCAAGTCCAGACTTAAATATTTTGTAATATTGGGCGAAGATGAATCCAACAGGTGTTTTATTATATCGAACAAAATATCTTAACATAAACAGACATCGCACGTAAACAGACAGTCAAGACTGTTCTTATGTTCTTCACTTATGTTCAAAACTGCTCCGTTTTTGTTTTTTTATTTTTAACCGTTGTATTAATTATTTTGCATTTTTGCTTGGTTGTAAAGTTAATAAACAAATAAACAATAAATAAACAGTCAAAAGACTCAAAAGGTTGCTGGTCGTCGAAAAGAATAATAAAAAAAACTCGGAAAACACATCACGTTCCGCGAGAAGTTTTTCAACCAATGAAATTGCGATTTAGATAAAAGGCACGCGAGTGACGTTGCTTTGCACGTGAACAGTCCAAAGGTTACTGCCCAATATGTAGCTGCCACGTGACGCTAATAGAGACAGTTGATTGGTGGATTTTGTGTGAGTGTATAATAATATAAGATGCTGTGTGATGTTGTGACAGTTGTGTCCCGACATTATTAAGATGTTGTGTCCCGACATTAAGATGTTGTGTCCCGACATTATTAAGATGTTGTGTACCGAGGAAGAACTTCGAGCACTTTCGAGCTCATATACCGATGACGTAATGCCGACAGACATTGCATACATAGCTCGGAAAAAGGACTGGGCTCGAGTTAACACAGTAACGTCAAGAATAGTAAACTATTCTCACCAATCTCCCCCACTTATAAGTGAGAATGGGAGACCTGGCAGTCGATCTCAGCAGAGAGTGAACCTAAAGTAGGGTAGGGCAGGGTGGGGAACAATGCTGAGATTGACCACCAAGATGGTAGTGGGGGAGAACGGAAGACCCAGACAGGCCGCAACGCGGTGCCAGCTGCCTCGCAGTTGCACCGAAGTGAATGCTAATGTGATTCTCACTTATTTATATGTGTGAGACCGCTGACAATAGTAAACTATTCTCACCGATCTCCCCCACTTATAAGTGAGAATGGGAGACCTGGCTGTCTCATGGGGCAGAAATGGTTAACCCTAGTCATGCCTTTACAGATCCCATAGTACTCGTAACAGAGCCCATACTCATAACAAATCCCATACTCATAACAGAGCCATACTCATAATAGATTTCACGCTAAGATCAGAACACATTCATAGCTAAACTCATACTAATATACATCTATTCTGAGGAGGTTCTGTGTATGAGAAAGGGGAAAAGCGGAGATAAAATGTTTTAAGGAACCTAAATCTTGGTATAGTTCTCAACGGAATCCTGTTAGGGTTTGGGAAAGCTAGCAGGGCCAGGTCACCAGTTAGTTTCCAGCAATTACTTGTTCAATAAAGGCCTGGGACAAATGTCGATTTACAGTAGGCTGTCATCCCCTGGGATGTGTGAATGGTCCTGGCACTCCGATCCACCCACCGGATGTTGTGAATAGGAACGGAAAGTGGATCAAAGTCAAGATCTAATTCCCACCGAGGAAAAGTCATAGTAATGGAGAGGATCTAAGGGGTAGAAGTGTGGATGAGGTATTATTAAGGATGTCCCTAATAATACATGTACCAATAGAGTGCCAATATTTCATGAATGAAACCAGAGGGAAGCTAAATCCCAGGAGGTGGCAGCCTTGAGCCCCAGTAATCCGAGTAAGGTTTAGTGACCTTTTCAAGGCTGACAACCAAGGATTTTAATTTGCATTAATTAATTATGAGGGGGCGAGTTGGGTGGGAGTTGGGGGGATAGAAGCAGGACGGATTCAAACATGGGAGGGGTAAACAAATTATGGAAATTAATAGGTTGTGACAATTGACAAATGAATAGTTTTATGCAAGTAAATGCAAAAAAGTAAAGTAACACACAATAATTGTGGGCAGCAAATAGTTCAAAATGCAGGACTGTTCTGTTAACCTGCAATAATATATGATGGTGGGGGTGGGTAGCAAATAGTTCAAATACAGGACTATTCTGTTAACCTGCAATAATATGATTGTGGGCAGTAACTAGTTGAAATACAGGACTATTCTGTTAATGATATGATATTATGATGGGCAAGGCATCTAAACGCTTGTATATTCTCAGGGTCTTAAAGAAGAGTGGTGGTCCGCCTACAGACCTTGTACACATATATTATGCATTAGTAAGGTCAATCTTAGAATACTGTTGCCAGGTGTGGCATACAAGCCTTCCAGTCCCCGCGTCGACATCAGAAGAGAAATGCTTTGTGTGAAAAGCTTCGAGAAGATCAACCAACCAGCATCCCACTTGTATCATCTTCTGCCCCCTAGTCGAGCAGTATCCACCCAACGCATCCTACGGAACTCCGAAGCACTGTCTCTTCCTCAATGTAGAACTAATAGATATCATAACAGTTTTATCCCTGCCATGCTTTTTAAAAGTATGGGCAGATGATTGTTATTTATTTACTATTTTAAATTTATTATACTTAACACTGCTTTTAGAACTTTATTACGCTATTATAATACACTACAGTATATAGTCTGTAATTATATATTTTAATAGATTTATAGATTTATTATGCTTGTAACTGTAACTTTATGTAATATATTATTTATTTCTATATTTCCATGATTGTAAAGTTATCGCAATTCACCTTTAGGGTGCAAAGGTATTCTCTATTAAACCATTTATTTATTTATTTATTTAACCTGCAATAATATATGATTGTGGGCAGTAAATAGTTCAAATACAGGACTGTTCTGTTAACCTGCAATAATATATGATTGTGGACAGTAAATAGTTCAAAATACAGGACTGTTCTGTTAACCTGCAATAATGTATGATTGTGGGCAGTAAATAGTTCAAAATGCAGGACTATTCTGTTAACCTGCAATAATATATGATTGTGGACAGTAAATAGTTCAAAATACAGGACTGTTCTGTTAACCTGCAATAATATATGATTGTGGGCAGTAAATAGTTCAAAATGCAGGACTGTTCTGTTAACCTGCAATAATATATGATTGTGGGCAGTAAATAGTTCAAAATGCAGGACTGTTCTGTTAACCTGCAATAATATATGATTGTGGGCAGTAAATAGTTCAAAATACAGGACTGTTCTGTTAACCTATATATAATATATGATTGTGGGCAGTAAATAGTTCAAAATGCAGGACTGTTCTGTTAACCTGCAATAATATATGATTGTGGGCAGTAAATAGTTCAAAATGCAGGACTGTTCTGTTAACCTGCAATAATATATGATTGTGGGCAGTAAATAGTTCAAAATGCAGGACTGTTCTGTTAACCTGCAATAATATATGATTGTGGGCAGTAAATAGTTCAAAATACAGGACTGTTCTGTTAACCTGCAATAATATATGATTGTGGGCAGTAAATAGTTCAAAATGCAGGACTGTTCTGTTAACCTGCAATAATATATGATTGTGGACAGTAAATAGTTCAAAATACAGGACTGTTCTGTTAACCTGCAATAATGTATGATTGTGGGCAGTAAATAGTTCAAAATGCAGGACTATTCTGTTAACCTGCAATAATATATGATTGTGGGGCTGTAAGAATGGCTCAAATGCAGGACTGTTCTGTTGACTGGCAATAATATATGATGGCGGGGCAGTAAATTAGTTGAAAATGCAGGACTGTTCTGTTAACCTGCAACAAGATATGATTGTGGGGTTGTAAAATTGTTCGAAGGCAGTGTCAAGAATTATGTACAAATGGTTCGAACGGCAGGGCTGTTCTGATATTCGGTCGAATATGTATTGTAGGAAGTAAAGAACTCACATGTTTATGAAGGGTGATTCCCGTCATAATTATATTTCGAATTTTCGTATGTATATTCAATTTTTGCATGCATTGAATCTTCTGCTACGGTGAATTTTCGGATGCTTCGAATTTTCTGATGCATTGCCATTTTTGGATGCTTCGAATTTTCTGATGCATTGAATTTTCGGATGCTTCGAATTTTCTGATGCATTGAATTTTCGGATGCATTACATTTTGGTATGTAGCTAATTTTGTGATGCATGCATTTCATTTTGGGATACATTACATTTTTGGATACATTACATTTTTGGATGCGTCTAATTTTCGTATGTATCGAATTTTCGGATGCATCTCTGGGCCGCGGTCAGGACTGGTGACTATATATACGTTTCCCGCGTTTTCTCGTACAATCATGGCCGACACGAACACTCAGTCAAGTGGAACTGGTAATTTTTCCACAGCAGGCAACAGAAATTCTGGCTGGTTCTAATAGTCCTACTACCGTGCAGACGTCAATGGGGCTTCAGTTAACCCAAGTCCAAGTGGTAGTCGTGAAGTCCCGTGAACAGACTCAAACTGCTCGTGATAATTCGGTCTTGTCAAACTTTCGAAACCTAGCGTACCCACAAAATCTGAGAAGATATACATAACAGTACCTACAAGAAGCTGGTTTAGGCCGTAAAAAGATTGTCTTTGGCAACAAGGATGGGGCAATGGAAGTGATGAATAAGATTGAGAAAACAAGTCTGGTGGAATGTAGCTCAACCTTGTTTTGTAGGCCCCCCAATGGGTTTTTGTGGTTTTTGTATCTGTAAAGGATGGAGATTAATAATCTGGATGATGCCATCTCGGCATCCTTGGGGAATTTGAAATAATCGGAATTTCCATAATCACTTCAAAGATGGCGTCCAATATGGCCGCCATTTTTAATAATCAACTGAAATCAATCTTGTTTTATACGACTTCTGCTTGATTTTTGTTGTTTTTATGTCTTTATGCTATGGAGATTGATAATCTAGATGATGCCACCCCAGCACCTTTTGTAATTTGAAATATATGTCATCTCTGAAAACCAAGATGGCGTCCAATATGGCCACCATGTATAATTATTAACTTGTTAGCGTTTTTACATAAATGAGACATTTACGAGAGGTATGTTGAGACTAGTGATGGAATTGTTCATATATATATATATATCATCAGGTAACATGATCGCCATGAACGTGAAACTCCGAGTAGTGACATTTTAAAGAATAAAGTTTATATATTTATAACTCGCTGTACCTCTTTTGGTATTGAGCACTCTTGTCTATCAACTAACAATTTTTATACATCTTGATATTATATACGGTATATACCGGGTGGCGCAAAAACATGTTCCCCCTCTTCGACTCATTGTAATTAAAAAAATGAAAAAGCTATCTTATACAAATAAAAATTATTGAACGTAGTTATGTCTAACTTAAATTTTGATGTATGCCTTGCTCATTTCTATAAAATTTTAGCCGAGATATAGGCGTTTAAACTCGGACGACACTATGCGTGTTTTTACCATTTTATTACCATAATGCACATTATTAGACCATTTCAGACAATTTTTCGCGTCTTCGAAAAACGCTACATTGAGTGTAAACGCCTATATCTCGGCTAATATTTTATAGAAATGTGCAAGGCATACATCAAAATTTAAGTTAGACATAACTACGTTCAATAATTTTTATTTGTATAAGATAGCTTTTTCAGTTTTTTAATTACAATGAGTCGAAGAGGGGGAACATGTTTTTGCGCCACCCGGTATATATACTGTATATATATGTATACTATGTATACCATGTATACTATGTATACATATAACTGCAATCAACTGGTACACAATATGCAGTAGCTACTGCAAATACTACAATTATAATTACATTATACAATGTACACACTATACTATTCGTCACAACACATCAACATTCAATGTTCTCTAACTCATCGTTTCTGCCCTCTTCATCATTATCGTTGACATTCGTTGTCCAGGAATTATGACAGCTGTCTGTGCTGTAGCAACTGCAAAAAACAGTGCAGGATAACTGTGCTTTATGGCATCTACACCTTTCTTTTTCACATGGACGCTCTGATGCACAACCACAGCGAATCATTTCTAAAATTTCTGGAGGGGCTGGTGCCATGTCGGTGGGTACCATCAGGGGTATAAGTGATCTGGTTGTGTTGTCTCTGGACCAGCCAAATTCAGTTGCATCGAGACTTGGGGGATCTTCATTTAATGCTGCCTTCCAAATACACGCCTGAAAGTGTGCTCGCTTCACATTTTCCGCAAATGCTTCTGACGTTGGGGGAAGTGACTTCAACTTTGGCACTTTCATCACTCCAGGTTTTCCTGTTTTGGCTAACCATATCTGATAGCGAACATCCGACATGCTACCACTACTTTTGCTACCATAGCAAGCAGCAGAAACGATGTGGCTTGTGCTATCATGTCACTGGTAGGCTCACCAATTGAGTCGAGTTTCCATCCCTTAGAAAGAATCTTAATGGCGGTGACTTTCACAATAGCGCAAAGACACCCGACTGTGTCACATCCAGTGAGTGCGTGTGCAGCCAGCAGGTGTGGAACAATTGACGCATTCTTTAACGCTGTTTGACCTATGTTAATTATGCCTCTTTGAGCACTTGTTCCTTCCATCACCACTGTGCACGTCAACTTGCTATGTGTGTAATAAACTCGGCTTCGTTTTCTATAGCTATAATAAACTCAGCTTCGTTTTCTAGCTATAATAAACTCAGCTTCGTTTTCTAGCTATAATAAACTCGGCTTCGTTTTCTATAGCTATAATAAACTCCGCTTCGTTTTCTAGCTATAATAAACTCGGCTTCGTTTTCTATAGCTATAATAAACTCAGCTTCGTTTTCTAGCTATAATAAACTCGGCTTCGTTTTCTATAGCTATAATAAACTCGGCTTCTTTTTATATAGCTATAATAAACTCGCCTTTGTTTTCTTATAATAAACTCGCCTTTGTTTTCAGTCTAGCTATAATAAACTCGGCTTCGTTTTCTTGCTATATAAACTCGCCTTCGTTTTCTAGCTTCAATAAGTTGTTTGCTTTATCTAATTCTGAATTTTAAGAATGTTTTTAATTCAAATACCAAAAAAACCCGGTTTTAATTGAACAAACCAAAAATACTTACAGTATTTCAGAAGATGGCTGCTGCAAATACGAGCCTGCAAATTATTTGGTCAGTACTATTCTCTTCTATTTTGTATTTTGTCTGATTTTGACTCATTGTGATAATTTTACAGGTATCCAATTTTAACTATGGTACGTTAAAAACAACAATATGCTATTTATTAGTTAATAACTTCAATATTTCTGTTTGAACACATTTAAAAAGAACGTAAATGTGCCATCAATTATGGCGGTCATCTTGGTTTCCAATATGGCGGCAATGGTTGGACATAAAATGTGGATTATTTTAAATTCCCCAAGGATGCCGGGATGGCATCATCCAGATTATTAATCTCCATACTTCAAAGATACAAAAACCACAAAAACCCATTGGGGGGCCTACAAAACAAGGTTAGGCTACAAAATGCCATTTGGCAACCAGAACTTAAAGATGGAGGAGGCTTCGAAATAATGCGAAGTGGGAGTAAAAACGAGATCCTGGTAGTTACACCTCCATTTGGGGGATATACAGTAGCCTTTCTACGAGACCAATCCGGTCTTGCACAAGCTATGGCTTACATACGTCCACTACAGTGTGCATTAAGTATTGCACTAAGCATTAAGATTGTGATGTGGATGACGTTGCTGAGCTTGAAGAGCTTCCATACGGAGAAAATAGGTTTCGAAAGTTTGACAAGACCGAATTATCACGAGCAGTTTGAGTCTGTTCACGACTACCACTTGGACTTGGGTTAACTGAAGCCCCCATTGACGTCTGCACAGTAGTAGGACTATTAGAACCAGCCAGAATTTCTGTAGCCTGCTGTGGAAAAATTACCAGTTCCACTTGACTGAGTGTTCGTGTCGGCCATGATTGTACGAGAAAACGCGGGAAACGTATATATAGTCACCAGTCCTGACCGCGGCCCAGAGATGCATCCGAAAATTCGATACATCCGAAAATTAGACGCATCCAAAAATGTAATGTATCCAAAAATGTAATGTATCCCAAAATGAAATGCATGCATCACAAAATTAGCTACATACCAAAATGTAATGCATCCGAAAATTCAATGCATCAGAAAATTCGAAGCATCCGAAAATTCAATGCATCAGAAAATTCGAAGCATCCGAAAATTCACCGTAGCAGAAGATTCAATGCATGCAAAAATTGAATATACATACGAAAATTCGAAATATAATTATGACGGGAATCACCCTTCATACATGTTGGGGTTGTGTCGTGCAGCGAGTCAGACCGCTACTCGATTATAAATCGACACATCTGTGGAGGGCTGCAAACCCGTGCTGCAAACTCGTTCAGGGCAAGGAATAAACACGTGCGAGAAACGAACATAAACTAAATGCGAACGACACTAGGAACAAAGCTAGTGAACCAAAACCGGTCAAATACGCTGAGAGGTCTTAATATAAACTAATAGAGACCTAATATAAAATTTCGATAGCGATGGAGCCTTTGAATGGATGGCTTTAACACGAACAAGAATGAGGGAAGGTAAATGTGTACTCAACAAGGCGCAATATATTATATTTAATATATATAGTAAGTTATAAATATACCACTGAAGTGTCGCTTCAACGGCGGCTGGGGTTTCGTTGACATCATCGTTGACGTGAGAAGTACTGGCTGTCCACGGGTCTTGGTGAAGTGATGGGTCGCTGAGTTTCTGGTTGAGACATGTATATAAACGATCAGTTGAGAGCTGCAAATAGAGGTGTGTAGTCTGGGCTAGTGAATGCTAATGTGATTCTCACTTATTTATATGTGTGAGACCGCTGACAATAGTGTGCTACCCCATGATAAATATAGTTTACAAATTTCAGTGTACAAATCAAGAGCCTTAACTTCAGAAACGTTTTAAGTGAAGGCCCTTTCACGTTATCGCTTATTAACTCTTTGACTTTGAGTGACAAAGGGCTTTCGCTCGAAATGTTTGAATAGACCTCTTACACAATACGCAAAACAACATCAGTTTATACTACTCTTAATTCTTCACGAAAACAACCATAACCCTTTCACGTTATCGCTTATCAACTCTTTGACTTTGAGTGACAAAGGGCTTTCGCTCGAAATGTTTCGAAAATAGACCTCTTACACACTATTCCGACATTGAAGAGATTTATATTTCTAAACTTCCTAGCGCCTACGCACAATACGCAAAACAACATTTTTATAGTACTCTTGACTGTTCACTAAAACAATCATGTTAGTTGTACTATATACAGTACAACTAACAATATTGCTCAGAAATCTATAGACAAATTTTGGAATAATTTCCAAAAGAATTTTTCCTGGCAAAGCAGATGTTAATAATCCTACCATATTTACCATATTTATATATATATTTACCATATTTATATTTACCATATTTTATTTATTCACATTTTTTTATAAATACTCGGGTACACCCATGTCAACAACATCACACTCATTCTGAGCATCAGAACGTATTTCAATATTGGCCAAAACATCATCCGAAACGTCACTTTCCAACACATCTAACTCATAATTATTTGATTCCGTCGTCATATACATCACCCTGTAACGCATTAGACTTAGGACCAGGGCTATAGCTAATATGTCATAACTTGCATGGTGGTGCCAACCCAAAATTTCCTAATGAAATATTTTCCCCACAAATTTTGGAATAATAATCACAATACTTTTCCAACTGCCAAAACGACAAGGACAACAACCAATATTTACCACAGTTATGGGTATTTTCTAGGTAATTCGTAGTTGTATTAGTTGTTTATAACGCGTGAAAGAAGAAAAGGAAATGTCAAAGTACGCTTTTGAGACCGCCTACGTTTGTGTGGCGGTATTGGGAACGAGAATGGCGAATTTAGACAACGTTATTAATATCCAAGTATTAAATTCAACTGACAAGTTTTCTGTTACCAGTACATCTAATGTACATTTAAACAGTATATTTCGATATAATCTCTTAAAATATTCTTAACTCTTTCCCTACGGCTGAAAAACATCAAAAATTGAACGACCACGTTGTTCTATTGATATCTCTTCAAATAACCATAACTGTTGCGAAAGCTATACATTTTCTGGAAGCCCAATAAACCGGCTTTTACTTGTTCTTTTAAATTTCCCGAACAAAACACATTATGTTAATATAAATTAGCTATATAAATAAATTATGTTAAGATAATTATATCATAAATCAGGTTGAAAAATTTACATTTTTCCAGAAAAGGCCATCTTGCACGCCCGGCGTAGCATCTTGAAAACTCAAAATGCCACCAATCGCAGAGTTGTTTATGAAATCAAATCAAACTTGGCGTGTGCGTGTGCGTGGATTTCATGTTCCTGGCGCTTGTCGAATTTCAATTTTTAATCTTGCGTTACCGTGTGCCGTGTTTTTCGATTGACGACTTTGCGGGTCTTCAACGACCCGTTTTAACTGCGCCCGTAAGGAAAGAGTTAAAGAAAACAGGTCCCAATTTTCCGAATAGATCTGTGAATTTTTCGAATATTGCAATTTTATAAAAGTTGGGAGGGGGTGGGGTGGCCCCCAATTCCCCATCGCTACAGCCCTGCTTGTGACCCGTACACTCAGGAGTTTATCGTCAATTGAATTATGATACAGACGAGACGCACACGTTGCTCGTAGACTGTGAGCCATATATCTTCCATTAAAGAGTAGTCCTCACACAAAGCTGTTCAGGAAGAATACTGTTAGTATTCATCTCTACCACACTATTTCCGTAACCAAGAGGTATGGCGTTCCGTTGCGGACAAAAATATGAAACAAAATTATATGAATTGAAATAATAAACTATGGATTGAAAATTGTAACTAGTTTGTCGATGTAAAAAATTGTTTACCTAAAAAATAATCGGTTAAGTCATACATCAATTCGAACTATTGAAGTTTTGCACAAAAAATATGAAAGAAAAAAGTACGAATTGAAAATTTAATAACCATGGATGATCGAGAAAAATTTGATGCGTCCAAAAATAAATGCGTCAAGTAAAAAATCGATCTATCAAGAAAAAAAATTAAGCGTGCTTAAAAAATCGACAGCGAAAAAATGTATATGTCGAAAAAAAATCGATATATATGTCGAAAAAAAAGATATGTCGAAAAAAATTGATGTGTCGAAAAAAAATATTGGTTGAAAGGAAACGGAAGTCAAACCGCTAACCGCGAGCCTTAATTTCTAAACCAGAACAAAATGGCGCGATGGCTGCCGAAATTAGTCATAGATGCTTTTAAATAAGTGATAAAAATGTATAAAAAGGTTCAGGTGTACTGCCGAAATAGCGTGTAAGTTGTCTAACGTTTGGAGCGAAGGCCCTTCGTCAGAGAGTGAAACATAAAGTTAAATAATCACTTAGTTATTATTTCACTTTACGTTTCACTCTGTGGAAGAGCCGCTCGAAACGTTAGACAACTTACACACTATTTCATAGACTTGCTCCAAATCTGCCTCTTGATTGTTTCGGGTTTGTTTAAATTTGTTTTTTTTCAAAGAACTCACAATATAGATGCTTGTTCGCTTTTTAGATAGAAATATTATGAAAGAATACGAGGAGTCGCGAAATAAAGTGTGCGGGAACCAATTTCACTCCGCTTACCCAACATTCTATGAGAGTTGGGAGGTAACGAGGCTTCGGGATGGTAACGACCGTTTACGAAAGGGAAAATTGCGTCGCGGACCTCGTGGAAGTTGAAAAGAACGATATAATTCTCCTTAAACGCATTCATTCCTCTCTCCTGGCCTCTCTCTTGCTGATTTGGAAATAGGCGTTGGTAAATTATTAAGATTTGAAACAACTTCGTGGACAATATCTTGAATATTGGGACTTTGGCGACTGTTGCGGTCGGCCATGTTTCGCTTGTCATAATTTCCCGCCTTCTGAGAAGACTCCTGCCTTCCAAGAAGGCGGTTAGCGGTCTCACTTCCGTTTCCTTTCAACCAAAAATATTTTTCAACACATTTTTTTTTCGACATATCGATTTGTTTTCGACATATCGATTTATTTTCGTTTTTTTCGACATCGATTTTTTTCCACAAATCGATTTTTTTTCGACATACATTTTTTCGATGAAAAGATTTTTTAAGCACACTTAATTTTTTTTCTTGATAGATTTTTTACTTGACGCATTTATTTTTGGACGCTTCAAATTTTTCTCGATCATTCATGGTTATTAAATTTTCAATTCGTACTTTTTTCTTTCATATTTTTTTGCGAAACTTCAATAGTTCGAATTGATGTATGACTTAACCGATTATTTTTTAGGTAAACAATTTTTTACATCGACAAACTAGTTACAATTTTCAATCCATAGTTTATTATTTCAATTCATATAATTGTGTTTCATATTTTTGTCCGCAACGGAACGCCATAAAGAGGCTAATGACTCTGTACTCTTAAAGCGAGCCATCACCATTAACTTGAATATACGTCAATACTTATATATATTCCTCGAAATAAGCAAGGTGAAAATGCAAGAACGTGCAGAAATCAACTTATCATGTCAACTAAAAGAATACTGTAGTCACAAACGTAACATTTAACGACTGTAAATAAGTTGTTCTTCTGTAATAAGGTTAATTAGAAATTAATGATTTTGTATTGGTTGTACATTATTGTCCATGTGATGAAATGGTATTGTCTGATTGGCTTAGAACATAATGACTAGAAGGCACTCAGAGACTGCATACGTCCGCCAGTGCATAGTCAATAGAGGTATGGTCTGGAAACGTGGCGAACTTCAAAGCGTCTAACAACAAGCTGCGATTTATGTTGAGGATGCCATGAAAGTGCACAAGTCTTTTGTTTTACGTTCATTAATATTTATACGGCACGGTTGAGTGACTAAACCCAAACGCTGCCATTGGCTGCTTGCTTCATTATACAGAAAATACAAAGTGTTCAGCAAGTGTGAAAGTACATTTGCATAAACGTGAACAAATACATAGAACAAAGACTTTGGCCACGCTCCAGACTATACCTCTATTGGCTATGGCCCTGTTTAATAGTTTTTGAGTTATCCTTCTGACAGACAAACAAACACACACAAACAAACCGAGGTGAAAATATAACCTCCTGGCGGAGGTAATTATTAGTATTATTATTATAATTAGTATTATGAATTATTAATTATGAGTAGAGCGTGTGACTAGTAAACCGCAAGTCGCGGGTCTAATTCCAGCCAGGTGAAGTAGAGTTTTTCTAGTCCCCCCACGGCATGGTTAATCACTCGTAACAGCACCTAATATCATTATTCCCACCCGCCTTCGCTATCCCACATTAGTTATTCCAATTCATTCATATATAATTTTATAATTTAATTTAGCCCTGAATAAATTGAATATCTATAAATTATACCACGAATAGAATAATTATGCCATAAATTAGATTGTATAAATAAAATTTTGTATAACAGAAACTGATTAGTATAACATGCATTTGAGCTAATTATTTTACATGAAAGTAAACAATTTTTCATAAAAGTAAATTATTAAAAGTTTGTGCTTTTTTTTTCTTTCTTAGGTTCTATTTCATCCAAATGTTCTACTTCTTTTTACAAGTGTTTTGCTGATTTTCTTTACTCAATGTATGTTCATGCTACTCCTAAATTCTCCTAATATTTTACAAGTACACATTGTACCAGCATACATTGTACCAGTACACATTGTACCAGTATATTACATTGTCTATATATTGTCTTATATGAAATTTAAACCCGTATTCGGATCATGTAATCCATTTCATTCCATCTCCAGAATTAATTAAGAAAAATAATTTATGGTAATGTTGCAATAAAATAAAATGAGCAATGGCAGCGGTGAGATTCGAACCCACACCATCGAAATGACTGCTGCCTTAAACGAGCGCCTTAGACCATTCGGCCACGCTACCAATGCATACAAAATAACAACAATAACTCTCACGTCAATGGATAACGTAAGGTGAGCTCTTTTCTACAAAGCATTAAATATCCATCCAAATTATCATTGTCAAAAATATTTCATTCAATATACTAATTACCTCGATAAATTATAATAATAATGAGTGGCAGCGGTGGGATTCGAACCCACGCCATGGAAATGACTACTGCCTAAAACCAGCGCCTTAGACTACTCGGCCACGCTACCAATTTGTAAAAGCTTATCAACTATAGTTATCGTGACATTGCTATGCTAGTTTAGTGTGAGTTATTATCTACGTTTACCTAACATTTAAATCCATATTCCCATCATTTAACTGGTACACGGTGAGTTCTTTCTACGTTTGTATAAAATTTAAACCCGTATTCGTATCATGTAATACATTTCATTCCATCTCTAGAATTGATTAAGAAAAATAGGCTACTCATATCATGTAATCTTGTAATAAAATAAAATGACTAATGGCAGTACTGGGATCGAAATGGCTGCAGCCACTATACAAATTCGTTAAATAGAATGCAGAATAGCTCATGACAATGCTATATGGTATACTATGAGTTCATTCTACGTTTACATAACATATAAACCCGTATTCGCGTCATGTCATACATTTCATTCCACATCTAGGATAATTAAGAAAGTGAAAATTTTCGGTAATCGTGCAATAAAATAAAATGAGTAGTGGTAGCGGTGGGATTCGAACCCACGCGATCAAAATGTATGTTGCCTTATACCAGTGCCTTAGACCAGTCGGCCAGAGTAGTATAGAAAATGGCGGTACCAGCGCATTTTTCATTTTGAGATTCCATATATGCTATTCTGGGCAAATATATGGAATACTCAAAAGTGAAAAATTCGGTGGTCTTGACGATGTGTCGCGTGGTTTGGGGAATTGTAGCCATGTCTCAGCTTGTGGACTACAGGGTGAGGGACGTGGGTGTGTCGTTGAGTGTGAGTCCATGGTGGATAGAGGTTTCGTTAGATGTGACCCTGTGGTGGGTGAGTGTCGCTTCCGCTAGGATGTAGAAATCGTAAGTTGAGTGAGAGTGTCTTTTCTCACACAAAAAGGTCTAAAGATTAAACGACACTATATAGTTTTCCAAGATTGTCAGTGAATTATCTCACTGAACCCGATGTGAAATACTTTAGCACGAACTCTGATAAAAAGGCAGCAGTCGTGGAGCGGTTTAATAGAACACTTAAGACGTCTGTGTGGAATTACTTTTATGGTAAAGGAACGTATAAATGGATTGACATGTTGGATCAGCTCGTTGAAAATTACAACAATACCAAACACAGTACTATTTTATTGAAACCTAAAGATGTGAGTAAGAAAAACGAAAACGAAGTATGGACGACGTTGTTTGGACATCATTTCAGCGAATACCCACTACCAAAGTTCGAAGTAGGTGAGACTGTCAGGATATTAAAGTATAAAAGCATCTTCACCAAAGGGTATGAAGCTAACTTCACTGAAGAACTGTTCAAAGTGTCAAAAGTTATACGTAGTTCAATAGAAACTGTTTTCGATCTCTTGTTATTGACGTAGAAATTGTCCTTCCAATGTATTTTGAATTTGGTCACCTTCTTTTTCTTGTCTTTCACGCTCTTTTTCTTCCTCAAGTTCTTTGTTACGTTATTGCATTTCGATGTCATCTAGTCCTCCTTCAGCCATTTATACACTACTCAATGTTCTGAATATTATCACTCTCTGGGATCCATGAATTATGTTTACTGTCATAACCAAGCCACTTAACTAAAGCCATCTTTTTACCTCTCACCTTCTTTGTCTTTAGTATATCTTCTCAACCTTATAAACGTCGTCTTTTTTGTCAACAGCTGATAGCTCTTCTTCGTAGAACTTACCGATGATAGGTTCCCCTCCGTGGTCCTCTATCTCGTACATGTTAGGATCACCATCTTGGTGTTAAAATTAACGTTGGGGACGGAGAAGCCTCGATGAATATATTAAAAAAATTAAAAGTAATATTTGGTGTTAAAGGTAGTCCTATCGGGTTAGAATTTGAAAATGAGAGAGTTATGGTCTTAAAATTGGGTAAACAGTGTACAGTGTCAATAAAAAGTCACAAACAGCTGTTGAAAACTTTAAGAGTCTGTTAAGTAGAGCTGTTGAGGAGCACATAGTCACTACCAGGTATATGGTTGAGGAAATTAACGGCGACAACACAATCCCGGATAATGTATCAGAAGACATAATATATAATACAAGTGAACAGCTACGAGACAGAGTCGAACGAAGAGAGGAACAACTCATATAGAAACATCACAAGATGTCTTCGTTACTGAACAAGAGATTAGGGAATTCACTGGCTCTCTCAATCCAAAAGGCACAACTGAGACGAAAACACAGTCATTAGATATAGTAGGTGATCAATATAGACTCAAGTCCTTGAACGAACCAGAAAGTTAGCGACGCTCTGATGTTCTCTATTCATGACACCAAACAAAAGGTCTAACTTGACAAGATTTTAGAAGATCACGGTTTATACGCACCGTACAATATGAACAATAATTTCAGGCATGTAATCACACTCCCCAAAGCATCTGATATTATGGTGGCTAAATATGGATCAACTATGGATGGCTACACCTTAGAGAACCTTGAATTGGAATACGAAACTATTGAGAGTCAAGAAGTCGCGGACGACGTATCGTCTCTATACGCATCCGGTAGATCTCTATCATACGAACACGTCACACTAATGAAGACTGTGGAGTGGGATCAAGGAAGAACACTCGTAAATGAAAACATTAACCTGCCGAGAAAATCTATGAAAGCCGTCGTTTTACCCTTCACAAACAAAACAAGAACTGATAGTGAGGAGTTCGTCTACCCAAACGTAGAGTCAGTTAAACTCACTATAGAAGGCGTGCCAAATATGGTCTATAGCTAGTCAAGAATGTCGAAATCGAGACTCCGGGGAGAAGCAAAAAGATTGTTTGGACAAAAACTAGACTACGACTAGCATATGAGTATCCAAAAATGGTTTCACTTTGGTTGTTGACCTTAGATCTATCGAAGATAATGCGAAAGTCGCCACTGGAAAAAAGATTGTGAACACCCAGTCGGGAATATTGATGGCAATCAGTAAAAAAGCTACAACAGCGAACGTTATGTGTAGAATGATCGTACTCTCCGACGGACTCGTAAACCTTATCAACAACGATCTATACAATCAATCCAATACTAAAATATATAGTATTCTATATGAAAACACCTTTTAACATGTTGATTGTTGGTATGACAGCCTGTGGTAAAACATATTACCTCTTGGATATGATAGAGAAAGACTATATGAATCACTTCTATTACATCATTCTTATACTGTATGACCAACATTTGAATGGAATAAGACGTATAAAGAATGAAAATTCTTAAAAGACCCAGACTTTATCGCTATTCAGTGCGAGCAGGATAATGCAACGTAATTCTTAAACACATAACTGAGATTTACAAAGGCACAAACTCACTGATAATGTTAGACGATTGTGCTAGTGGACAGGACATTCAAAATAGAACGAGTGAATTGGTCAAACTAGCCTTTACTTTAGCGCTACACACTACGTCTACAACCTATCCTGCACGATTTTCATAACATAACAACTAACCTTAATTAGTAAACCATATCGTGAGAACATCTCAAACGGTTAGTGACATTTTATAACCCGAACAGAAACGACATGAAAACCATCGTAGACGATTATCTTAACGGCGTAGATAAAGCGGAGATTGAGAAAGTAATAAGACAGTTAAAAGACAATGAGTACGCAAGATCGGACTTCTAAGGCATCCATACTCACACGAAGTAGTTACTCCGCGAAAACAAAACACATCGTAAGTCCCTACTTACCACTAATAGGCATTTTATCTGGTGGAATCACTGTGGGTAAGCACGTGTATCACCACGTCGCTAAAACCCCGAGTCAAACGAAAAAGATGGGTCTAATACCGTCTAAAATCTAAAAAAACATATATATGCTTTTTAGATAGATCCACAAAATCTTATATATATACAAAATCTTATATATGAAATCTCAAAGAAATTCATAAAATCATATATATATGAAAATCCTCACCCTGTAGCCCACAAGCTGAGACATAGCTCGAACCCCCCAAACCACGTGACACATGGTCAAGACCACCTACAATTATAGAAAATGGCGGTAACATAGAATATTTCACTTTTGAATATTCCATATATTTACCCAAACTAGCGTATATGGAATCTCAAAATGAAAAATGCGCTGCTAGCGCCATTTTCTATACTACAGGCCACGCTACCAATTTGAAAAACGTATCAACTACAGTGTACTTCTCGCGACAATGCTATGGTTTAGCGTGAGTTATTTCTGCGTTTACATTTCATATTTCATTTCATTCCATCTCTAAAATTAACAAGACGCCAGCTAGGCGTTAAATATTGTCCGATTCGGATCACCAAAACGACATTTAACTCCCTTATAAGGAGTTGGTCCTAGCATGCTCCGCTTATATGTATATATATATATATATATATATATATATATATATATATATATAATGTAGTTAGATACGCTCTATGACCTTTAGGTCATATTGAGCGCTCTACAGGATGAACCATTGTCGCTTACGCATTGTGCGCACGCTCACTGCTTGCAGTTTGAGCGCTCTGGCATGGTTCTTGATGTCCCACATTTTGTGTGCATCACGGGTGACTATAAATAGCAGTCATCTTCATCCTGCTCATCAGCACTACACTGATGAGGCCCAAAAGGCCGAAACGGTACCGTCTGTAGTTATATATATATATATATATATATATATATATATATATATATATATATATATATATATATATATATATATATATATATATATATATATATATATATATATATATAAATGTGATGTTGTTCACGGAACGTTGAAAGTGTTCAATACCATAAAGGTAGAGCGAATATAGTGAAAGTGGTCTTACCTCAAAATGATAAAAGCCGCTAATATATATATATATATTATATATATATAATAATAATAATAATAATAATAAAAGGTTTAATGAAATACCATCGCACCAAAAGGTGAATTACAGTATCTTTACAAAACTAAACATATATTTACATTATCCTTAATCCTAACAGTATCTACAGTACATTCATTATAATTTAGCCTTGCTGATAGAGGAGAGAAATGGGAAAAAGCTATTTTTAAACCGGTCGGTTCTACATTTGAAAAGGGTGAAACTATCAGAATTACGTAGAACACGACCGTGCGATTTATTCCTAGTCGGAGGCAACAGATAATGAAGACGTGAAGAAGGATTCATAACTTTAGTGAATGTCCTACGCAAGAGTTCGTCACGGCGAGCATCCAATCGAGGAAGCGCAGTTGCTTCTAGGGCAGTAGAGTATGAATAAAAAGGGAACAGAATGCGTAAAGCACGCTTCTGGATCTTCTCCAGCTTAACCGAGAGATAAAGTGGAATGCTAGAGCTCCAAACAGAGCAACAGTATTCCAGAACAGAGCGGATTAATGTAATGTAAATGATCGGCCTGCGGCACGCCAGATTTACATAAAACACGGAGAATGTGGAGCCTTTTAGCTGCTTTCAGAGTTATAGCATCTATATGGGAATTCCACCTCAAATCGTCTTGAATAATCAAGCCAAGTACTTTGAAAGTGTTTACTCGATCAAGAGGTCTGTTATTAATCAGCAATGGTGGGATTAACCCGCGAGGACAGGTACGAAGAAATGAGACAGAAAGCACCTTACATTTCTTTTGGTTTAACCTCATGTTATTCGTTGAGGCCCAACTCGAGATTCATTTCGTGCGATGGATTGTGAAATGGTTATATCGTCAACATACATCCAATGTCTAACAAGTAGGTTAGAATGGCTGGCTAAGTCATTGACCATAATTAAAAATAAAATAGGCCCTAACTTTGTACCTTGAGGCACACCAGCAGTAATCGGGACCCAGTTAGAGGTAGATTGACCAACTTTAACTGATTGTATTCGGTCCGATAAAAAGCTACAGATCCACGGAATAAGCGATCTACGAACCCCGAGTGTAATACAAATATTTTGTGAGGAATGGAACCCTTCAACGGCGAGATAATCACCCTCGCTTGCGAGGGAATAAAATTAGTATATGTATATGTATAATTAAACATAGTTTATTGATAATAAAACTTTTTAAATCTACTATAAAATCTACTATATTTTATAAAAATCTTACTCTACCAAACTACCTGCCTATAGCCCCCCCCTGGTTATGTCCAATAAGTGCAAAATATCCACCATTAAGGGGTCAGGTGTCAATTGGGACGTAAGTCCTGTTCCTTTCTCCTGTCACACCTGTTTTATTCGTTGTATTTGTATATGTACTTTTTGTATTAATAAGTAACTTGTAAATATATTGTGACAAATTCATTAAACTAAACTAAACTAAACTAAAACTATACATTATATAGCTGTAGTACCATATGTGTTTCTCGGCTGCTTTTTGGATAAAACGGTTCGAGCATTGGAATACCGAAGCCCAGATACTACAAGTATGACAATACCAAAATGCTTGCAAGAGTGTGCTTCAAATGGATATCCAATTGCTGGCCTTCAATATGCTGAACATTGCTTCTGTGGTTTTGAGGACCAATATGCCATATATGGCAAAAAGCCTGATTCTAATTGCAGTATGCCATGCACAGGAGATAATACAACGATATGTGGGGGATCATGGCGAATGTCAGTATATACTGTGCCACCTGGTAAGTCCGTTAATAAATATATATTTACAGCAGTAACATAGGAAATAAAAAAACGAAATACATTTCTAAACTCTAAACCTCATTAATAATTATTAAACACGGATCGAGCACATGAAGTAAAGACCAAGAAGTTCAGTCATTTAAAATGTAAATTACAGCGCAGCAATCCTATTGTTCCTATTAGTACGTCGGTATTAGTTCAAACCAGGTTTTTCGGTTGTAGACTTTTTACGTTTTCCGTGTTTTTTATTTCTTTGAACTACAGCTGGGAAAATATTTGTTAATTGATTGTTTTAAAAATAATACTCGAAAACATTAGTTGAAGTTTTAATAAAAAAATTACGTTTTGTTGCTTGCTATGCTTCTGTGATGCCAACGTCTCATCCAGAATTGGTTTACATTTCCATGCACGTATGAAATATATCAAGCTTATATACAAAGTCCGTTTTCTTTGAATTTCTTCAAGAAGCCAACTCTGTAACTCTTTTACTATCTCAAGTAATATTATTGAACAATGTTTCACATAGCTCCTAAATGTGCAATATATCATACACAATCAATAATGGTATAACTCCAAATAACGTAAACATATTTATTTAGAATTCAACGTTTCGACAAGCTTGAAGTCATCATCAGGAATGTTAATGAATTGAAACAGATAAAACAGATCGTTAAAAACAGATAAAACAGATATAACGGTAAAACAGATCGTTGCCTCTATACTCGCATCAAAGAACACGCCACTCATCCTACTTCCGAAATCTTTAACCATGTTACATCCCGCGAACACTTTCAATACATCAAAACCCTACTAGAATTTTCTCCAGACACAAACGATGCCATATCTTGTCACCTAGCTCAACTAATTTTTAATAATTCTGTAAGATTATTTGACAAAGCTGAACACTGGTCATTGTTACTTTCTAAAGAATATCTCGCAATTCGCCGACAAAATCCAGATTTAAACCACGGAACTAAAGCCTCGAGAGAACTAATTATTTTCTATTGATAATTATTATCTCACTGTTTTCTGCTTAATATATATATACTGCTGTAAACGTCAATTCGTTAGCATTCCTGATGATGACTTCAGGCTAGTTGAAACACTCGAATTCTCAATAAATATATTTACGTTATTCATAGTTACCGTTATTGTGTATTTTATCAAAATACTTAGTGGTTCCTGTAACTTTGTATGTATTACCACCATAGTTTTGGCCGTTAATTAAATCGCCATGTTTGAAAACGTCAGTGCATTTTAATTACGTCAGTGCAGTTCTCTCTTGTATGCGATCGCTCCGTGTATTAGGTAAAACAAAGGCAATCAATATACCGAGACGGAGGTTTGCATGGATACGTGCGGAAGAACTTACATAAAGTAACCCAACTTTTATCTCGATTTATTCTTAAAATGCTGATTCGTTTTAGAATCTAGATCAAACATGTTCAAGAGTGTTCCAACCTCTATCCCACTTCGCGGTACGGTGGTTGAATATTGAATGAAACACTCTTTGTGTTTGATCTAGATCCAACATGCTCAAGAGTGTTACAAATATTGGATGAAACACTCTTTGTGTTTGATCTAGATCCAACATGCTCAATAGTGTTCCAACCTCTGTCTTGCACTTCACGGTACGGTGGTTGAATATTGGATGAAACACTCGTTATGTTTGATCTAGATCCAACATGCTCAAGAGTGTTTCAACCTCTATCTCACTTCACGGTACGGTGGTTGAATATTGGATGAAACACTCGTTATGTTTGATCTAGATCCAACATGCTCAAGAGTGTTTCAACCTCTATCACAACTAAGGAAACTTTCCACATCCAAGGTTGTGTTGGTTAAGACTAGGCTAGACAAATTAGAAAATGATCAATATAATGTTTGAGATACATATATGTATCTTAGGAGGAATATGTCAGGAGGAAATATATAGTACGAATGGACTTTTCCATACATTTAAGCTTGATAAATATTTCAGATTGGCCCGGCTGCTTCAGTCTCTAAATTTTTTATATCTCTCTTCAAAATGAGCCAGGCAACCAAAGTCATCCTAATTATGATAGGGATAAAGCCTGTGATTCTATGAACAATGTTTCCTTTGTATTTTTAAATATAAATTTACATGTATTATTTAAATACTGATTTTTGAACATAAGAAATAAGTTCACTTGTTTCTGAGATCAGTTTTTATTATACTATAAGAGAACATTAAATGTTACCTGTCTGGTCGATCCAGTCAAAATCGGAACTATAAGACTGATTACGTCGTGAATCGAAAAACACTGCACACAGTAACGCAAGATTACAAATAGAAACTAGAAAAGCGCCAGGCACGTGAGATCTACTGACACGCCAAGTTTGATTTGATTTCTGCGATTGGTGGCATTTTCATGATGCTACTCGGGCGTGCAAGATGGCCTTTTCTAGATAAATGAAAGTTTTTCAACCTGATGTATGATAATTACTGCTAATTTATATTAACATAATATGTCTTGTTCGGGAAAGTTAAAAGCACTAGTAAACTCCGGTTTATTGGGCTTTCAGAAAATGTAGAACTTTCGCAATAGTTATGGTAATTTCCATAGATATGAATAGAACAAAGAGGTGGCTCAATTTTGGATGTTTTTCAGCAGACAGGAAAGGGTTAAAGTAAAAACTTTCAAGTCTCTAAATTTATTTTATTTATAATGACAATAAAATATTTAAATGAGGAGTAAATAAATACTGATGATAAATAAGATTCTGAAATTTACTTACATGCGCTTATCTGGTAAATATTCATAATAGAAATTTATAAGGCTTCACTTCAAAAACGCTAAAAAGAGTTTAAAACGCTTGTAAGTAAACATTTTGAACATGATTTACAATGGTATATAGATGGGAAGTGTTAAATCTGTCACTTTGGGATGATTTGGATGCAAAATAGCAGTGAGACAACTGTGCGACTCGGTCCAGTCCCCAGCAGCAATCACGTCCGTACTCGTCCGTTTCTTAAAGTTCCTCTTATTAAAACTGCTATACGCTGAATAAAAGCCAAAGAACGTGATTGAAATTTTGAAATTACCTTTCTTTATTATAAATTTAAAATATCTTTATAAATATTTATTCTTTATAAATATTTGTATTAAAATATTCATATTGTATATTTGAACCTTCAGAATTTTCGTAGTTGTTAGTTAGAAAGGGTGGATTTGTGTAATTCCCTAGGCTTTATGATATTATATAGACTTTTTACTCGTGCACAAAAAGAAATTCTCATCGCTGAGAGCTACATTACGATTGTCAGACAGTTAACGAGATTATTCCAACTCTGTATAGCTTTGTGGTAACGTGATATTATCGTCCAGATCAGTATTTATGAGGAGTAATTCCCTTATGAAAAGTGTCGATTACAACTAATCATTATTCATGAATAAAGTATGAACTACAGACGATCATTTCTAATGACAACGCATCATTGCATTAAAAGTTTGATGTATAAGCCAGCTCGTAATGTCGACTGCGCAGCAAAATGACGCGTTCTGCGTACTTTTTCAATTCATAACATCAGGCTGGGGAATTCAGTATAACGAATTTGCAAGTGTAAATAAAATGCAAATGTCTATTGTGGTTTTAGCCTGATGTTATGAATTGAAATAAGTTTTATCCCGACGCAGAACACGTCATTTTGATGCGCAGTTGACATTACGAACTGGCTTATTTCATTAAAAGATTGATGTATTGTGGTTATAGTGAATAGCGGGTCTAAAGTTTCAAACGATGTCGCTTCGTCAAAGAGTAAAATGTTAAGTGAACAAACGTTAGTGCTATTCACTATTTCGTTAGTACAATGACCTTTTAGTGTTCTGATAAGTTGTAATCTTCCCTTGTTGTTATTGACCAAAATTATGTATGATTATGTATTGAGATTAAGCGGTCCTTATGAAACAAAGATGCCCATGTGACTTTGATATTTTACAAAATTATAGATACTGATGAATGCACAACTTCCCAAAATAATTGCCACATTGACTCAACGTGTACCAATACCATTGGATCATTCAACTGTTCATGTAATGATGGTTTTGAGGGGAATGGCACTTGGTGCAATGGTATGTTCAATATGTATTCCAGTACATTATCTGATATTTCTACGTCAATGTTCAAACATTTTCTTATAATTGCCTTTTCTCTGTATTTTCTTCGTTGTCATACTTTTAGTCACATTACATTGTCATTGCATTGCCATTGTTAAACAACCATTGTTGTTCTGATTCTACGTGTTTACTCGCTTTTGAAGGCTTAATTTTCAAACAATATTTCTTCAGCAAACTAAATGTCGCGTGTGGTATACCAAGTGGGGGTTCCGGCGCCGGTGGATCCTTCAAACCGGTGAAGCCATGACGTCACTATTTTTAAGTTTCCCTCTTACACCTTTGGCATCCCTAAACCTCGCTAGTATTCAGGACCACTTAAAGTGCCACTACGATCAAATGTTTACCTATCGATATTTTTACGTATTTATAAAGCAGAGCTGCTAAATATTACTCGGTCGAAACCGTTTTGCGATTCGACGATGGCAAGTATTATTTTTCTTACTCCGAATCTGGAGTTGTTATGTCCGCCATTAAGTTATTAACAGTTCATGTTCTTGACCAGCGTTACGAAGTGACGTCATATTCTCAACGCGAAGACTCCACGTGTCTCATTCTTCAAGTAAATCAAGGTCGTTTTTTCAAATTCTTCTTCTGAAAGGCTGGACATTTCATCTACTTCTCGAAAAAAACAAGAAAACAAATAACCTCGACAGAAATTCAGGCGTAGCATTGAGAATCTGACCTCACAAACAATATTACCTTTTGTAACTGCGGGCTCGTTTAGAACACGTTCTTAGTAATGGTGGCCTAAATAATAATGATTTCAGAGCTCAAAATACTGACTTCAAAATACCATTTTTTAGTTTTTTTTTACTTCGATGATCACTTTCGACCCTGAAATACTATTCTAAAAGACGGGGGTGCATTTTCATCGTAGTGGCACTTTAACCTTAATTATTATTTATATCACAGTGCCTTACTAGTTGTGCTTACGTCACATCCTTCATAGATCCCACACCCCAACCTCTTCTACCTTCCTATTCCCTTTGATATATATCATTCACAATTCGTTATTTCAGTCGCCGTCTCCTTCCGAACTTGATTTTCGAACTTGATTTCTGAAGGCAGATGTCATTATTTTGCTCTGATGTCTCTTAATAGTATAATAAACGCTAACGTATATATACACTTTATCTCCATATTGTCAAACTCCTTGTGGGACATGTAGGCTAACAATGCGCTTGCGCCATGGATATGATTTGGGACGAATTAAGGAGAAATGACGTTGACATAGATAAAAAACACCTTATGGTATTATGATCACGTTTGTCATGAAGAATATGAAGATAATTACAAAAGCGTTCATGTCAACAGACTATAAGCCTTCGCCTCATCTACAACGAGATAAATCCTCACCATTTTGACCTGTTATGGCTTATCTCGCTTTATGGTACGGGATTCCCATGAGGAAGAAACACTTCGTGTATCAGGAAGAAAACCATCAGGAAGCAGTGAGAGGAACTGTTCAAGATCTCAAACGTAAAATATAAGGTTGAGCGTTATATTACTTACAAAGCGTTGCTATACCAAGTTATCCTAAAGCTGATATTTGTATATTTCGTCTGAGAACGCATGTGGGAGGGTGATTGAAAAGTCACGAAGAAATTAAACAAAGGGGAGCGCTTAGTAAGACAAAAAAGCAACAGATATCAAGTTTAAGAAATATTATTTCGCTTCCAAGTTATACAAAAGGCATGGACTACGCTACATTTCAATAAGGTTGGCTTCTGAGATAGTGATAGTTGAGTATTCTAAATTTTAATAGATTATGAGGGTAATTCCTTGGAATTAGCGTGATATGATGGTCACTGTCTTGTTCATCGTTATGTTAACGATCATAGTTTTCTGTTTATTCGAGCAATTGTCTTTATACGGGTCTTTTTCGCCTAAATCACTTTCGTCCACACTTGGAGGTGGCTCGTTGATTCATCGTAATTTTTCATCAATTCTTAAACATTGCCAGGAGTTGGTTCTTAAAGACGGAGTTGCTTGTTAAATAGTGCTGAAAAGCTTTCTCACAGATATTGCATACGTATGACATGTTTCTTCTCCAATGAATAAGAGTAAAATGATTGATCATGAGAAAAATCGGGGTTTTATTGCTCCTTCTCCTCCTATATTTCCCCTCTTGTTGCTCCTCTTTCTGCTCCTCCTCTTGCTCCTCCTCTTGCTCCTCCTCCTGCTCCTCCTCTTGCTCTTCCTCTTGCTCCTCCTCCTGCTGCTCCTCTTTCTGCTCCTCTGCCTTTTCCTCCTGCTCCTCCTCTTGCTCCTCCTCTTGCTCCTCCTCTTGCTCCTCCTCTTGCTCCTCCTCTTGCTCCTCCTCCTGCTCCTCCTACTGCTCCTCCTCTTGCTCCTCCTCCTCTTGCTCCTCCTCTTGCTCCTCCTTTTGCTCCTCCTCCTGCTCCTCCTACTGCTCCTCCTCTTTCTCCTCCTCTTTCTCCTCCTCTTGCTCCTCCTCTTGCTCCTCCTCCTGCTCCTCCTACTGCTCCTCCTCTTGCTCCTCCTCCTCCCACTCCTCCTTCGCTTGTAACCATTTTAGCATGATGCTATTCCCGAATAGTCTCCGAGTTTACATTACGATGATGGCATGACACCATACCAAAATGTTTCGAAAGGGAAATCTGAAAGGTTCGAGTGGAATAACGAGTGAAGCTTATGGATGTAGTAGGTAGTAAAAGTAGAAGAGGTTAGGGTAAGGGGCCTATGAGGGATGTGTCGTAAACATCAATAATGAGTACCTATAAAATGAATTCAGATAAGGGCTAGGGTAAGGGATGGAGAAAGTGGAACAGGATATGATAGTCAGAAAAGGAGCACGAACAAGAGGAGGAGGAGCAAGAGGAGGAGCAAGAGATGGAGCAAGAGGAGGAGCAAGAGGAGGAGCAAGAGGAGCAAGAGGAGGAAGAGGTGAAGCAAGAGGAGGAAGAGGACACTCAAAATAATCACCAAACTCAACTTCAGAGTTTCGTAACTACAACCTCGAAAAGCTTTGCAACGGCTTCAATAAAACAAGGTTCTACTCATGAGATCAACCTTTGCAAAATCCTGTGGTGGCGGCTTCAAAGCAACAATTAAGGTCCGTCATATCCCCCGGATTTCTTGCTACACCTGAGGCCTATTTTTTAACACCGTCCCCAATATTGAACATCCAGAACGAAACTCGCACACTGTCGACACGTATGCTTAAAATAATGAATGATGAATAAGGCAGTGACCATCACATCACGCTCGTTCACAAGAATGGCCTTAAAATCCATTAAAAATTAGAATACACAAATATCGCAATCTCAGAAGACGCAACAATTACTATCCCTATGTATATGTATAATTAAACATAGTTTATTCATAATAAAACTTTTTAAATCTACTATAAAATCTACTATATTTTATAAAAATCTTACTCTACCAAACTACCTGCCTATAGCCCCCCCCCCCTGGTTATGTCCAATAAGTGCAAAATCGAATTTTATCCACCATTAAGGGGTCAGGTGTCAATTGGGACGTAAGTCCTGTTCCTTTCTCCTGTCACACCTGTTTTATTCGTTGTATTTGTATATGTACTTTTTGTATTAATAAGTAACTTGTAAATATATTGTGACAAATTCATTAAACTAAACTAAACTAAACTAAAATTATACATTATATAGCTGTAGTACCATATGTGTTTCTCGGCTGCTTTTTGGATAAAACGGTTCGAGCATTGGAATACCGAAGCCCAGATACTACAAGTATGACAATACCAAAATGCTTGCAAGAGTGTGCTTCAAATGGATATCCAATTGCTGGCCTTCAATATGCTGAACATTGCTTCTGTGGTTTTGAGGACCAATATGCCATATATGGCAAAAAGCCTGATTCTAATTGCAGTATGCCATGCACAGGAGATAATACAACGATATGTGGGGGATCATGGCGAATGTCAGTATATACTGTGCCACCTGGTAAGTCCGTTAATAAATATATATTTACAGCAGTAACATAGGAAATAAAAAAACGAAATACATTTCTAAACTCTAAACCTCATTAATAATTATTAAACACGGATCGAGCACATGAAGTAAAGACCAAGAAGTTCAGTCATTTAAAATGTAAATTACAGCGCAGCAATCCTATTGTTCCTATTAGTACGTCGGTATTAGTTCAAACCAGGTTTTTCGGTTGTAGACTTTTTACGTTTTCCGTGTTTTTTATTTCTTTGAACTACAGCTGGGAAAATATTTGTTAATTGATTGTTTTAAAAATAATACTCGAAAACATTAGTTGAAGTTTTAATAAAAAAATTACGTTTTGTTGCTTGCTATGCTTCTGTGATGCCAACGTCTCATCCAGAATTGGTTTACATTTCCATGCACGTATGAAATATATCAAGCTTATATACAAAGTCCGTTTTCTTTGAATTTCTTCAAGAAGCCAACTCTGTAACTCTTTTACTATCTCAAGTAATATTATTGAACAATGTTTCACATAGCTCCTAAATGTGCAATATATCATACACAATCAATAATGGTATAACTCCAAATAACGTAAACATATTTATTTAGAATTCAACGTTTCGACAAGCTTGAAGTCATCATCAGGAATGTTAATGAATTGAAACAGATAAAACAGATCGTTAAAAACAGATAAAACAGATATAACGGTAAAACAGATCGTTGCCTCTATACTCGCATCAAAGAACACGCCACTCATCCTACTTCCGAAATCTTTAACCATGTTACATCCCGCGAACACTTTCAATACATCAAAACCCTACTAGAATTTTCTCCAGACACAAACGATGCCATATCTTGTCACCTAGCTCAACTAATTTTTAATAATTCTGTAAGATTATTTGACAAAGCTGAACACTGGTCATTGTTACTTTCTAAAGAATATCTCGCAATTCGCCGACAAAATCCAGATTTAAACCACGGAACTAAAGCCTCGAGAGAACTAATTATTTTCTATTGATAATTATTATCTCACTGTTTTCTGCTTAATATATATATACTGCTGTAAACGTCAATTCGTTAGCATTCCTGATGATGACTTCAGGCTAGTTGAAACACTCGAATTCTCAATAAATATATTTACGTTATTCATAGTTACCGTTATTGTGTATTTTATCAAAATACTTAGTGGTTCCTGTAACTTTGTATGTATTACCACCATAGTTTTGGCCGTTAATTAAATCGCCATGTTTGAAAACGTCAGTGCATTTTAATTACGTCAGTGCAGTTCTCTCTTGTATGCGATCGCTCCGTGTATTAGGTAAAACAAAGGCAATCAATATACCGAGACGGAGGTTTGCATGGATACGTGCGGAAGAACTTACATAAAGTAACCCAACTTTTATCTCGATTTATTCTTAAAATGCTGATTCGTTTTAGAATCTAGATCAAACATGTTCAAGAGTGTTCCAACCTCTATCCCACTTCGCGGTACGGTGGTTGAATATTGAATGAAACACTCTTTGTGTTTGATCTAGATCCAACATGCTCAAGAGTGTTACAAATATTGGATGAAACACTCTTTGTGTTTGATCTAGATCCAACATGCTCAATAGTGTTCCAACCTCTGTCTTGCACTTCACGGTACGGTGGTTGAATATTGGATGAAACACTCGTTATGTTTGATCTAGATCCAACATGCTCAAGAGTGTTTCAACCTCTATCTCACTTCACGGTACGGTGGTTGAATATTGGATGAAACACTCGTTATGTTTGATCTAGATCCAACATGCTCAAGAGTGTTTCAACCTCTATCACAACTAAGGAAACTTTCCACATCCAAGGTTGTGTTGGTTAAGACTAGGCTAGACAAATTAGAAAATGATCAATATAATGTTTGAGATACATATATGTATCTTAGGAGGAATATGTCAGGAGGAAATATATAGTACGAATGGACTTTTCCATACATTTAAGCTTGATAAATATTTCAGATTGGCCCGGCTGCTTCAGTCTCTAAATTTTTTATATCTCTCTTCAAAATGAGCCAGGCAACCAAAGTCATCCTAATTATGATAGGGATAAAGCCTGTGATTCTATGAACAATGTTTCCTTTGTATTTTTAAATATAAATTTACATGTATTATTTAAATACTGATTTTTGAACATAAGAAATAAGTTCACTTGTTTCTGAGATCAGTTTTTATTATACTATAAGAGAACATTAAATGTTACCTGTCTGGTCGATCCAGTCAAAATCGGAACTATAAGACTGATTACGTCGTGAATCGAAAAACACTGCACACAGTAACGCAAGATTACAAATAGAAACTAGAAAAGCGCCAGGCACGTGAGATCTACTGACACGCCAAGTTTGATTTGATTTCTGCGATTGGTGGCATTTTCATGATGCTACTCGGGCGTGCAAGATGGCCTTTTCTAGATAAATGAAAGTTTTTCAACCTGATGTATGATAATTACTGCTAATTTATATTAACATAATATGTCTTGTTCGGGAAAGTTAAAAGCACTAGTAAACTCCGGTTTATTGGGCTTTCAGAAAATGTAGAACTTTCGCAATAGTTATGGTAATTTCCATAGATATGAATAGAACAAAGAGGTGGCTCAATTTTGGATGTTTTTCAGCAGACAGGAAAGGGTTAAAGTAAAAACTTTCAAGTCTCTAAATTTATTTTATTTATAATGACAATAAAATATTTAAATGAGGAGTAAATAAATACTGATGATAAATAAGATTCTGAAATTTACTTACATGCGCTTATCTGGTAAATATTCATAATAGAAATTTATAAGGCTTCACTTCAAAAACGCTAAAAAGAGTTTAAAACGCTTGTAAGTAAACATTTTGAACATGATTTACAATGGTATATAGATGGGAAGTGTTAAATCTGTCACTTTGGGATGATTTGGATGCAAAATAGCAGTGAGACAACTGTGCGACTCGGTCCAGTCCCCAGCAGCAATCACGTCCGTACTCGTCCGTTTCTTAAAGTTCCTCTTATTAAAACTGCTATACGCTGAATAAAAGCCAAAGAACGTGATTGAAATTTTGAAATTACCTTTCTTTATTATAAATTTAAAATATCTTTATAAATATTTATTCTTTATAAATATTTGTATTAAAATATTCATATTGTATATTTGAACCTTCAGAATTTTCGTAGTTGTTAGTTAGAAAGGGTGGATTTGTGTAATTCCCTAGGCTTTATGATATTATATAGACTTTTTACTCGTGCACAAAAAGAAATTCTCATCGCTGAGAGCTACATTACGATTGTCAGACAGTTAACGAGATTATTCCAACTCTGTATAGCTTTGTGGTAACGTGATATTATCGTCCAGATCAGTATTTATGAGGAGTAATTCCCTTATGAAAAGTGTCGATTACAACTAATCATTATTCATGAATAAAGTATGAACTACAGACGATCATTTCTAATGACAACGCATCATTGCATTAAAAGTTTGATGTATAAGCCAGCTCGTAATGTCGACTGCGCAGCAAAATGACGCGTTCTGCGTACTTTTTCAATTCATAACATCAGGCTGGGGAATTCAGTATAACGAATTTGCAAGTGTAAATAAAATGCAAATGTCTATTGTGGTTTTAGCCTGATGTTATGAATTGAAATAAGTTTTATCCCGACGCAGAACACGTCATTTTGATGCGCAGTTGACATTACGAACTGGCTTATTTCATTAAAAGATTGATGTATTGTGGTTATAGTGAATAGCGGGTCTAAAGTTTCAAACGATGTCGCTTCGTCAAAGAGTAAAATGTTAAGTGAACAAACGTTAGTGCTATTCACTATTTCGTTAGTACAATGACCTTTTAGTGTTCTGATAAGTTGTAATCTTCCCTTGTTGTTATTGACCAAAATTATGTATGATTATGTATTGAGATTAAGCGGTCCTTATGAAACAAAGATGCCCATGTGACTTTGATATTTTACAAAATTATAGATACTGATGAATGCACAACTTCCCAAAATAATTGCCACATTGACTCAACGTGTACCAATACCATTGGATCATTCAACTGTTCATGTAATGATGGTTTTGAGGGGAATGGCACTTGGTGCAATGGTATGTTCAATATGTATTCCAGTACATTATCTGATATTTCTACGTCAATGTTCAAACATTTTCTTATAATTGCCTTTTCTCTGTATTTTCTTCGTTGTCATACTTTTAGTCACATTACATTGTCATTGCATTGCCATTGTTAAACAACCATTGTTGTTCTGATTCTACGTGTTTACTCGCTTTTGAAGGCTTAATTTTCAAACAATATTTCTTCAGCAAACTAAATGTCGCGTGTGGTATACCAAGTGGGGGTTCCGGCGCCGGTGGATCCTTCAAACCGGTGAAGCCATGACGTCACTATTTTTAAGTTTCCCTCTTACACCTTTGGCATCCCTAAACCTCGCTAGTATTCAGGACCACTTAAAGTGCCACTACGATCAAATGTTTACCTATCGATATTTTTACGTATTTATAAAGCAGAGCTGCTAAATATTACTCGGTCGAAACCGTTTTGCGATTCGACGATGGCAAGTATTATTTTTCTTACTCCGAATCTGGAGTTGTTATGTCCGCCATTAACCAGACGCGGATTTAGAAGTTAGTCGCATAAATTAGATTTAGAATTTGCAATTCAAAATACCTGTGAATAACAATCCTATTGGGTAGGTTTTTGTTCTGAATTATTCTTAAGAAAAGCATAACCAATAGGGTTGTTCATGAAGTGTCTAATTTATGCGACTAACTTCTAAATCCGCGCCTGCCATTAACAGTTCATGTTCTTGACCAGCGTTACGAAGTGACGTCATATTCTCAACGCGAAGACTCCACGTGTCTCATTCTTCAAGTAAATCAAGGTCGTTTTTTCAAATTCTTCTTCTGAAAGGCTGGACATTTCATCTACTTCTCGAAAAAAACAAGAAAACAAATAACCTCGACAGAAATTCAGGCGTAGCATTGAGAATCTGACCTCACAAACAATATTACCTTTTGTAACTGCGGGCTCGTTTAGAACACGTTCTTAGTAATGGTGGCCTAAATAATAATGATTTCAGAGCTCAAAATACTGACTTCAAAATACCATTTTTTAGTTTTTTTTTACTTCGATGATCACTTTCGACCCTGAAATACTATTCTAAAAGACGGGGGTGCATTTTCATCGTAGTGGCACTTTAACCTTAATTATTATTTATATCACAGTGCCTTACTAGTTGTGCTTACGTCACATCCTTCATAGATCCCACACCCCAACCTCTTCTACCTTCCTATTCCCTTTGATATATATCATTCACAATTCGTTATTTCAGTCGCCGTCTCCTTCCGAACTTGATTTTCGAACTTGATTTCTGAAGGCAGATGTCATTATTTTGCTCTGATGTCTCTTAATAGTATAATAAACGCTAACGTATATATACACTTTATCTCCATATTGTCAAACTCCTTGTGGGACATGTAGGCTAACAATGCGCTTGCGCCATGGATATGATTTGGGACGAATTAAGGAGAAATGACGTTGACATAGATAAAAAACACCTTATGGTATTATGATCACGTTTGTCATGAAGAATATGAAGATAATTACAAAAGCGTTCATGTCAACAGACTATAAGCCTTCGCCTCATCTACAACGAGATAAATCCTCACCATTTTGACCTGTTATGGCTTATCTCGCTTTATGGTACGGGATTCCCATGAGGAAGAAACACTTCGTGTATCAGGAAGAAAACCATCAGGAAGCAGTGAGAGGAACTGTTCAAGATCTCAAACGTAAAATATAAGGTTGAGCGTTATATTACTTACAAAGCGTTGCTATACCAAGTTATCCTAAAGCTGATATTTGTATATTTCGTCTGAGAACGCATGTGGGAGGGTGATTGAAAAGTCACGAAGAAATTAAACAAAGGGGAGCGCTTAGTAAGACAAAAAAGCAACAGATATCAAGTTTAAGAAATATTATTTCGCTTCCAAGTTATACAAAAGGCATGGACTACGCTACATTTCAATAAGGTTGGCTTCTGAGATAGTGATAGTTGAGTATTCTAAATTTTAATAGATTATGAGGGTAATTCCTTGGAATTAGCGTGATATGATGGTCACTGTCTTGTTCATCGTTATGTTAACGATCATAGTTTTCTGTTTATTCGAGCAATTGTCTTTATACGGGTCTTTTTCGCCTAAATCACTTTCGTCCACACTTGGAGGTGGCTCGTTGATTCATCGTAATTTTTCATCAATTCTTAAAACATTGCCAGGAGTTGGTTCTTAAAGACGGAGTTGCTTGTTAAATAGTGCTGAAAAGCTTTCTCACAGATATTGCATACGTATGACATGTTTTCTTCTCCAATGAATAAGAGTAAAATGATTGATCATGAGAAAAATCGGGGTTTTATTGCTCCTTCTCCTCCTATATTTCCCCTCTTGTTGCTCCTCTTTCTGCTCCTCCTCTTGCTCCTCCTCTTGCTCCTCCTCCTGCTCCTCCTCTTGCTCTTCCTCTTGCTCCTCCTCCTGCTGCTCCTCTTTCTGCTCCTCTGCCTTTTCCTCCTGCTCCTCCTCTTGCTCCTCCTCTTGCTCCTCCTCTTGCTCCTCCTCTTGCTCCTCCTCTTGCTCCTCCTCCTGCTCCTCCTACTGCTCCTCCTCTTGCTCCTCCTCCTCTTGCTCCTCCTCTTGCTCCTCCTTTTGCTCCTCCTCCTGCTCCTCCTACTGCTCCTCCTCTTTCTCCTCCTCTTTCTCCTCCTCTTGCTCCTCCTCTTGCTCCTCCTCCTGCTCCTCCTACTGCTCCTCCTCTTGCTCCTCCTCCTCCCACTCCTCCTTCGCTTGTAACCATTTTAGCATGATGCTATTCCCGAATAGTCTCCGAGTTTACATTACGATGATGGCATGACACCATACCAAAATGTTTCGAAAGGGAAATCTGAAAGGTTCGAGTGGAATAACGAGTGAAGCTTATGGATGTAGTAGGTAGTAAAAGTAGAAGAGGTTAGGGTAAGGGGCCTATGAGGGATGTGTCGTAAACATCAATAATGAGTACCTATAAAATGAATTCAGATAAGGGCTAGGGTAAGGGATGGAGAAAGTGGAACAGGATATGATAGTCAGAAAAGGAGCACGAACAAGAGGAGGAGGAGCAAGAGGAGGAGCAAGAGATGGAGCAAGAGGAGGAGCAAGAGGAGGAGCAAGAGGAGCAAGAGGAGGAAGAGGTGAAGCAAGAGGAGGAAGAGGACACTCAAAATAATCACCAAACTCAACTTCAGAGTTTCGTAACTACAACCTCGAAAAGCTTTGCAACGGCTTCAATAAAACAAGGTTCTACTCATGAGATCAACCTTTGCAAAATCCTGTGGTGGCGGCTTCAAAGCAACAATTAAGGTCCGTCATATCCCCCGGATTTCTTGCTACACCTGAGGCCTATTTTTTAACACCGTCCCCAATATTGAACATCCAGAACGAAACTCGCACACTGTCGACACGTATGCTTAAAATAATGAATGATGAATAAGGCAGTGACCATCACATCACGCTCGTTCACAAGAATGGCCTTAAAATCCATTAAAAATTAGAATACACAAATATCGCAATCTCAGAAGACGCAACAATTACTATCCCTATGTATATGTATAATTAAACATAGTTTATTCATAATAAAACTTTTTAAATCTACTATAAAATCTACTATATTTTATAAAAATCTTACTCTACCAAACTACCTGCCTATAGCCCCCCCCCTGGTTATGTCCAATAAGTGCAAAATCGAATTTTATCCACCATTAAGGGGTCAGGTGTCAATTGGGACGTAAGTCCTGTTCCTTTCTCCTGTCACACCTGTTTTATTCGTTGTATTTGTATATGTACTTTTTGTATTAATAAGTAACTTGTAAATATATTGTGACAAATTCATTAAACTAAACTAAACTAAACTAAAATTATACATTATATAGCTGTAGTACCATATGTGTTTCTCGGCTGCTTTTTGGATAAAACGGTTCGAGCATTGGAATACCGAAGCCCAGATACTACAAGTATGACAATACCAAAATGCTTGCAAGAGTGTGCTTCAAATGGATATCCAATTGCTGGCCTTCAATATGCTGAACATTGCTTCTGTGGTTTTGAGGACCAATATGCCATATATGGCAAAAAGCCTGATTCTAATTGCAGTATGCCATGCACAGGAGATAATACAACGATATGTGGGGGATCATGGCGAATGTCAGTATATACTGTGCCACCTGGTAAGTCCGTTAATAAATATATATTTACAGCAGTAACATAGGAAATAAAAAAACGAAATACATTTCTAAACTCTAAACCTCATTAATAATTATTAAACACGGATCGAGCACATGAAGTAAAGACCAAGAAGTTCAGTCATTTAAAATGTAAATTACAGCGCAGCAATCCTATTGTTCCTATTAGTACGTCGGTATTAGTTCAAACCAGGTTTTTCGGTTGTAGACTTTTTACGTTTTCCGTGTTTTTTATTTCTTTGAACTACAGCTGGGAAAATATTTGTTAATTGATTGTTTTAAAAATAATACTCGAAAACATTAGTTGAAGTTTTAATAAAAAAATTACGTTTTGTTGCTTGCTATGCTTCTGTGATGCCAACGTCTCATCCAGAATTGGTTTACATTTCCATGCACGTATGAAATATATCAAGCTTATATACAAAGTCCGTTTTCTTTGAATTTCTTCAAGAAGCCAACTCTGTAACTCTTTTACTATCTCAAGTAATATTATTGAACAATGTTTCACATAGCTCCTAAATGTGCAATATATCATACACAATCAATAATGGTATAACTCCAAATAACGTAAACATATTTATTTAGAATTCAACGTTTCGACAAGCTTGAAGTCATCATCAGGAATGTTAATGAATTGAAACAGATAAAACAGATCGTTAAAAACAGATAAAACAGATATAACGGTAAAACAGATCGTTGCCTCTATACTCGCATCAAAGAACACGCCACTCATCCTACTTCCGAAATCTTTAACCATGTTACATCCCGCGAACACTTTCAATACATCAAAACCCTACTAGAATTTTCTCCAGACACAAACGATGCCATATCTTGTCACCTAGCTCAACTAATTTTTAATAATTCTGTAAGATTATTTGACAAAGCTGAACACTGGTCATTGTTACTTTCTAAAGAATATCTCGCAATTCGCCGACAAAATCCAGATTTAAACCACGGAACTAAAGCCTCGAGAGAACTAATTATTTTCTATTGATAATTATTATCTCACTGTTTTCTGCTTAATATATATATACTGCTGTAAACGTCAATTCGTTAGCATTCCTGATGATGACTTCAGGCTAGTTGAAACACTCGAATTCTCAATAAATATATTTACGTTATTCATAGTTACCGTTATTGTGTATTTTATCAAAATACTTAGTGGTTCCTGTAACTTTGTATGTATTACCACCATAGTTTTGGCCGTTAATTAAATCGCCATGTTTGAAAACGTCAGTGCATTTTAATTACGTCAGTGCAGTTCTCTCTTGTATGCGATCGCTCCGTGTATTAGGTAAAACAAAGGCAATCAATATACCGAGACGGAGGTTTGCATGGATACGTGCGGAAGAACTTACATAAAGTAACCCAACTTTTATCTCGATTTATTCTTAAAATGCTGATTCGTTTTAGAATCTAGATCAAACATGTTCAAGAGTGTTCCAACCTCTATCCCACTTCGCGGTACGGTGGTTGAATATTGAATGAAACACTCTTTGTGTTTGATCTAGATCCAACATGCTCAAGAGTGTTACAAATATTGGATGAAACACTCTTTGTGTTTGATCTAGATCCAACATGCTCAATAGTGTTCCAACCTCTGTCTTGCACTTCACGGTACGGTGGTTGAATATTGGATGAAACACTCGTTATGTTTGATCTAGATCCAACATGCTCAAGAGTGTTTCAACCTCTATCTCACTTCACGGTACGGTGGTTGAATATTGGATGAAACACTCGTTATGTTTGATCTAGATCCAACATGCTCAAGAGTGTTTCAACCTCTATCACAACTAAGGAAACTTTCCACATCCAAGGTTGTGTTGGTTAAGACTAGGCTAGACAAATTAGAAAATGATCAATATAATGTTTGAGATACATATATGTATCTTAGGAGGAATATGTCAGGAGGAAATATATAGTACGAATGGACTTTTCCATACATTTAAGCTTGATAAATATTTCAGATTGGCCCGGCTGCTTCAGTCTCTAAATTTTTTATATCTCTCTTCAAAATGAGCCAGGCAACCAAAGTCATCCTAATTATGATAGGGATAAAGCCTGTGATTCTATGAACAATGTTTCCTTTGTATTTTTAAATATAAATTTACATGTATTATTTAAATACTGATTTTTGAACATAAGAAATAAGTTCACTTGTTTCTGAGATCAGTTTTTATTATACTATAAGAGAACATTAAATGTTACCTGTCTGGTCGATCCAGTCAAAATCGGAACTATAAGACTGATTACGTCGTGAATCGAAAAACACTGCACACAGTAACGCAAGATTACAAATAGAAATTAGAAAAGCGCCAGGCACGTGAGATCCACTCACACGCCAAGTTTGATTTGATTTCTGCGATTGGTGGCATTTTCATGATGCTACTCGGGCGTGCAAGATGGCCTTTTCTAGATAAATGAAAGTTTTTCAACCTGATGTATGATAATTACTGCTAATTTATATTCACATAATATGTCTTGTTCGGGAAAGTTAAAAGCACTCGTAAACTCCGGTTTATTGGACTTTCAGATAATGTATAACTTTCGCAATAGTTATGGTAATTTCCATAGATATGAATAGAACAAAGAGGTGGTTCAATTTTGGATGTTTTTCAGCAGACAGGAAACGTTTAAAGTAAAAACTTTCAAGTCTCTAAATTTATTTTTATTTATAATGACAATAAAATATTTAAATGAGGAGTAAATAAATACTGATGATAAATAAGATTCTGAAATTTACTTACATAGGCTTATCTGGTAAAATATTCATAATAGAAATTTATAAGGCTTCACTTCAAAAACGCTAAAAAGAGTTTAAAACGCTTGTAAGTAAACATTTTGAACATGATTTACAATGGTATATGGATGGGAAGTGTTAAATCTGTCACTTTGGGATGATTTGGATGCAAAATAGCAGTGAGACGACTGTGCGACTCGGTCCAGTCCCCAGCAGCAATCACGTCCGTACTCGTCCGTTTCTTAAAGTTCCTCTTATTAAAACTGCTATACGCTGAATAAAGCCAAAGAACGTGATTGAAATTTTGAAATTACCTTTCTTTATTATAAATTTAAAATATCTTTATAAATATTTATTCTCTATAAATATTTGTATTAAAATATTCATATTGTATATTTGAACTTTCAGAATTTTCGTAGTTGTTAGTTAGACAAGGTGGATTTGTGTAATTCCCTAGGCTTTATGATATTATGTAGACTTTTTACTCGTGCACAAAAAGAAATTCTCATCGCTGAGAGCTACATTACGATTGTCAGACAGTTAACGAGATTATTCCAACTCTGGCTATAGCTTTGTGGTAACGTGATATCATCGTCCAGATCAGTATTTATGAGGAGTAATTCCGTTATGAAAAGTGTCGATTACAACTAATCATTACTTATGAATAAAGTATGAACTACAGACGATCATTTCTAATGACAACGCATCATTGCATTAAAAGATTGATGTATAAGCCAGCTCGTAATGTCGACTGCGCAGCAAAATGACGCGTTCTGCGTACTTTTTCAATTCATAACATCAGGCTGGGGAATTCAGTATAACGAATTTGCAAGTGTAAATAAAATGCAAATGTCTATTGTGGTTTTAGCCTGATGTTATGAATTGAAATAAGTTTTATCCCGACGCAGAACACGTCATTTTGATGCGCAGTTGACATTACGAACTGGCTTATTTCATTAAAAGATTGATGTATTGTGGTTATAGTGAATAGCGGGTCTAAAGTTTCAAACGATGTCCCTTCGTCAGAGAGTAAAATGTTAAGTGGACAAACGTTAGTGCTATTCACTATTTCGTTAGTACAATGACCTTTTAGTGTTCTGATAAGTTGTAATCTTCCCTTGTTGTTATTGACCAAAATTATGTATGATTATGTATTGAGATTAAGCGGTCCTTATGAAACAAAGATTTGTATTTTTTTTGTATTTAAACTTATTTAAAAACGGTAGCCCTTCAGAGCGCGTAGGCATCTGGTTTCCAAGGGGCCGTTTATACCAATAATACATTAATTAAAAATTACAGGATATACAATATATAAATAATATACAACAGACAAAAAATAAACAAATATACATAATCTTAACTAAAATCTATTTAAAACTACAAAACCATTAACCGAATACTTAGACTTAGTTGCCCGAGAGAATAGCCTTGAACTGCTTTAGTGAGCATTTATTTCTTTTAGTATCTTTTGGTAGATTATTCCACAGACTAGCACCAGAATAAGCAATACTTTTCTTCATAAAATTTGTATTGGGTTTTTGTAAGGCGTAGTCAGTGTTATTACTGCGTAGACTATATATTGAATTGTTGTTAACACTAAACATGCTGGTCATGCAATTTGGAAGTGTGTTGTGTTTTATTTTATGCATAAATAATAATTTATTATATTTCCTTCTGTCTTCCAACGATTTCCAGCCTAATTCCCCCAGCACGTTCGCTGATGGCACATCATATGATCTTCCAGTAATGACTCTTGCTGCCCTATTTTGCATTTTTTGCAATTTTTCTTGTAGACAAATACTACAATTGTCCCAAACAAGACTACAATAGTCAAAATGTGGGAGAACTATAGCATTGTACACATTTATCAAAATTGGTTTAGGAACAAACTTTTTCATGCGACGAAGCATACCGATTCCTTTTGAAGCTTTAGTAACAACATTATTGACATGGCCTTTCCATAAAAGTTGTTCATCGACAATAATACCCAATGTCTTTATCTCTCTTACTCTTTTAATATGAGTTTCCCCTAGTTTTATATTTGGGTCATTATCTACAGTTGCAAGTCTTTGTCTTGAGCCAATGATCATATACTCAGTTTTCTCCTTATTTAAGGTTAATTTATTTGCTAACAACCATTGATGAATCTTATCTAAATCTATATTTAATATATTTTCAATTTCAACAGCTGACTTTCCTTTTGTCGTTACGTTTGTATCATCAGCGAACATACTGGCGGTAGATTGCAGAAGACAATTTGGCAAATCATTAATATATATTAAGAATAACAAAGGCCCTAAAGTGGAGCCTTGTGGAACTCCACATTTGATAATTTCTTGTTTTGATAAGACTTGTTCGACTTTGCAAATTTGGATTCTATTAGAAAGGTATGATGTAAACCAATCCAGCGTGTGTTCACTGAAGCCATACAGAGCCATTTTTCTAATTAAAATTTCATGGTTTACACAGTCAAAAGCTTTTTTTAGGTCCAGAAAGATCACTCCATTTAAATATCCTTTGTCCATATTAATTAACCAATTATTAGTGGTAGCAAGGAGCGAAGTTTGTGTGGAGTAGTTCTTTCTAAACCCAGCTTGCTCCTGAGAGAGTATGTCATTGGCCTCCAGATACACAATAAGCTGATTTGAAATCAGCCCTTCAAATAACTTTGCAACAACTGATAGTAAAGAAATAGGCCTATAGTTAGTAGTTTGTGTTTTGTCCCCTGATTTAAATATAGGTGCGATAATTGCGACTTTTAGATCATCTGGAAAAGTACCGGTCAATATTGATTGATTGAAGATAATGGTCAGGGTATAGGCTATAATGTCGGCTGATTCCTTCAACATTTTTGGTGAGATCCCGTCCTGTCCTGATGCTTTAGTAACTTTGATTGCGGAAATGGACTTAAATACTTCTGCTGTTGTAACGGTTTGAATCTCAAACTTAGAACAGCTTGGGGTAATATAATCACTTGGTAATGTGCTACTTTCTTGTAAATTATCAGCTAACTGTGGACCAATCTCACTAAAAAATGTATTGAAGGTATCTGCAATTTCTCGAGATTCCGTAATAACCTGACCATCGACACTTACTTCATTTACATGAGTAGTTTTAGATTTCTTATTTGTCAATTTGTTGATTGTTTTCCACATTTCCTTTGGATTTTTTATATTTTTGTTAAGAGCATTCATATAGTAATTCGCTTTGGTATTTTTAATCAGTTTGTTTAAATCATTTCTTGCTCTTTTGAATGCTTGATGTGTATATGTTGACCCTGTTTTTATGGCCTTTTTCTTCAAAAAATCTCTATGATACATAAACTTTTTTATTGCATCTGTAAGCCAAGGAGCATACTCACTTCTAACCTTACGAGTTACCGATGGTGCGTGTATATCAGCTACATATAAAAATTTTGTTTTCCACTCCCGCCATAGAGCATTTGGGTCAATCTCCCCACTTGATAGTGTCTGAAGAATCTCATCCAAGTCTGCCCTAAAGGCATTTACATTATAATTTTTAAACTGTCTAGTTTTAACAATTTTCGGTTCTTTTCTTGGAATTGATATTTTTCTGGTAACAATAATTTGGCTATGGTCACTTATTCCAATATGCTCAACGCTAGTTCTAACTATAAGCTCAGGTCTGTTGCTGAAAGCCAAGTCAATCATGGTACTTGATATTTCAGTTACTCTTGTGGGTTCCTTTATTAGTTGCTCAAATTGAAATAATTCTGTCAGGTCAAAAAGCTTTCTTGTTTGAGGGGATATATTGTTACTTTTGTAATGCATCCAATCACAATTAAAGTCTCCTATCAAGACAATTTCTTTGTTTTCAGAGTCCATTTTTCTGACACACTCTTCATATTTGTCAATTACCTCAAATGTCGTAGCTGGTGGCCGATACCACGAGTTTATAATGAAAGACTTAGCTTTAGGTTTAAAAATTTCAGCAGTTATGATCTCTAGACCTTCATGATCTAGATCAGACCTATGTTTATAGTTAATTGAATCTCTGATATACATAGCTACACCACCACCATGTCTATTTCTATCCTTACGGATAATTTCATATCCATTTATTTTAACTTCATGATCTGGCACAGAATTATCTAACATAGTTTCATTTAAACATATAACATCAAAACGACAGTGTTGATGATATATTCTGAACTGTTCAATATTTTTTATTAAACTTCTAATATTTAAATGGGCTATTGTAAATCCCTTTGTTGTGTTTTTATGTCTTGATGCGGCTGATTTTGTTTGATTACTCTGTTTAGTTATTTCTGCATCTATTTGTTTTCTAGTATTCAAATTATCATGACCAACATTATTTGTGTTGAATTGGCTATTCTCAAGGGCAATAGAATTTCAATATTGTTCATTTTCTGAGTTAAGATATGTCAAGATATCTCTAGCCAGTGCTGCTGTTCCGCTTCTGTTTAAATGAACACCATACATATTTAAATGTTTTGAGTCAATATTTTTGTGGGCAATAAAACCCCAGTCATTTTGTTCACAATAATTTAATAAAATGTTATTTACCTCCGTAATTTTCTCTTTATATGCAGGTTTATCTAGCCTCATTATCAATTCCGATATTATGATCCTTGTATTAGGGCTTTCTTTCTTGATTATTTTGCAAACTTTTGCGATTCCATTAGCTGTTTCCTCAGGATTTTTTTCTCTTATGTCATTCGTCCCAATATGTAGGATTATCTCATCTGGTTTCTTACCCAAGCACGGCTTGATATGGTGTTGCATGGCGTCCGTATTTGCTCCTCTGTATGTCTCGGCAGAAATTCGTTTGTTTTGGTTTTTGTTCTTTACAGATGCCCATGTGACTTTGATATTTTACAAAATTATAGATACTGATGAATGCACAACTTCCCAAAATAATTGCCACATTGACTCAACGTGTACCAATACCATTGGATCATTCAACTGTTCATGTAATGATGGTTTTGAGGGGAATGGCACTTGGTGCAATGGTATGTTGTATAAAAAATAGGTAGTTAGACCTCCACTGGCGTTGTATTACCAACACGGTTGTAGTGTAGTAAACATGAATAACACAGTAGGAACAAAAAGAAAAACTGATTGAATACGAGATAAGTGTTATGCAATATGGTGGATTGGTGGCTGAGAAAAAATGGGTGCGGTTTGTGTTGCATGAGAGAAAAAGAATTGAAGCGTAGAAGGATATTGTAGGTTCGTGTTTTTATATCGGGAGTAACCCCTCGACGCTTTCGACCTTTTGGTCTTCATCAGGAGGGCTTTTTAGGGCTGGGAGTTGATGTTTTGATCGTTGGTATGAAGGAAGATGGTAAAGACAGGAAAATGTGTGTATATTGTTAGCAAAACGAGTATTAAATGAATAAAAATCGAATGAAGTATATAATGAAGTAATTGGTCTTACTGAATGTCTTGTTAATTGGTAGTCCGTAACGTCCAGCCATCTCGATTCCGATTTTAAAGTTGAATTCCAAAGAAGGAGATTGCAATTTGCAAGTGAAAGACTGGGTAGTTATGTGCGTCTTGTATTTATAGCAATTGGTTGGGTTACGTTGTTGTGACGTCATGTTAAAAAGGGTGTGACATGCAAGTGGGCGTGAAGTGATTTGTGGTTGTCATAGTAAGAAGGCCACACATATAAATATATGTATATATAAATTGAATTCTATTTAATTATTTGGTTAACATAATGGATTCTATTTAATTTTTAAGATATTTATAAATTGTGAGATCAAACGTATATACACTGCAAACTATTTTTGTCCTTGTCGTCCATTCAGATGTAATATGAAAAACCACTTAGGTATATTATGTAGTATACCAATATATGCTGAAAAATACCCTTATTAATTGAAAAAATTTATATATGGACGGGATTGTTCAATATTTAAGTATCTGTTGAAGGAATCATTTGTCAATATGAGGAGTATATGCTTAAAAATACTCTGAATAATTAAAATGTGTAGACGTATAATTGTCCAATATTAAAGATTGGGTAATCTTGTAATACCAGTTCCGGTAGATGTATAATGTATTTATATGTGTTAGTATAGTATAATTGATATTTTATTAGGATTTTCTTTACAAGTTTCTGTTGTTGGCGGCCTCTTTGCTGGTGTTGGAGGACATCTTCCGGTTTCTGTTCTTTTTTCTGTATCTTCTCTTGATCATATATGGATATATAGGAATGATTCAGTTGGATAATCATCATCTTGATCTTGTATTTTCGTAGGATATGTCGGCCTCGATATGGGCATTGTATGAAGTTGTTGGTTAGTTTTTGCTGTCCAGTCTTAGTGTTGTTCGTATTAGTTTTCCAATTGTTCGTTTATTTTAGTTATTGTTTGTAAGTTGGCTGTGTACAACAATATCTTTGATATTTTTGTTTCGTTTGTACGCAACCAGTGGCACATCGGGCCATAAGATTTTTAATGTTGGCTCCTCTTCAATTAGGTGCCAATGTCTTTTGAGTACTCGTGCGATGTGGGTTGTATTTGTGTTATACGGGATGTTGAAAGTTAGTGGTATCTTATTGTTGGTTGTCTTTTGGTCATAAATGAGTTGGTGCTGTGTCAACTGTGTTGCATTAGTAAATGCTTCATCAATGTCATTCTCTTTGTAGCCTCTACTAATGAGGATTATTTTAAGTTTTTTTAATTGGTTAGTTAATTTTTTGTCGTCTGTGATTATTCGTCTGTATCGTAGTGCTTGGCTATAGATAACACCTCGTTTACATGAGTTTGGGTGGAATGAATTTTTGTGCAGTAATAATGTTTTGTCTGTAGGTTTGATATATAAATCAGAAACAAGTTCATGTTTGTCGTTGAAGTAAATAGTTGTGTCTAGAAAGTGTACCGATTTGTTTGAGTATTCGTAGTCGAATTTGATAGTTGGATGGAAATGGTCGATGTGATTAAGGAATTTAAGAAGGGATTCTATTCCATGAGGCCATAGTGCGAAAATGTCATCGATGAACCTAATCCACTCAAGTGGAGTAAGTCCATCAGGTGCATTTAAAAGCATATCTTTTTCCAAGGCCGCCATGAATAAGTTGGCATAAGATGGTGCCATAGGTGTGCCCATAGCAGTTCCATGCGTTTGTAGGTAGTATTGCCCGTTAAATTCAAAGTAGTTGTTGTTAAGTATTAATTCGAGAGTATCGTGAAGGACGTCAAGATTAGCGTTGTGAAGGGTGTTGTGTTTTTTTAAGTAGATTAATTGATGCGGAAATGCCTTCGTCGTTCGGTATGTTGGTATAAAGGCTTTTAACGTCGATTGTCAGGAGTATGATGTTGGCCGGGATATTGTTGTTCAGCAGGAATATTCGTTTTAAGAAGTCAGTAGAATCTTTGACATATGAATCGATGTTGTTCATCATTGGTTTTAAGTAAAAATCAGCGTACTCAGATAGCCTGACGGTCGGACCTCCGCAACCGGATATTATAGGTCTTCCTGGCACGTCAGGTTTATGTATTTTTGGAAGCAAGTAAAGAGTTGGTTTCCGGGTTTGTTTATCAATGTGTAGAAATTTAAATGTAGTGTAATCAATCAGTTGTTTGTTATGTACTGTTTCAACAAACTTGTTGATGTCAGTAATTAACTGTGGAAATGGGTCAGTTGTTATTAGTTTGTAGTGTCTATCATTATTTAGTTGTTTGTACGCTTCAGTTAAGTATGATTCCCTTGGCCAGATCACAATGGCACCGCCTTTATCCGCTGGTTTTACAATGAGATCGTTGTTGTCCCGAAGGGATTTTAGTGATTTCTGTTGTTCGTTCGAGATGTTGCGTTGTGTGCTGTTATTGTTGTCGTCTTTGTTGGTTTTGAGGTCATTGAAAACCAGAGATATATATTCTAATAGGTTAGTGTTGTCGGGTATTGGTGGTGTAAAGTCGCTTTTTGTTTTGAAAGGATGTTTGCAAGGGTTGTTAGTTTTCCTAAAGAAGTATTTCAGATACATGTTGCGTCGGTATTGAAGGAAGGATGTATATATAGTTCGGTATGTTGTGGGTGGTGGCTTGGGGACGAACTTAAGTCCCTTGGATAAAATATCTTTAGTGGTCCTAGGTAAAGGTGTGTCGGAAAGGTTAACGATACTCTCGTTGATGTACTTGTCGCGTATGGTAGAAAAAATCTTAGTTTTATTTTTGTACCTGTTGTTGTTGTGGTTACGTTTTGTGCCTAGGTGTTCCAGTAGGTCGGGTTTGCGAATTGTTATCATTTTGGTCTGTTGTGTTTCATTCTGTGCTGGTGGTAGTTCTGTATGTGTCCTGGTGTCAGAAAATCCCGTATCTGTTGTTGTATGTCATTTGTAATTAGGTTGTTGGTATTACTGATGTTGTTGTTGACACTGGTTCCGATATGTGTTGGTAGAGGTGATTGAATGTGGGATAGGGAATAAGTTTGATTGGCTGGTGGTTGATTCAATGTGTGAGAAGATGTTGATCGTGATTGTTGTGTGTTGCTGGATGATTGTTGTGTATTTGTTGTGAATAATCGTTTGGTTATTGTGTGTTGAGGTGTGTTAGTTTTGTTGGTATTGCGTTCGTTGTTTAGGCGTTTGATGTTTTGTTGGTGTCTTTGCGATTTGTTGTTTCTAGTTAGATGTCTGGAGGTGTATCTCTTGCCAATTTTGTCTGTTGCTATTAGTATACGTTTTGCCTGCTCGTTGTCGGTAGATCTGTTGTTTACACGTTGAGTAGAGTGTTCGATTTTCTGTTCAATATTTGTTAATGTCCGTTGGTGTTGTTCCAGAAGGATATTTAGTTGTTGTTTGGCGGCATCCCTTGATGCTTTCACCCATCGTGAACGAAGGTCGTCGTCCAGGATAATGTTGCAGTCGGTGATGTTGTTTAGTCCATCAGGCAAAGTTCCGTCGTTTCGGTAATCTGTTAGTCTCTCAATAGTTGTTTCTGTTTTGTTTCGTTTATGTTTTTAGAGTGTTCAGAGTTTGAAATGAAGCGTGTAGATATGTTGGTATGTTATTTATGACATGTCCTCTGCTGTTCTGCGAGTTGTCTGTCATGTTATGTGCGTCATCCGAGTTAGTGATTGATGCGGTGTCCATTAGTCTACGTCTTTCTGGCGTGGGTTGTGTTAAATTTTGCAGTCCTGTGTCACTGTCGCTATCGTTGTTATTCATCAGTGTGTTTTCGTCAGTCTCGTTTCGTTCAGTGTTCATCATTGTTTGGTCGTTGTCGTTTTTTGGTTCATTTTGTTGGTGTTGTTGTGTAGTGTTTTCCGTTTCCGTTTCATCGTTGTCTTTCAGAAGTTCGTATTCGTCAGTTGCGTTAGGTTGGTCGATGTTGATGTTAGTTTCTGTTCCTAGAAGTTCGTTCTCGTAAACTTCAATGTTCAATGCCTCATATGGTGGAATTGACGTTGATATTTGCCCAAGGCCAAGTATATTCTCGTCAATCCCCCCCTCGGTTGCTGAAGATTTTTCGTCGTTTACGTTTGGTTTGAATGGTACAGCTGTGAATCAAATGAGATAGTATAGCTAAGGTTTATATCTAAAGCCTTTCAGAATCCTACATGCAAAGTATTTACATATTGGTTTATATATTATTATATTCAAAATAGTTTACAAAATTGTGACGTTATATTAAAAAAGCTTAAAGTTAATTGATAAGATGGCCTTCAAGTGTTTACTTCGTAAAAAATGTATGGTATTTCCGTTGATAATTGTACAACTGCCATGCGAAGGGAGACTTGGAGTAGCTCATGCCCTTTCCCTACGGGAATAACTCATATTTTGTATAAAAAATAGGTAGTTAGACCTCCACTGGCGTTGTATTACCAACACGGTTGTAGTGTAGTAAACATGAATAACACAGTAGGAACAAAAAGAAAAACTGATTGAATACGAGATAAGTGTTATGCAATATGGTGGATTGGTGGCTGAGAAAAAATGGGTGCGGTTTGTGTTGCATGAGAGAAAAAGAATTGAAGCGTAGAAGGATATTGTAGGTTCGTGTTTTTATATCGGGAGTAACCCTCGACGCTTTTCGACCTTTTGGTCTTCATCAGGAGGGCTTTTTAGGGCTGGGAGTTGATGTTTTGATCGTTGGTATGAAGGAAGATGGTAAAGACAGGAAAATGTGTGTATATTGTTAGCAAAACGAGTATTAAATGAATAAAAATCGAATGAAGTATATAATGAAGTAATTGGTCTTACTGAATGTCTTGTTAATTGGTAGTCCGTAACGTCCAGCCATCTCGATTCCGATTTTAAAGTTGAATTCCAAAGAAGGAGATTGCAATTTGCAAGTGAAAGACTGGGTAGTTATGTGCGTCTTGTATTTATAGCAATTGGTTGGGTTACGTTGTTGTGACGTCATGTTAAAAAGGGTGTGACATGCAAGTGGGCGTGAAGTGATTTGTGGTTGTCATAGTAAGAAGGCCTACTACGTCAATGTTCAAACATTTTCTTATAATTGCCTTTTCTCTGTATTTTCTTCGTTGTCATACTTTTAGTCATATTACATTGTCATTGCATTGCCATTGTTAAACAACCATTGTTGTTCTGATTCTACGTGTTTACTCGCTTTTGAAGGCTTAATTTTCAAACAATATTTCTTCAGCAAACTAAATGTCGCGTGTGGTATACCAAGTGGGGGTTCCGGCGCCGGTGGATCCTTCAAACCGGTGAAGCCATGACGTCACTATTTTTAAGTTTCCCTCTTACACCTTTGGCATCCCTAAACCTCGCTAGTATTCAGGACCACTTAAAGTGCCACTACGATCAAATGTTTACCTATCGATATTTTTACGTATTTATAAAGCAGAGCTGCTAAATATTACTCGGTCGAAACCGTTTTGCGATTCGACGATGGCAAGTATTATTTTTCTTACTCCGAATCTGGAGTTGTTATGTCCGCCATTAACCAGACGCGGATTTAGAAGTTAGTCGCATAAATTAGATTTAGAATTTGCAATTCAAAATACCTGTGAATAACAATCCTATTGGGTAGGTTTTTGTTCTGAATTATTCTTAAGAAAAGCATAACCAATAGGGTTGTTCATGAAGTGTCTAATTTATGCGACTAACTTCTAAATCCGCGCCTGCCATTAACAGTTCATGTTCTTGACCAGCATTACGAAGTGACGTCATATTCTCAACGCGAAGACTCCACGTGTCTCATTCTTCAAGTAAATCAAGGTCGTTTTTTCAAATTCTTCGTCTGAAAGGCTGGACATTTCATCTACTTCTCGAAAAAAACAAGAAAACAAATAACCTCGACAGAAATTCAGGCGTAGCATTGAGAATCTGACCTCACAAACAATATTACCTTTTGTAACTGCGGGCTCGTTTAGAACACGTTCTTAGTAATGGTGGCCTAAATAATAATGATTTCAGAGCTCAAAATACTGACTTCAAAATACCATTTTTTAGTTTTTTTTTACTTCGATGATCACTTTCGACCCTGAAATACTATTCTAAAAGACGGGGGTGCATTTTCATCGTAGTGGCACTTTAACCTTAATTATTATTTATATCACAGTGCCTTACTAGTTGTGCTTACGTCACATCCTTCATAGATCCCACACCCCAACCTCTTCTACCTTCCTTTTCCCTTTGATATATATCATTCACAATTCGTTATTTCAGTCGCCGTCTCCTTCCGAACTTGATTTTCGAACTTGATTTCTGAAGGCAGATGTCATTATTTTGCTCTGATGTCTCTTAATAGTATAATAAACGCTAACGTATATATACACTTTATCTCCATATTGTCAAACTCCTTGTGGGACATGTAGGCTAACAATGCGCTTGCGCCATGGATATGATTTGGGACGAATTAAGGAGAAATGACGTTGACATAGATAAAAAACACCTTATGGTATTATGATCACGTTTGTCATGAAGAATATGAAGAGAATTACAAAAGCGTTCATGTCAACAGACTATAAGCCTTCGCCTCATCTACAACGAGATAAATCCTCACCATTTTGACCTGTTATGTCTTATCTCGCTTTATGGTACGGGATTCCCATGAGGAAGAAACACTTCGTGTATCAGGAAGAAAACCATCAGGAAGCAGTGAGAGGAACTGTTCAAGATCTCAAACGTAAAATATAAGGTTGAGCGTTATATTACTTACAAAGCGTTGCTATACCAAGTTATCCTAAAGCTGATATTTGTATATTTCGTCTGAGAACGCATGTGGGAGGGTGATTGAAAAGTCACGAAGAAATTAAACAAAGGGGAGCGCTTAGTAAGACAAAAAAGCAACAGATATCAAGTTTAAGAAATATTATTTCGCTTCCAAGTTATACAAAAGGCATGGACTACGCTACATTTCAATAAGGTTGGCTTCTGAGATAGTGATAGTTGAGTATTCTAAATTTTAATAGATTATGAGGGTAATTCCTTGGAATTAGCGTGATATGATGGTCACTGTCTTGTTCATCGTTATGTTAACGATCATAGTTTTCTGTTTATTCGAGCAATTGTCTTTATACGGGTCTTTTTCGCCTAAATCACTTTCGTCCACACTTGGAGGTGGCTCGTTGATTCATCGTAATTTTTCATCAATTCTTAAACATTGCCAGGAGTTGGTTCTTAAAGACGGAGTTGCTTGTTAAATAGTGCTGAAAAGCTTTCTCACAGATATTGCATACGTATGACATGTTTCTTCTCCAATGAATAAGAGTAAAATGATTGATCATGAGAAAAATCGGGGTTTTATTGCTCCTTCTCCTCCTATATTTCCCCTCTTGTTGCTCCTCTTTCTGCTCCTCCTCTTGCTCCTCCTCCTGCTCCTCCTCTTGCTCTTGCTCTTGCTCCTCCTCCTGCTGCTCCTCTTTCTGCTCCTCTGCCTTTTCCTCCTGCTCCTCCTCTTGCTCCTCCTCTTGCTCCTCCTCTTGCTCCTCCTCTTGCTCCTCCTCCTGCTCCTCCTACTGCTCCTCCTCTTGCTCCTCCTCCTCTTGCTCCTCCTCTTGCTCCTCCTTTTGCTCCTCCTCCTGCTCCTCCTACTGCTCCTCCTCTTTCTCCTCCTCTTTCTCCTCCTCTTGCTCCTCCTCTTGCTCCTCCTCCTGCTCCTCCTACTGCTCCTCCTCTTGCTCCTCCTCCTCCCACTCCTCCTTCGCTTGTAACCATTTTAGCATGATGCTATTCCCGAATAGTCTCCGAGTTTACATTACGATGATGGCATGACACCATACCAAAATGTTTCGAAAGGGAAATCTGAAAGGTTCGAGTGGAATAACGAGTGAAGCTTATGGATGTAGTAGGTAGTAAAAGTAGAAGAGGTTAGGGTAAGGGGCCTATGAGGGATGTGTCGTAAACATCAATAATGAGTACCTATAAAATGAATTCAGATAAGGGCTAGGGTAAGGGATGGAGAAAGTGGAACAGGATATGATAGTCAGAAAAGGAGCACGAACAAGAGGAGGAGGAGCAAGAGGAGGAGCAAGAGATGGAGCAAGAGGAGGAGCAAGAGGAGGAGCAAGAGGAGCAAGAGGAGGAAGAGGAGAAGCAAGAGGAGGAAGAGGACACTCAAAATAATCACCAAACTCAACTTCAGAGTTTCGTAACTACAACCTCGAAAAGCTTTGCAACGGCTTCAATAAAACAAGGTTCTACTCATGAGATCAACCTTTGCAAAATCCTGTGGTGGCGGCTTCAAAGCAACAATTAAGGTCCGTCATATCCCCCGGATTTCTTGCTACACCTGAGGCCTATTTTTTAACAACGTCCCCAATATTGAACATCCAGAACGAAACTCGCACACTGTCGACACGTATGCTTAAAATAATGAATGATGAATAAGGCAGTGACCATCACATCACGCTCGTTCACAAGAATGGCCTTAAAATCCATTAAAAATTAGAATACACAAATATCGCAATCTCAGAAGACGCAACAATTACTATCCCTATGTATATGTATAATTAAACATAGTTTATTCATAATAAAACTTTTTAAATCTACTATAAAATCTACTATATTTTATAAAAATCTTACTCTACCAAACTACCTGCCTATAGCCCCCCCTGGTTATGTCCAATAAGTGCAAAATCGAATTTTATCCACCATTAAGGGGTCAGGTGTCAATTGGGACGTAAGTCCTGTTCCTTTCTCCTCTCACACCTGTTTTATTCGTTGTATTTGTATATGTACTTTTTGTATTAATAAGTAACTTGTAAATATATTGTGACAAATTCATTAAACTAAACTAAACTAAACTAAAATTATACATTATATAGCTGTAGTACCATATGTGTTTCTCGGCTGCTTTTTGGATAAAACGGTTCGAGCATTGGAATACCGAAGCCCAGATACTACAAGTATGACAATACCAAAATGCTTGCAAGAGTGTGCTTCAAATGGATATCCAATTGCTGGCCTTCAATATGCTGAACATTGCTTCTGTGGTTTTGAGGACCAATATGCCATATATGGCAAAAAGCCTGATTCTAATTGCAGTATGCCATGCACAGGAGATAATACAACGATATGTGGGGGATCATGGCGAATGTCAGTATATACTGTGCCACCTGGTAAGTCCGTTAATAAATATATATTTACAGCAGTAACATAGGAAATAAAAAAACGAAATACATTTCTAAACCTCATTAATAATTATTAAACACGGATCGAGCACATGAAGTAAAGACCAAGAAGTTCAGTCATTTAAAATGTAAATTACAGCGCAGCAATCCTATTGTTCCTATTAGTACGTCGGTATTAGTTCAAACCAGGTTTTTCGGTTGTAGACTTTTTACGTTTTCCGTGTTTTTTATTTCTTTGAACTACAGCTGGGAAAATATTTGTTAATTGATTGTTTTAAAAATAATACTCGAAAACATTAGTTGAAGTTTTAATAAAAAAATTACGTTTTGTTGCTTGCTATGCTTCTGTGATGCCAACGTCTCATCCAGAATTGGTTTACATTTCCATGCACGTATGAAATATATCAAGCTTATATACAAATCCGTTTTCTTTGAATTTCTTCAAGAAGCCAACTCTGTAACTCTTTTACTATCTCAAGTAATATTATTGAACAATGTTTCACATAGCTCCTAAATGTGCAATATATCATACACAATCAATAATGGTATAACTCCAAATAACGTAAACATATTTATTTAGAATTCAACGTTTCGACAAGCTTGAAGTCATCATCAGGAATGTTAATGAATTGAAACAGATAAAACAGATCGTTAAAAACAGATAAAACAGATATAACGGTAAAACAGATCGTTGCCTCTATACTCGCATCAAAGAACACGCCACTCATCCTACTTCCGAAATCTTTAACCATGTTACATCCCGCGAACACTTTCAATACATCAAAACCCTACTAGAATTTTCTCCAGACACAAACGATGCCATATCTTGTCACCTAGCTCAACTAATTTTTAATACTTCTGTAAGATTATTTGACAAAGCTGAACACTGGTCATTGTTACTTTCTAAAGAATATCTCGCAATTCGTCGACAAAATCCAGATTTAAACCACAGAACTAAAGCCTCGAGAGAACTAATTATTTTCTATTGATAATTATTATCTCACTGTTTTCTGCTTAATATATATATACTGCTGTAAACGTCAATTCATTAGCATTCCTGATGATGACTTCAAGCTAGTTGAACCGTTGAATTCTCAATAAATATGTTTAAGTTATTCATAGTTACCGTTATTGTGTATTTTATCAAAATACTTAGTGGTTCCTGTAACTTTGTATGTATTAACACCATAGTTTTGGCTGTTAATTAAATCGCCATATTTAAAAACGTCAGTGCATTTTAATTACGTCAGTGCAGTTCTCTCTTGTATGCGATCGCTCCGTGTATTAGGTAAAACAAAGGCAATCAATATACCGAGACGGAGGTTTGCATGGATACGTGCGGAAGAACTTACATAAAGTAACCCAACTTTTATCTCGATTTATTCTTAAAATGCTGATTCGTTTTAGAATCTATATCCAACATGTTCAAGAGTGTTCCAACCTCTATCCCACTTCGCGGTACGGTGGTTGAATATTGGATGAAACACTCTTCGTGTTTGATCTAGATCCAACATGCTCAAGAGATAACAACAAATATTGGATGAAACACTCTTTGTGTTTGATCTAGATCCAACATGCTCAAGAGTGTTCCAACCTCTGTCTCACTTCACGGTACGGTGGTTGAATATTGGATCAAACACTTTTTGGGTCTGATCTAGATCCAACATGCTCAAGAGTGTTCCAACCTCTATCTCACTTCACGGTACGGTGGTTGAATATTGGATGAAACACTCTTTGTGTTTGATCTAGATCCAACATGCTCAAGAGTGTTCCAACCTCTATCTCACTTCACGGTACGGTGGTTGAATATTGGATGAAACACTCTTTGTGTTTTATCTAGATCCAACATGCTCAAGAGTGTTCCAACCTCTGTCTCACTTCACGGTACCGTGGTTAAATATTGGATGAAACACTTTTTGGGTTTGATCTAGATCCAATAATTGCTCAAGAGTGTTCCAACCTCTATCTCACTTCACGGTACAGTGGTTGAATATTAAATGAAACACTCTTTGTGTTTGATCTAGATCCAACATGCTCAAGAGTGTTCCAACCTCTATCTCACTTCACGGTACGGTGGTTGAATATTGGATGAAACACTCTTTGTGGTTAATCTAGATCCAACATGCTCAAGAGTGTTCCAACCTCTATCTCACTTCGAGGTGGTTGAATATTGTATAAACACTCTTTATGTTTGATCTAGATCTATCTTTATTTTGATTATAAAGAAATTATTGAAAGTACCTCTCACCCCAAATATGATATGATATTACTCTGATATATATTTTAAATGAAGTGGATAGTTGAATGCTAAAATGTTTTATGATTTGAGCCTTGTGTTGATGTTCTATAAAGATTTGTTTGTCCAAAATATTAATGAGTGTGACGTTACCCATGCAGTGCATCATTTTCGATACAATATTCTGATGCTATAGAAATGTGAACTAATTTAAGCGTGTATGATATACTTGAACAATATACTAGAGATTGTTGTATTCTCTTGTTCGCAATACACAGGATTACACCAGATTGAACCTCGCTTAAATCAAGACACAAATTGAATCTTTAAAACTCCATCTTTTAATAGACGCCCATCATACCTATGACCAGCGGTCAATACACTACAGAGATCTTTTTCACTAAAAGTACATTTACATTTCAACCTTTGTTGATCGAAACGCAAAGTTGTGTCAAGTCAACCGACGATTTATATTTAGAAACGTAAACACTGAAGTAAAACAGAATCAAGGAGCAATAGCGAAGCGCACAGATGACGTCAGATTCATGTTTGTCTGAGTTTATAATTTATTCTCGCATTTCCAACAATAGAAAATGGTATTAGGAATCCCCGTGAGAGTTAATTTCGGTTTCTTTTGGTCTATAAATTTTGGCATACAGTCACATAATACATACATCATAATGTTCGCTTCATAATATGTCTTACACACAGGTTAAAAGTTAAAAAGTTTAAAAACTACCAAACGTAATTTTCCACTACAATGTCATATTCAGGGTTCAAATTGACCATTAAAGGGGCAGTGTCATGAAATGCACATGTCTCAAGTTTTATTTAAAGTGCCTATATCACTTGTGGGATCTTTACATATTTATAGTAATTGGAACATTCTAAGAAGATTTGTAATATATCTTCTCAGGCAAAAATTTCATCTTCATGGACTTTTTTGCAGTTAAAGTTACCGGATATGACATCAAAGGAGGAATTTTTGAAGCAAGAAACAAAAGAAAACTGATTTGCAATTCCTCCTTTGATGTCATATCCGGTAACTTTAACTGCAAAAAAGTCCATGAAGATGAAATTTTCGCCTGAGAAGATATAGTACAAATCTTCTTAGAATGTTCCAATTACTATAAATATGTAAAGATCCCACAAGTGATATAGGCACTTTAAAATATAGCATCATATAGGACTGGGAAGGCTTAATAAAAAATAATTGCCGAAAAAGTGCTTTATAGAACACACACAGTAGGTCACAAATGGCTAGTATATGAGCACTGGCATGATGAATGGAAATACAAACTTGAAAAGTTCAGCCTGAATTTTTCAAGTTGTGAACTAATGAGACTGCGCCTTTAACTAATCTTCGCCACAGCTGCAAACCGTAAACCTTAATTGCTTAAACAACCTGTTAACAAACATATTTTGTACACTATAATAAAAGTATCGTATATATAATGTAATACTGAACATTGTTGGTAGCATATAGGAAACGAGACTATTGGTTGCGTTATAAAACAACCCATGGTTATAAACAAGCTTTATTTATAAGTAAGCTTATAAGCGAGCTTTAGGGCTTTGTCACCTATTCCTCGTTTTGAACGTTATCTCGATCAATATTTAACCGTTTTCAATTCTGAAAACAGATTTGGAATTAGCGAGTCTAAATACATAACACACGTACCTATGATATTACGCAAACTTGTATACCCTTCGTAAAAACCTCTTTATGTAAACAATGCAGGCGGAAGTGATAGTAAACGCGCGGGGGGTAAAGGAGGTTGTGAAACTGACAAGCGTGAGAAGACGCACGACCGACGAGTGAGAATATTAAAGAGCGTTTGAAACGTACAGTATAGTCTTTGTTTTTATTTAACCTGTGGCGCTCTGAACCCCGCCACAATATGAATAGGCCCTAAGGAAACTTTCCACATCCAAGGTTGTGTTAGTTAAGACTAGGCTAGACAAATTAGAAAATGATCAATATAATGTTTGATATACATATATGTATCTTAGGAGGAATATGTCAGGAGGAAATATATAGTAAGAATAGACTTTTCCATACATTTAAGCTTGATAAATATTTCAGATTGGCCCGGCTGCTTCAGTCTCTAAATCTCTCTTCAAAATGGGCCGGGCAACCAAAGTCATCTTAATTATGATAGGGATAAAGCCCGTGATTCTATGAACAATGTTTCCTTTGTATTTTCAGATATAAATTTACATGTATTATTTAAATACTTATTTTTGAACATAAGAAATCAGTTCACTTGTTTCTGAGATCAGTTTTTATTATACTATAAGAGAACATTAAATCTTACCTGTCTGGTCCAGTCAAAATCGGAACTATAAGACTGATTAACGCAAGATTACCAATTGAAAATAGAAAAGCGCCAGGCACGTGAGATCTACTGACACGCCAAGTTTGATTTGATTTCTGCGATTGGTGGCATTTTCATGATCTACTCGGGCGTGCAAGATGGCCTTTTCTAGATAAATGAAAGTTTTTCAATCTGATGTATGATAATTACTGCTAATTTATATTAACATAATATGTCTTGTTCGGGAAAGTTAAAAGCACTAGTAAACTCCGGTTTATTGGGCTTTCAGAAAATGTATAACTTTCGCAATAGTTATGGTAATTTCCATAGATATGAATAGAACAAAGAGGTGGTTCAATTTTGGATGTTTTTCTGCAGACAGGAAAGGGTTAAAGTAAAAACTTTCAAATCTCTAAATTTATTTTTATTTATAATGACAATAAAATATTTAAATAAGGAGTAAATAACTGATAATAAATAAGATTCTGAAATTTACTTACATAGGCTTATCTGGTAAAATATTCATAATAGAAATTTCTGTGGCTTCACTTCAAAAACGCTAAAAAGAGTTTAAAACGCTTGTAAGTAAACATTTTAACATGATTTACAAAGGTATAGATGGGAAGAGTTAAATCTGTCACTTTGGGATGATTTGGATGCAAAATAGCAAGAATAAAACGGTACTTACAGATCCGTAGTCATGTGTATTATTACTGTTTTCCGTAGTGGTAGTGAGATGACTGTGCGACTCGGTCTACTCGTCCGTTTCTTAAAGTTCCTCTTATTAAAACTGCTATACGCTGAATAAAAGCCAAAGAACGTGATTGAAATTTTGAAATTACCTTTCTTTATTATAAATTTAATATATCTTTATAAATATTTATTATTTATAAATATTTGTATTAAAAAATTCATATTGTATATTTGAACCTTCAGAATTTTCGTAGTTTTTAATTAGAGAGGGTGGATTTGTGTAATTCCCTAGGCTTTATGATATTATATAGACTTTTTACTCGTGCACAAAAAGAAATTCTCATCGCTGATAGCTTCATTACGATTGTCAGACAGTAAACGAGATTATTCCAACTCTGGCTATGGCTTTGTGGTAACGTGATATTATCGTCCATATCAGTATTTATGAGGAGTAATTCCCTTATGAAAAGTGTCGATTACAACTAATCATTACTCATGAATAAAGTATGAACTACAGACGATCATTTCTAATGACAATGCACTAATTGCATTAAAAGATTGATGTATAAGCCAGCCGTAATGTCGACTGTGCAGCAAAATGACGCGTTCTGCGTACTTTTTCAATTCATAACATCAGACTGCGGAATTCAGTATAAAAAATTTGCAAGTGTAAATAAAATGCAAATGTCTATTGTGGTTTTAGCCTGATGTTATGAATTGAAATAAGTTTTATCCCGATGCAGAACACGAGTAGTATACAGAAGAGGGGTTATAGGTCCGCTGGTGCCGCTGGTGCTCTTCGCACCACCGATGATGCCACTATTTATAAGTTGTATATTAATTTATTCATCTTTGCTGTGTTTATCATATTAATTTATTCAAGCTTCTCTTTCACCTTTACGATCTCTAACCCTAGTCTCGTGTACCTTTGGGACCTCTAACCCTAATCTAATTATTTATTCAGATACGTCATTACACCTTCAGGATCCCTAACCCTAGCTCGTGTACCTGTAAGACTCCAAACCCTAATTATTATTATTCATTCTATTTGGCCTAATTATTATGCATATTAGTCTTCACTAACCCTAGTCCTCTTCCTCCGTCCCCCTATTCCGACACCTTCCGAACTTGATTTCCGATGGTATTACGTCATTATCAAAAGATAGTCCCTTATTTCTTTTAATAATATAAGAAACGCCTTTGTAATTATACACTTCGCCTCCCTACGACATTAGGGACTTTAAGATCTACGACGGCAACCTAGGACGGGGACGTCGTTCAAACAAAAGAATCTTCATGCAAAACAATAAGAATGAATAATTTTTATTCCCAAGAGTAATTTCAACGCCGTTCTCGTTCTGTTTACAACGCCACTGAGATCATTTTCACGTCGTTAGGACGACGGTAACTCGCGGAGAGATGAGAGATGTGACTTAAGACTGACTTAAACACAGACACTATAATCGTTTCAGGAATATTGAAGCGTTTTGGAGATCATAAAACAACCTTGGAGTGTCAAATACGCTAGTCAATCGACCGTGGTTTCATTCAAATGCTAAAATTTGTATTGCTTTTACTGCCGTCGCCGTCCTAGGTTGTCGTCGTAGATCTTAAAGTACCTAATGTGAATGTGGGACAGTAGGCAAACCCGAGAGCAGCGTATGCACCATGGATATGATATGGGATGAACTAAAGAGAGTAACGAAGAAGCATCTTATACCTTCAAAATAAGTGGTGTCACGATCAACGCAGATTTATACCATGGTCTTTACGATCAATTTAGATTTTCGACAGATCTACGAATATATGAACCAACAGAGATTTATACGATTGCCTCGTTGAAAAACCGGTAAGATATTCGATAGATCTAGGCAAATATGAACCCGCTTAACGAAGGTTATGGAGGCCAGCATATTTTAAAAATCACGGAGTCGAACGAATGATAACGGCTTTTACGAATGTACCGGACTTTAGAGGACGAAGTTCATCAGTCCTCTAGTGTACAAAGTAGCGATACCTTAGATTATCAAACTACTCGAGAAGCCTTACGATGAACGAATTCAAACGTATTGATTTGCCTAAGCGAAATCAAACTTTACTATGCATTTATAGACGTTGGTGTATATTATAACAGCTATTAGATTATTCAAGACATTGACTTGTCAAACGAAGCGAAGGCTGAATGCACACGTACAATAGCGCGTGGGTCGTTAAGAGTCATTAGTGGCGCAACTCACAAATATTTCCATGTCTTGGGAATATTTAATTTATTTGAGGGGACACACTAGGATTTTATGGGTAAACATTAGTCAATATGGGATAATGAGGAATATTTATCATCCCTGACTTCGTATACGTAATTAGTGTTAAGAATGTAGACTCCTAACCCTATTTCACCTTCATAACCCTAAATTTAATTATATTTGGAATATCACAGATTTCAACTCTCACCGGGAGTTGTGCGGTTGCTTAAGCGTTCGACTGAAGCTATGGATTCAGCGTTCGATTGAACCTGTGTTTTCATGGCATCTACAAACATATCAACCCTAATACTTTTAGCCGTATTATGGCTTATCTTGCTTTAGTATGCACAATTCCTATGAGGAAGAAACACTTCGGGAAACAGTGCAAAGAACTGTTCAAGATCTCAAACATATTGAATTGGAAAAAATATATATTTAAACGGCATACGATTACAGCGTTGCTATGCTAATGCTTATACTGTTGATATTTGTATATTTCACTTGAGAGATGAACCCTAAAGATTTTGACCGAATTATCGCTTATCTTGCGTTAGGGTACCGGATTCCTATGAGGAAGAAACATTTCGGGAAACAGTGCGAAGAACGGTCGAAGATTTAAAATGTGCGGACATAGAAAAATATAAATTTAAATGGCATTACGTTCAAAGCGTTGCTAGGCTGCCTATAGATAAGACAAATATTTCGCCTCAGAGCGTTCCCTTAATGAGCCATTAAAAACTCGTTAAGGGATAGAGCAAAGTGGCGCTCTTGGCGAAACAGAGAAGACATATGGTGAGTTTAATAATATTTATTTTCAGTCAAACATGTATACATCGATAAGATCAGCTTCTCATCAGAGTACAAATCTATAATAGTCATTATACGAACTCGTTGACTGAAAATCGGCTATATCCGCTTCAATATACGCTTTTCCCCTCGCGAAAAATAAAAGTTGTCTCCTCGTCGGAGCTTTGCGAAGTGCTTTCGTCTCCCAGAATGTCCAGCTGTATTTCTTCGGTTCTCACACGAGTTTGTCCTCTTGCCCATTGTCGATAGTGTTATCCATAACGGCTGCGTATGTCAACATTCGTCGCAAAATAAATTTCCTTTGATTTACAGCAGCATCAATACTTTCATCTTCGTCGTAGCCTTCTTCCTCTATTAAACGTTTCATAGTTTTCCAAATCTTCCGATGAGTGCCATCTCGCCGAAGACCTTTTGACAATTTAAGATGTTTTTTGTATATTTTCATAAATTCCTTCACATATTCAGGTACCAAGGAATTATAAACATGTTTTGTGGCTTCTTCATAGGTAATCCGGTTCCCCTGCATTGTTTTATCAATCGATCCGTCACGTATAGGGTCCATCTTTTGGTAAACTTTGTTTAATATAAATTCCCATGGATTTGATGCCCTCTTCCTCCGATTCTTCGTAATTTTCGCTACATTCCTCATCTGTCAGTGTATGGTGTTCTTCCTCCGTCTCTTCTCCAGTTTCCTCGTCTGCGTAAGATTTCACACTTTGCCCCTCCAGCTCATCGTTTGTGTACAAGTCGTCATCTGTTTCAGAGGAATTACTTTTGAGAGATCCATTGATGTCAGGGATTGATTGTACAGAGTGACCTTCTCCATGGATGTTCTTCATATGACGATAAAGGTGCTCTTTTCTAGAAAGAGTCTTTCCACAAATGTCGCACTGATGAAACATCGTTACACATTCGCAATTGAACACAGAATGAATCTAATTGCTATATTATCGATAATTTATACGACATCTAACATGAATGGTTATAAACATCTCCCAACACCCCTAAAGCTCCCTCATTACCCCTCAAACGCCCCCTAATTACCCCAAACAACCCTCATTCGCCCCCCAATACCCCTCAAACTCCCCTCAATATCCCTCAAACGCCTCCAACACCAAATGTAAGCGCAAGGATGACAGAATGGTTAAGGCGCTGGGCTTAAAGTCCCAGAGAAATGATTCAATCTTAGGATTCAATGATTCTATCTTAGGATTCAATGATTCAATTACTTTTCTTTTTTTTTTTGTTGACTATATAGAATACATGATAAAACAGAGAAACCTCCCAATCACCCCACCGAAAATACCCCCGAAAATACCCCAAACGCCCCCGCCAAAACACCCCAAACGCCCGCGAAATCACCCCAAACGCCCGCCCCCCGAAAACACACAAAACGCCCCGAAAACACCTCAAACGCCCCCGAAAACACCCCAAAGGCCCCAAATACACCCCGAACGCCCCCGAGAACACCCCAAACGCCCCCGAAAACACCCCAAACGCCCCCAAAAACACCCCAAATGGCCCGGCGGGCCTTTTCTGTGGCCTGCTGGCCCGTTTGACAAATACATCTACTACCCCCGCTCACCTCCATACTCTCCCTCTCAAATCACCCATCCACCCCTCAAATCACCATATAGCTGACAGGTCCTACTGGTATACGAGCTAGGGTTAGGGATCCTGAAGGTATAATGACGTAATCTGAATAAATAATTACTCAGTATTACGTAATTGAAACCAGGGTTAGAGGTCCCAAAGGTACACGAGCTAGGGTTAGAGGGAAGGAGCCTGGGAACGATGACGAATGCATAACTAAAAAGTTGAATATTCAATGTTCATTACATCATTTTGAATTTTGAGATTACGTCATGACTTCTTGTCTTCCTGGAGGAGCCTTAACCCTAATTATTTATTCATATTACGTCATCCCCCATACCAGGGACCAAAGGGATGCCGCCTCATTGAATATTCAACTTTTTAGTTATGCATTCGTCATCGTTCCCAGGCTCCTTCCCTCTAACCCTAGCTCGTGTACCTTTGGGACCTCTAACCCTGGTTTCAACTACGTCATACTGAGTAATTATTTATTCAGATTACGTCATTAAACCTTCAGGATCCCTAACCCTAGCTCGTGTACCAGTAGGACCTGTCAGCTATATGGCGATTTGAGGGGTGAATGGGTGATTTGAGAGGGAGAGTATGGAGGTGAGCGGGGGTAGTAGGTGTATTTGTTAAACGGGCCAGCAGGCCACAAAAAAGACCCGCCGGGCCATTTGGGGTGTTTTCGGGGGCGTTTGGGGTGTTTTCGGGGGCGTTTGGGGTGTTCTCGGGGGCGTTCGGGGTGTATTTGGGGCCTTTGGGGTATTTTCGGGGGCGTTTGCAGGGGTATTTTCGGCTGGGTGATGGGAGGTTTCTCCGTTTTATCATGTATTCTATATAGTCAACAAAAAAAAAGAAAAGTGATTGAATCATTGAATCCTAACATAGAATCATTGAATCCTAACATAGAATCATTGAATCCTAAGATTGAATCATTGAATCCTGAGTTCGAACCCACATTCTCTGGGCCTTTAAGCCCAGCGCCTTAACCATTCTGTCACCCTCGCGTTTACATTTGGTGTTGGAGGCGTTTGAGGGATATTGAGGGGTGTTGGGGGCGAATGAGGGTTGGTTGGGGTAATTAGGGGGCATTTGAGGGGTAATGAGGGAGCTTTAGGGGTGTTGGGAGATGTTTATAACCATTCATGTTAGATGTCGTATAAATTATCGATAATATAGCAATTAGATTCATTCTGTGTTCAATTGCGAATGCCTTAACCATTCGGCCACCCTCGCGCTTACATTGGTGTTGGGGCATTTGAGGGATATTGAGGGGAGTTTGAGGGGTGTTGGGGGCGAATGAGGGTTGAATGGGGTAATTAGGGGGCGTTTGAGGTGTAACGAGGGAGCTTTAGGGGTGTTGGGGATATTTATATCCATTCATGTTAGATGTCTTATAAATTATCGATAATATAGCAATTAGATTCATTCTGTGTTCAATTGCGAATGTGTAACGATGTTTCATCAGTGCGACATTTGTGGAAAGACTCTTTCTAGAAAAGAGCACCTTTATTGTCATATGAAGAACATCCATGGAGAAGGTCACTCTGTACAATCAATCCCTGACATCAATGGATCTCTCAAAAGTAATTCCTCTGAAACAGATGACGACTTGTACACAAACGATGAGCTGGAGGGGAAAAGTGTGAAATCTTACGCAGACGAGGAAACTGGAGAAGAGACGGAGGAAGAACACCATACACTGACAGATGAGGAATGTAGCGAAAATTACGAAGAATCAGAGGAAGAGGGCATCAAATCCATGGAAATTTATATTAAACAAAGTTTACCAAAAGATGGACCCTATACGTGACGGATCGATTGATAAAACAATGCAGGGGAACCGTATTACCTATGAAGAAGCCACAAAACATGTTTATAATTCCTTGGTACCTGAATATGTGAAGGAATTTATGAAAATATACAAAAAACATCTTAAATTGTCAAAATGTCATCGGCGAGATGGCACTCATCGGAAGATTTGGAAAACTATGAAACGTTTAATAGAGGAAGAAGGCTACGACGAAGATGAAAGTATTGATGCTGCTGTAAATCAAAGGAAATTTATGGAAATTAATGTTGACATACGCAGCCGTTATGGATAACACTATCGACAATGGACAAGAGGACAAACTCGTGTGAGAACCGAAGAAATACAGCTGGACATTCTGGGAGACGAAAGCACTTCGCAAAGCTCCGACGAGGAGACAACTTTTATTTTTCGCGAGGGGAAAAGCGTATATTGAAGCGGATATAGCCGATTTTCAGTCAACGAGTTCGTATAATGACTATTATAGATTTGTACTCTCATGAGAAGCTGATCTTTTCGATGTATACACGTTTGACTGAAAATAAATATTATTAAACTCACCATATGTCTTCTCTGTTTCACCAAGAGCGCCACTTTGCTCTATCCCTTAACGAGTTTTTAATGGCTCATTAAGGGAACGCTCTGAGGCGAAATATTTGTCTTATCTATAGGCAGCCTAGCAACGCTTTGAACGTAATGCCATTTAAATTTATATTTTTCTATGTCCGCACATTTTAAATCTTCGACCGTTCTTCGCACTGTTTCCCGAAATGTTTCTTCCTCATAGGAATCCGGTACCCTAACGCAAGATAAGCGATAATTCGGTCAAAATCTTTAGGGTTCATCTCTCAAGTGAAATATACAAATATCAACAGTATAAGCATTAGCATAGCAACGCTGTAATCGTATGCCGTTTAAATTTATATTTTTTCCAATTCAATATGTTTGAGATCTTGAACAGTTCTTTACACTGTTTCCCGAAGTGTTTCTTCCTCATAGGAATTGTGCATACTAAATCAAGATAAGCCATAATACGGCTAAAATTATTAGGGTTGATATGTTTGTAGATGCCATGAAAACACAGGTTCAATCGAACGCTGAATCCATAGCTTCAGTCGAACGCTTAAGCAATCGCACAACTCCAGGTGAGAGTCAAGGAGTCGGAATTGAAATCTGTGATATTCCAAATATAATTAAATTTAGGGTTATGAAGGTGAAATAGGGTTAGCAGTCTACAGGGGATGTGAGGCGTTCTTAACACTAATTACGTATACGAAGTCAGGGATGATAAATATTCCTCATTATCCCATATTGACTAATGTTTACCCATAAAATCCTAGTGTGTACCCTCAAATCAATTAAATATTCCCAAGACATGCAAATATTTGTGAGTTGCGCCACTAATGACTCTTAACGACCCACGCGCTATTGTACGTGTGCATTCAGCCTTCGCTTCGTTTGACAAGTCAATCTCTTGAATAATCTAATAGCTGTTATAATATACACCAACGTCTATAAATGCATAGTAAAGTTTGATTTCGCTTAGGCAAATCAATACGTTTGAATTCGTTCATCGTAAGGCTTCTCGAGTAGTTTGATAATCTAAGGAATCGCTACTTTGTACACTAGAGGACTGATGAACTTCGTCCTCTAAAGTCCGGTACATTCGTAAAAGCCGTTATCATTCGTTCGACTCCGTGATTTTTAAAATATGCTGGCCTCCATAACCTTCGTAAAGCGGGTTCATATTTGCCTAGATCTATCGAATATCTTACCGGTTTTTCAACGAGGCAATCGTATAAATCTCTGTTGGTTCATATATTCGTAGATCTGTCGAAAATCTAAATTGATCGTAAAGACCATGGTATGAATCTGCGTTGATCGTGACACCACTTATTTTGAAGGTATAAGATGCTTCTTCGTTACTCTCTTTAGTTCATCCCATATCATATCCATGGCGGATACGCTGCTCTCGGGTTTGCCTACTGTCCCACATTCACATTGTCGTAGGGAGGCGAAGTGTATAATTACAAAGGCGTTTCTTATATTATTAAAATAAATAAGGGACTATCTTTTGATAATGACGTAATACCATCGGAAATCAAGTTCGGAAGGTGTCAGAATAGGGGGACGGAGGAAGGGGACTAGGGTTAGTGAAGACTAATATGTATAATAATTAGGCGAAATAAAATGAATAATAATAATTAGGGTTTGGGGTTTACAGGTACACGAGGTAGGGTTAGGGATCCTGAAGGTGTAATGACGTAATCTGAATAAATAATTAGATTAGGGTTAGAGGTCCCAAAGGTACACGAGACTAGGGTTAGGGATCGTAAAGGTGAAAGAGAAGCTTGAATAAATTAATATGATAAACACAGCAAAGATGAATAAAATAATATACAACTTATAAAAAGTGGCATCATCGGTGGTGCGAAGAGCACCAGCGCCACCAGCGGACCTAGAACCCCTCTTCTGTATACTACTTACACGTCATTTCGATGCGCAGTTGACATTACGAACTGGCTTATTTCATTAAAAGATTGATGTGTTGTGGTTATAGTGAATAGCGGGTCTAAAGTTTCAAGCGATGTCCCTTCGTCAGAGAGTAAAATGTTAAGTGGACAAACGTTAGTGACGTTATTCACTATTTCGTTAGTATAATGACCTTTTAGTGTTCTGATAAGTTGTAATCTTCCCTTGTTGTTATTGACCAAAATTATGTATGATTATGTATTGAGATTAATCGATCCTCATGAAACAAAGATGCCCATGTGACTTTGATATTTTACAAAATTATAGATACTGATGAATGCACAACTTCCCAAAATAATTGCCACATTAACTCAACGTGTACCAATACCATTGGATCATTCAACTGTTCATGTAATGATGGTTTTGAGGGGAATGGAACTTGGTGCAATGGTATGTTCAATATGTATTCCAGTACATTATCTGATATTTCTGCGTCAATGTTCAAACATTTTCTTATTGCCTTTTCGTTATTTTCTTCGTTGTCATACTTTTAGTCATATTACATAGTCATTGCATTGCCATTGTCAAACAACCATTGTTGTTCTGATTCTACGTGTTTCCTCGCTTTTGAAGGCTAAATTTTCAAACAATATTTCTTCAGCAAACTAAATGTCGCGTGTGGTATACCAAGTGGGGTTCTGGCGCCGGTGGAGCCTTGAAGACGGTGAAGCCAAACGTCACTATTTTTAAGTTTCCCTCTTACACCTTTGGCATCCCTAAACCTCGCTATTCAGCACCCTTAACCTTAATTATTATTTATATCACAGTGCCTTATTAGTTGTGCTTACGTCACATCCTTCATAGATCCCATACCCTAACCTCTTCGACCTTTACCACCCCATAACCACATTAGTTTATTCCACCGACCCCCTCTCCTATTCCCTTTGATATACATCATGCACTATTCGTTATTCCAGTCGCTGTCTCCTTCCGAACTTGATTTTCGAACTTGGTTTCTGAAGGCAGATGTCATTATTTTGCTCTTATGTCTCTTAATAGTATAAGAAACGCTAACGTATATATACACTTTATCTCCATATTGTCAAACTCCTTGTGGGACATGTAGGCTAACAATGCGCATGCGCCATGGATATGATTTGGGACGAATTAAGGAGAAATGACGTTGACATAGATAAAAAAACACCTTATGGTATTATGATCACGTTTGTCATGAAGAATATGAAGAGAATTACAAGAGCGTTCCTGTCAACAGACTATAAGCCTTCACCTCATCTACAACGAGATAAATCCTCACCATTTTGACCTATTATAGCTTATCTCGCTTTATCGTACGGGATTCCCATGAGGAAGAAACACTTCGTGTATCAGGAAGAAAACCGTCAGGAAGCAGTGAGAGGAACTGTTCAAGATCTTAAACGTAAAATATAAGGTTAAGCGCCATATTACTTTCAAAGCGTTGCTATACCAAGTTATCCTAAGGCTGATATTTGTATATTTCGTCTGAGAACGCATGTGGGAGGGTGATTGAAAAGTCACGAAGAAATTAAACAAAGGGGAGCGCTTAGTAAGACAAAAAAGCAACAGATATCAAGTTTAAGAAATATTATTTCGCTTTCAAGTTATACAAAAGGCATGCACTACGCTACATTTCAATACGGTTGGCTTCTGAGATAGTGATAGTTGAGTATTCTAAATTTTAATGGATAATGAGGGTAATTCCTTGGAATTAGCGTGATATGATGGTCACTGTCTTGTTCATCGTTATCTTAACGATCATAGTTTTCTGTTTATTCGAGCAATTGTCTTTATACGGGTTTTTTTCGCCTAAATCACTTTCGTCCACACTTGGAGGTGGTTCGTTGATTCATCGTAATTTTTAATCAATTCTTAAACATTGTCAGGAGTTGGTTCTTAAAGACGGAGTTGCTTGTTAAATAGTGCTGAAAAGCTTTCTCACAGATATTGCATACGTATGACATGTTACTTCTCCAATGACTAAGAGTAACAATGATTGATCATGAGCAAAATCGGGGTTTTACTGATCCTTCTCCTCCTATATTTACCTTCTTGTTCCTCCTCCTGCTCCTTCTCTTTCTGCTCCTCTGCCTATTCCTCCTGCTCTTCCTCTTGCTCCTCCTCTTGCTCCTCCTCTTACTCTTGCTCCTCCTCTTGCTCCTCCTCTTGCTCCTCCTCTTGCTCCTCCTCTTCCCACTCCTCCTTCGCTTGTTTCTCCTGCTCTTCTCACTATAATGTCCGATCCTCTTCCACGTTCTCCATCCCTAACCCTAATCAGTATTCATTTTATAGCTCCTCATAAGTATGCTTACGTCGCATCCACCATAGGCCCTAACGCTAACCTCTTCGACGTTTACTACCCTACTACAACCCTAAACTTCATTAGATCTTCCAATCGAACACTTTCGATTTCCATTCCGAACCATTTTAGCATGATGCTATTCCCGAATAGTCTCCGAGTTTACATTACGATGATGGCATGACACCATACCAAAATGTTTCGAAAGGGAAATCTGAAAGGTTCGAGTGGAATAACGAATGAAGCTTATGGATGTAGTAGGTAGTAAAAGTAGAAGAGGTTAGGGTTAGGGGCCTATGAGGGATATGACGTAAAGATCACTAATGAGTACCTATAAAATGAATGCAGATAAGGGCTAGGGTAAGGGATGGAGAAAGTGGAAGAGGATGTTATAGTCAGAAAAGGAGCACGAACAAGAGGAGGAGGAGCAAGAGCAGGAGCAAGAGGTGGAGCAAGAGTAGGAGCAAGAGGAGGAGCAAGAGGAGGAGCAAAAGGAGGAGCAAGAGGAGGAGCAAGAGGAGGAGCAAGAGGAGGAGAAAGAGGAGGAGCAAGAGGAGGAGCAAGAGGAGGAGCAAGAGGAGGAGCAAGAGGAGGAGCAAGATGAGGAGCAAGATGAGGAGGAGCAAGAGGAGGAGCAAGGGGAGGAGGAGCAAGAGGAGAAGCAAGGGGACACTCAAAATAATCACCAAACTCAACTTCAGAGTTTCGTAACTACAACCTCGAAAAGCTTTGGAACGGCTTCAATGAAACATGGTTCTACTCATGAGATCAACCTTTGCAAAATCCTGTGGTGACTTCAAAGCAACAATTAAGGAACGTCACATTCCCCGGATTTCTTTCTACACCTGAGGCCTATTTTTTAACACCGTCCCCAATATTGAACATCCAGAACGAAACTCGCACACTATCGACACCTATGTTGAGGAGAGTGAGACAAAGTCATTTAAAAGAATGAATGATGCATAAGGCAGTGACCACATCACGCTCGTTCACAAGAATGTCCTTACAAACCATTAAAAATTAGAATACACAAATATCGCAATCTCAGAAGCCGCAACAATCACTATCCCAGAAGCCGACCTTATTGAAATGTAGCGCAGTGCATACCTTTTGTATAACATGGAAGCGCAATAATAGTTCTTAAATTCGATATCTGCGGCTTCTTTGTCTCATAAAGCGTTCCCCTTGACCTTTTAATCACCCTCCCATACGCGTGGTCTCATGCGAAATATACAAATAACAGTCGTAGGATAAGTTCGCTTAGCAACGCTTTGAAAGTAATATAAGCCACTTAACCTTATATTTTTCAAAGTCAATATGTTTGAGATCCTGTATAGTTCCTCTCACTGCTTCCCCAGGGTTTTTTATTCCAATGATGAGGTGAAGGCTTAGTCTGTTTAGTTGAATGCTTAGCCTCTTGTAATTCTCTTCGTATTCTTCAAGAGAAGCATAAATACGAAAGTACACGGTATTTTATCTACGTCAACGTCGTTTCTCCTTACTTCGTCCCAAATCATATCCATGGAGCATGTGCACTGTTTGCCTACTTGTCCCACAAGCAGTTTGACCACATGGACATAAAGTGTATATGTATAGCAAAGCAAAAAGGTGGTGAACTGCCGAGATTTTTAGGGAAGAAATACTGACGCTTCGAGCGGAGCTCTTTGTCAGAGTCAAGGCGAGATGAAATAAAATAAATAGGACTTATATATGTATGCATATTATAAACTAATATATGTATGCATGTGTATATATATGCATATTATAAACTAATAATTAATTAATAATTAATAAGATGTGTAAAGGTTAAATCATTTCCTATTTTTACAGTCGATCAGCGAACAGACAGAGGGGGGAGAACTACCCGTTTCTTATACTATCAAGAGATATAAGAGCAAACTTTTGATAATGACATCATGCATTGGGAAATTAAGTTCGGAAGGAGACGGCGAAATGATATCTTCCAAAATGACGTAATGGAGACGCAAAGGAATCGGAGAGGGGTCGCATGGGAAAAAATGATGAAGTTTACGGTTGAATAACTAATGAGGTTATGGGGTGGTTAAGGTGGAAGACGTTATAGGTTTAGGGATCAATGAAGGATGTGACATAAGCACGACTAATAAGACGCTATATAAATACTAATTTTGGTTAAGGGGTCCTGAATACTAACAAGGGTTAGGGTTCCTAAAGCTTAAAATATAGTGACGTTATCGGTGGAGAATAAGGCTCTACCGGCTTCACCGGCGTCAGAATCCCCCCTATGTATATTACTGTCACGTTTCATGTAACCTGTTGGAAAATTAAATAACAATAAATGATTTTAATAAATTATAGATATCAATGAATGTACAACATCCAATCATAATTGCCACATTAATGCAACATGTACCAATAACATTGGATCTTTCGACTGTTCATGTAACGATGGTTTTAATGGTAATGGGACCTGGTGTAATGGTATGTTAAGCTCGTCGTTCAGGTGTTTTATATGCAGATTGCTATAGTGAACTTTTCAGTTAACTAAGTGGAGCATACTCCAAGTAGTACCGATACATAATTACATATATCAATGAAAACGTACGTCGTTCTAACCTTTGCTCTTTAATTGTGTGATTGTATAGTCACGGTAGCTCAATAATTAGAGCATCTCACCTGAAATTATGTATCGCTTGTCATTCATATCTTGTTGGTTTATACAATAACCTGTTTACTATGCGCATTCTCATTGGTTGTTGGCCATGATCTACCGTACTGCTCAGAAGTAACCTAACGCTGCGTTCTCGTCCAGAACGCGTTCCCTTCGCGTTTCGAACGCGTTCCAGAACGCGTTCCGAACGCGTACCGGAACGCGTTCCGGAGCCGTTCCGGAACGCGTTCCTGAACGCGTTCGATTGAGATGGAAATTTTGTCGGAAGCTATATATTACCGAGTTCGGAAAACTCCGAGTGATTAACCAATGTAACAAATCACATTTATACGAAGAATGTATGAACTTGAGATTTGTGGCTTGGATCAATCAATGATGAGAGTGAATGAGAGTTGCGCATAAGTAATAACTGAGTCAGTACTTCAGACACAGGCTTAATATAAATTTTACTCCGTGTTTGATTATCACGCGGCGCCATATATTTTTTAAAAACATCAGGGTTGTGGACGGATGGTTGGTACGTTTTTATATGAACGCTCTGTGTTTATTAAAAAAACACTCATCGAATCTTTATTTTATTCATCTGTGAATTAAAACGACCGCTATAAAAATTCGTGACTGTCATGCTTCTCATGCATGCACATTGTAATGTGTGCAATGACATGTCGTTTCGCTACAAGTCGTTTCGCTACAACCAGAAGTCGTTTTGCTACAGTATGTAACACAAAGTCGTTTCGCTTCCAGCGTAACAACTGTATGTGTCGACTTACCAACAAACGATTTCGTTTTAATGGTTTATTGGTAAGTCGTTTCCTACATCTATACGTTTATGTTTCGTTTTGGTTTCATGTCAGTTGGAAATTATTCTGAATTTTGATCTTGAAATATGCTCTGATAAATATGTAATCAATCTCGTACCCAGGCCTGCGTTCCTTTATGATTGTCGATGGCGAATTTATATTTAAAGATTATGAGCTCGAGATTTCTATCATGATGTGATAAATGACGATGGCGAAGGCAGAGTCATCTATCATCTCATAGAAATTGAGAGCGAATAGACTATTGGCAAGCGCGGGGTAAAGTTTATAATGGGCACGCGGCAACATCTTTATGAATCATCACTTATTGTTTTCACTCAACTGCCATGATTTTTAGTAACGAAATACTTACGTTTCGAGCGGACGTCTTACTCTGATGAAGGGCTCCGCTCGAAACGTCAGTATTTCGTCACTAAAAATCTTGATACCCTTTACCACCTTTTCACTTTGCTATATATCCAAAACCCTGTCTACGCGCACTCTACTTTTTAACTTTATACTATCGTGATATCGTCGGCCGGGTATTTCATGTTCGAAGGTCGTTTTTGATTGACATGTTTACATGCTTATGTTCGGACGAAGCAAAACATAATCCGTAGATATAAATTCATATTAGACTCGCGTATACGATAGTGTAGCGAAACGACGTAAGGTTGTAGCGAACTAAACTACTCGTATCACAAGCTGTGGCGGTCAGCAATGCGCAAGAGCTCGTGAACCAACACGTTTTGTCCATAATTTGTTTCGCCTGGATAATCGGCGATCTATATTATAATATCTATATATAACCGGCGAGTCATGTTCGTCTATAAATTTGATATGTTCTTCTGTCACTTTTGGCCTTCGACCACTGCGAGGAGCATCGTTCAATTGACCACTCATTGGATATCGCAAAAGAAAAAGACAGATTGCTGATCTTGAGATTTTAATTCCTTCCTCGATTAGAGTATCTTTTATTTTTGGAATCTTTACTCCAGCAGATCTCAAAGAAATTACACTTTTTCTTGCATATAATGAAAGCTTTCTCATCGTAAAATATCTCTTATATTCAGTAAATATGGCGGAGCGACGATATGAAACAAGATGACCCTACGAATCGGAAAGTGACGACAATTTCCGGATATAGCCGAACTGATCACGACATGTATAGCCTGAAAACCGGAACGCGTTCCGATAGCAATTTGGAACGCGTTCGGAACGCGTTCTGGAACGCGTTCGGAACGCGGTCTGGAACGCATCCGGAACGCGTTCTGGAACGCGTTCGGAACGCGTTCGGAACGCGTTTTTGGTTAGGTTATTTCTGAGCAGTACTGTATTCGAGGACAAACACACAGATCACGTCAGCTCACGCCAGTTCACGTCAGCCGACTGCTTTGTCTTTTTCCATGCCCCAGAAATCCCCAAGAGTTTCAATAAACGTTTTGATAATTTCATTAAACATTTTAAAATATCAGTTTTATTATTATTATTATTATTAAGGGTTTGTTTTCAATTTTTATTGTATAAAACAAATGATTCCATTTTGCCGTTATCTGTTCAGTTATAGATACACAGAAGCACTCGACTATCATCTCGTGGGCCAATTTTTGTTCTTACCACGTTCTGACGTCATCTGTACATCTATAACTGAACAGACAACGGCAAAATGGAATATATTTGTTAAATATCATTTGGTATCCCTACGTCGTTGTTCACCAATTTTTTCAGTGTTTTATTCCGTAATGTTTCTCGTAGTCAAATTTAGTTTTTTCTCACCGAGGCATGTATCTTCACAGTCATTGCACTAAATGGTATATTTCACTAAATTGTAGATATCGATGAATGTTTTACATCTCAACATCAGTGTCACATTAATGCAACCTGCAGTAATAACATTGGATCATATTTCTGTTCATGTAAAGTTGGTTTTGAAGGAAATGGAACCTGGTGTAATGGTAAGTTAGACTAGTCGCTATTTCATTAATGCATTATTTGATATTTCGACGTCTTTGCTTAAAGATTTTCTCCTTACCTGTTCGAAATATGTTACTTCATTTTTTGAAGTAACATTCATTGAACAAGCGAAAGCAGCAACTTTTCACATAGATACTCAGGAAAATACACAAAAAATGAAAATGTTCTTAAATTATATAGATATCAATGAATGTACAACATCGAATCATGATTGTCACATTAATGCAACATGTACCAATAACATTGGATCCTTCGACTGTTCTTGTAACGATGGTTTTAATGGTAATGGGACCTGGTGTGATGGTATGTTAAGTTCGTTATTCATGTGCTATATATATATATATATATATATATATATATATATATATATATATATATATATATATATATATATATATATATAATATATATATATATATAATATATATATATATATATATATATATATATATATATATAAAAGTAGAGTGCTGCGTAGACAGTGTTTTGAATATATAGCAAAGTGAAAAGGTGGTAAACTGCCAAGAATTTAGTGACGAGATACTGACGTTTCGAGCGGAGCCCTTCATCAGAGTAAGACGAGATGAAATGAAATAAATAGGGCTTATATATATATATATGCCAAAAGGGTGTCACAAGTAGAAAGTAGCCAATCAAATGCATGGGAGATAAACAAACTAATAATTAATGAGATGGGAAACGTTAGATCATTTGCTATTTTTAACAGTCGATCAGCAAGCAGACTGAGGGGGCGGGAGAAATGACAGGTCCAATATTCAAGGGGATTAGGCGATAATATTAGCATAAGAAACAAAAACTTGAAAAGGAACGAAAGTGCATACGCGAATAATAAAAAAATAATCATAATAAAGGTTCCAAGCAAACTAAAATAACCAAAAACTTGTAGGAAATTAAATAAAAGAAAAACGTTCGTTAAGACCAAGAGGATGTGTGGTGCCAAGTTTAAAAATGAGACGCTTCTCTTGCCGCTTGCGGTTATCGTTGCCACCGGAGATGGGAAGGATGGCACAGACTTTCATGTCTGAAACCAAATGGTTGGAGCTGTTGAAATGGCGGGCTACAGGTTTGTCACCATCATTGATCCTCACGGAACGAAGATGTTCAGCAAACCTGTCTGAAAGACGTCTCCCAGTTTCACCGATGTAGATTTTAGGGCATTTATCGCATGAAATGCAATAAATTATGTTGGTGGACGTGCATGAAAAAGCATGACGGATTGTGTGGTCGAATTTGGGGGCAGTAATAACTGTAGTGGGTTGAGAAAAGCGCATGTGTTACAGCGGGAACGGCCGCAAGAAAATGTTCCCGCTGGTGCCGAGGTATTTTGTTTAAGGGCACTATGTACTAAGGAGTCACGAATGTTTTTATTACGGCGAAAAGATACCAAAGGGTTGTCGGTGAAAATGGCTGACGTCTCAGGATCATTTTGTAAAATGTGAAAATTCCGATTAATAATATTTTTAACTTTAAAATTGAAAGGATGAAATGTCAGAACTAAAGGAATTTTATTGTTTGAAACTCGTTCCAAAGATGGTTCAAGGGCGTCTAAACGGGGGACGAGAAAAGCTTTCTGAACGGCGAGGTCTAAAAGGTTGGTAGGGTAACCACGTTGGACAAAAAAAGATCTCATAACAAAGAAGAGCTTCTAGCTTTGAATTCATTACGATGCCGAAATGACGCTGTCATAAAACCTGCGGACAAAGGTGGCGCTGTAGTTGTCTGGAGAGCGGACTTGTATCGACAAGAGGCTCTTCGTCAACTCAGCGACACCATCTTTTATACTAAGTTGAATTCCGATCCCACTCAATCTCACCAAAAATCCGTCAAAACTACCATCAAGAATTTCATCCAAGCCCGTGATTTGCCTGCCTCTGCATCTAACCTTATATTAACAACCCCCAGAACGCCTGTCATATATTTCCTACCTAAAATCCATAAACCTAACAATCCTGGCAGGCCGATTGTTTCCGCTTGTAGTTGCCCCACCGAGCTCGTTTCCAGTTTTCTAGACAACGTTATGTATCCTTTGGTTAAGAAGTTGCCTTCTTATATCAAAGATACTAAACATGCCTTGCAAATTTTCGACCAGTTACGTTTCAGTAGTTCCGATAAATTTATTTTCACGATGGACGTCAAGTCCTTATACACCGTCATTCCCCATTGTGATGGCCTTGAAGCTCTGAAGTTTTTCTTTGATCAGCGCACTAATTTAGAACCCTCCACAACCACGTTACTCCGCTTAGCAGAACTTGTGCTTACCCTTAACAATTTTTCGTTTGATGGTGAACATTATCAACAAATAAGTGGTGTTGCGATGGGCACCAAAATGGGTCCAAGCTATGCTAATTTATTTGTTGGTTATGTTGAAAAACAGATCTTTGAACAATACACGGGTCCCTTGCCTGATTTTTTCGGAAGATTTATCGATGACTGTTTAGGAACAGCGTCGTGTTCACGTGTCCTTTTAGAGCAGTTGATCAACTTTGCTGATGATTTTCATCCTGCTCTGAAGTTCACGTGGGAAATCAGCGAGACCTCTGTGTCGTTCCTTGATATTTTAATTTCGATTAATGGTGATTCGCTGAAAACGTCGGTCTCGTACAAGCCTACTGACTCCCATAGTTATCTTCTATTTTCATCCTCTCATCCCAACCACACTAAGCAATCCATCCCTTACTCTCAATTCTTGCGTCTTCGCCGCTTATGTAGCGACGACCAAGATTTTCAAGTCAAATCAATGGAAATGAGATCTTTTTTGTCCAACGTGGTTACCCTACCAACCTTTTAGACCTCGCCGTTCAGAAAGCTTTTCTCGTCCCCCGTTTAGACGCCCTTGAACCATCTTTGGAACGAGTTTCAAACAATAAAATTCCTTTAGTTCTGACATTTCATCCTTTCAATTTTAAAGTTAAAAATATTATTAATCGGAATTTTCACATTTTACAAAATGATCCTGAGACGTCAGCCATTTTCACCGACAACCCTTTGGTATCTTTTCGCCGTAATAAAAATATTCGTGACTACTTAGTACATAGTGCCCTTAAACAAAATACCTCGGCACCAGCGGGAACATTTTCTTGCGGCCGTTCCCGCTGTAACACATGCGCTTTTCTCAATCCCACTACAGTTATTACTGCCCCCAAATTCGACCACACAATCCGTCATGCTTTTTCATGCACGTCCACCAACATAATTTATTGCATTTCATGCGATAAATGCCCTAAAATCTACATCGGTGAAACTGGGCGACGTCTTTTAGACAGGTTTGCTGAACATCTTCGTTCCGTGAGGATCAATGATGGTGACAAACCTGTAGCCCGCCATTTCAACAGCTCCAACCATTTGGTTTCAGACATGAAAGTCTGTGCCATCCTTCCCATCTCCGGTGGCAACGATAACCGCAAGCGGCAAGAGAAGCGTCTCATTTTTAAACTTGGCACCACACATCCTCTTGGTCTTAACGAACGTTTTTCTTTTATTTAATTTCCTACAAGTTTTTGGTTATTTTAGTTTGCTTGGAACCTTTATTATGATTATTTTTTTATTATTCGCGTATGCACTTTCGTTCCTTTTCATGTTTTTGTTTCTTATGCTAATATTATCGCCTAATCCCCTTGAATATTGGACCTGTCATTTCTCCCGCCCCCTCAGTCTGCTTGCTGATCGACTGTTAAAAATAGCAAATGATCTAACGTTTCCCATCTCATTAATTATTAGTTTGTTTATCTCCCGTGCATTTGATTGGCTACTTTCTACTTGTGACACCCTTTTGGCATATATTGTATATAAGCCCTATTTATTTCATTTCATCTCGTCTTACTCTGATGAAGGGCTCCGCTCGAAACGTCAGTATCTCGTCACTAAATTCTTGGCAGTTTACCACCTTTTCACTTTGCTATATATATATATATATATATATATATATATATATATAGGTAATATTTGGCATTTCACTCGATCAAACAACATGTTGAAAGGATTTATGGTGAAGGAATATTTCGAGTGTTGGAATACATACATTTTTAAGACTAAACCGAGACCAGTTGCGAAAAATGCAACTTCAAGGCCCTCCGGCCGGAACCGAACTCGCGACCCCGCGATGCCAGTGCAGCGCCCCGACCACCGAGCCACGGAAACCGCCGCCCAGAGCCCAGCCACGAGTTCTGTATATATGGTGGTGGTAATGCCGGGATAAGACTCCGGGTATATTATAGGTAATATTTGGCATTTCACTCGATCAAACTACATGTTGAAAGGATTTATGGTGAAGGAATATTTCGAGTGTTGGAATACATACATTTTTAAGACCAAACCGGGACCAATTACGAAAAATGCAACTTCAAGGCCTTCCGGTTTGGTCTTAAAAATGTATGTATTCCAACACTCGAAATTTTCCTTCACCATAAATCCTTTCAACATATATATATATATATATATATATATATATATATATATGTAGCAAAGTGAAAAGGTGGTAAACTGCCGAGAATTTGGTGACGAGATACTTACGTTTCGAGCGGAGCCCTTCATCAGAGTAAGTGAGTATATATATATATATATATATATATATGTATATATATATATATATATATATATATATATATATATATATATATATATATATATATATATATTATATATATATATATATATATATATATATATATATATATAAAGGTAAAATAAAGGAGACGAAGGTTTTCACTTACGCATTTTTATTACTGGTCAGTTTCGTGCACACGGTGCTGCACTCATCAGATATATATATATATATATATATATATATATATTTATATATATATATATATATATATATATATATGTATATATATATATATATATAACATCAAACAAGGAACAGTTAAAAATCTTTATTTACGTTTCGGGGCAAGCCCCTTCTTCAGAATCCTTGAAAATTTGTAACCCAGGCATAATTAGAAATCATGAGATTTCAGTTCCTTGAGTCTTCATCAGAAGAATGATTCTTGCAATTAAAATTTGAAACTTTTACAATATATTGGCGAAACAAACACGCAATTGACAGGCATGATCACAGATCACTTCCAGCCCTTTACGCCGACGACAACGGACACAAATTCAACTGGTGACAAACAAAAATACTAGGACGAGAAACTACAAAACGAGCCCGTGAATTTAAAGAAGCGTGGCATACGCTAGACAAATACATATTAAACAGGCACATCGACATACCAACAATTTATCTACAATTGAAACGCGACAACACCAGACACCCTACAACCTCTTTACCTCCTCCATCAACACAGATAAGCGATTCAAATCCGAAGGAAAACATGGCAACCGAAAACAACACAGCATCCAATCAAGATCCGACTCCAAAAAACCCACCACTCAGACATTCTCTCCAATTACAATCACATGGACAGATTTCCCAACGCAACGAAATTTTAAATGCAAGAATCACTTTTCTGATGAAGACTCAAAGAACTGAGTCGAAAAAGACCTAATAAAATCAAATCCAGAGAACACTAACGAATTATATATATATATATATATATATATATAATATATGTGAAGGAAATGGGAACCTGGTCTAATGGTAAGTTGGACTACTCGTTATTTTCATTGCTTTATTTGATATTTCGACGTGTTTTCTGAAAGATTTTCTCATTGCCTGTTCGAAAAGTGTTACTTTATTTTTTTATTTTTTTTTTGCCTTTCATTGAACAAACTAAAGCCACAATTTTTCACATAAATGCTCAGAAATATACACAAAAATGATTTTTTTTTTTAATTATAGATATCAATGAATGTACAACATCCAATCATGATTGTCACATTAATGCAACATGTAGAAATAACATTGGATCTTTCGACTGTTCATGTAACGATGGTTTTGATGGTGATGGGACACAGTGTAATGGTATGTTAAGCTCATCGTTCATGTGTTTTATATGCAGATTGCTATAGTGAACTTTTCAGCTAGGTCGCACACGTGTTTTTCACCTCTGCTTCCTGCTCAGTGCAGTTATCAGATTAAATATTTCGCCATGGCCGCAAGTGAGAAGAGTGCTTTCAGTTTGACTCTAGCAAACACCGCATGTTTTCTACGATACTCTTGTTTCCTCCTGTAATAACACTGGACCAATGAGGGATGGCCCTTACTGGATCTCTAAGGAGAACAGTTTAATGACTGATAGGGTTATATCCAGTATAAATAAAAATTAGTTTAGTTTAGATTGGTTTATGTGACAGTCAGACTATATTTCAGTAATACTTGGGTAAGCTCATATGTGCACTACAGCAATATGCAATTCATAAGCAAAACACAATGGAAAATCACGACCCGTATTGGATCTTTATATGAGATATAAACTCGCTCTAAAATTCTCTCTAATTTTTAAAGGCTGAGATAACGTTAATTTTCAAAATTACTACGCCAATGAACGTATGAAATTATTATGTTTAGAAGACATTTAAAAACCTTGCAGCACGGGCTTTATCGGCTTTATCACCTCCTGTTTTATATTCGATAAAACCCTCCTTCGTTATTTATTTCGGAGTGTGAAACTCTTTACAGTATTGAGCAATCTTTTATCCTTAGCCAAATAATGAATGACGAACTTAACATACCATTACACTGTGTCCCATCACCATCAAAACCATCGTTACATGAACAGTCGAAAGATCCAATGTTATTGGTACATGTTGCATTAATGTGACAATCATGATTGGATGTCGTACATTCATTGATATCTATAATTTAATGAATGAAATGTTAGAGACCTTCTAATTTCAGGTGAGATGCTCTAACCATTGAGCTACCGTGACTATAGAATCACACAATTAAAGAGTAAAGGTTACAACAATGTACTGTTTCATTGAAATATGTCATTATATATCAGTAATACTTGGCTATGTTCAACTTAGTTACTGTGCCACCAACATCCCTTAGCAAGGCAGTACATATATGTATATCAATCGAACAATATATCAAGTACAAATATCAATCAAACTAGTACATCCTTGTAACCTTTGCTCTCCATTGCATTGCAATCTTTGCTCTCGGCAGCTCAATGGTTAGAGCGTCTCAGTGGCAATCAGAAAGTTACAGGTTCCATCCCTCTCCGTGACTCAGAACATTTTCTAAAAATTTGAGCTTGACGATAATCCATGTATCTTAGCTTGACTATCTTTATCCATGTATCGCTTGTCATTCATTTTGTTTCAGTGCATCATTTGATATTCCTACGTCGTTCTTCATCCATTTTTTCAGTGCTTTTACACCATTGTTTCTCTTGGTTAAAGTTTTTTTGTCAGCGAGATGCATGTTGCTTCACAGCCATATTGTACTGCCATTGGAAAACGATTATTGTTGTTCTGATTTTCTGTGTTTCTCTCTTTTTCAGTGTTACTTCATTTTTAAAACAATGTTTTTTGTATTTCTTCAGCTAAATAAGCTTCATATAATTTTTGATAAATTACACAAAAATAACTATTTTACCAAATTATAGATATCGATGAATGCACAACATCCAAACATCAGTGTCACATTAATGCAACCTGCAGTAATAACATTGGATCCTATATCTGTTCATGTAAAGTTGGTTTTGAAGGAAATGGAAACGTATGTAGCGGTAAGTTGGGCAAGTCGCTATTATAGCGCGTCATTTAATATCCCTACGTCATTTAATTTCCTCCTTACATGTTCAAGCAGTGTTACGTATTAGGAATATTATTGCCAGAAAATAGCTTTAAAAAGAGCCATAGCACAACATAATTTTGAAAAGAAAAATATACTAAACTCGTAACATCAGAGTGACAAATTACAATGAATGAAGGAGGCATAAATAGCTAAACTGTTACATGAATAGAAAGTTACAAAGTGAAACTATCATCGTCAGAGTGACAAATTATAATGAATGAACGAGGCATAAATAGCTAAACTGTTACATATATAGAAAGTGACAAAGTGAAACTAACATTACCATAGTGACAAATTACAAAATTATAAATAAAAAAATTACAAATAAAAATTACAAATTGAAAAATGAAAACATATTGTTTTTCACCACACACAATACACCAAAGCGTCCATCATTGAAATTTAATCGAACGCCATTGAATCGAAAGCTTTCGAGGCGTGATAAAAACTGAATGATCTCAAACATTACATGACTTTAAATGTTTTCCTACGAGACCTTATTAGTCCCGTGAGTCCCGCTATTTTATTACAAACTTCGTTCACTGCTAGAAAACTGTTCCTCCGTAAATTTATTAGTCCCGCGAGTCTCGCTATTTTATTATAATCTTCGTTCATTACTAGAAAACTGTCTCTCCATAACTTTATTAGTCCCATGAGTCCCGCTATTTTATTACAATCTTCATTCATTGCTAGAAATCTGTCTCTCCATGACTTTATTAGGCCCGTAAGTCCCTCTATTTTAATACAATCTTCGTTCACTGCTAGAAAACTGTTCCTCCGTAACTTTATTAGTCCCATGAGTCCCGCTATTTTATTATAATCTTCGTTCATTGCTAGAAAACTGTTCCTCCGTAACATTATTAGTCCCACAAGTCCCGCTATTTTATTACAATCTTCGTTCATTGCTGTTCATTCCCTCGTTGAATTTGTTTAGTCACGGGAGTCGCGTTTCAAAAAAATACACCCCATCACCCCCCAAACACCCCATAATCCAAAACACCCCCAAAATTATGTTGTGTTATAGCTCTTTTTAAAGCCATTAATTTGCTGGCAATTAATTGTACTTTCTCCTTCATTTCACTTTTGTTTTTTCCTAATGGACAAACTAAAGCCGCGACCTTTGATATAAATCCTCAGGAATTTACACCAAAAATAACATATGTAATGATATAAAATATTTATTTTATAGATATCGATGAATGTAGAACATCCCAACATCAATGTCACACTGAAGCAACATGCAGTAATAACATTGGATCCTATATCTGTTCATGTAATGCTGGTTTTGCAGGAAATGGAAATGTATGTAGTGGTAAGTAGCAGAGTATCGTTTTCAGAGCATCATGCCTCCTTAAGGCATTAATAGATAAACTGTTACATGAATAGAAAGTGACAAAGGAAATTAAAATAAATTATTCTACACCAACTTATAAATCGCAGTAATTTGTCACTCTGTTGATTTTTTAATTTGTCATTCTGATGATAATAGGTTCACTTTGCCACTTTCTATTTATGTAACAGTTTAGCTATTTATTCCTCCTTCATTCCTTTTCAAAAAAATTAAAAAATTAAAAAATTAAAAATTTGTCATTCTGATGATATTAGTTTTACTTTGTCACTTTCTATTTATGTAACAGTTTAGCTATTTATGCCTCCTTAATTTATTTGTAATTTGTCACTCTGATGTATTAAAATCTTTCTTTTTAAAATTATGCTGTGTTATATGGTTCTTGTTAAAGCTATCTATTGGCAATAATATTCCTATTCTTTCTCCATTATTTTATTTTTGTTTTTTGTTAATGCACAAACCAAAGGCGCGACTACAAATCCTCAGGAATTTACCCCCAAAATAATATTTTTTATTATAGATATCAATGAATGTACAACATCCAATCATAATTGTCACATTAATGCAACATGTACCAATAACATTGGATCCTTCGACTGTTCATGTAACGATGGTTTTAATGGCGATGGGATACAGTGTAATGGTATGTTCAGCTAGTTTTCATTTATAAAGTAAATGGTTTGAACACAGAAGTATTAATGGAAGTATGAAGTTGATTGTCCAGGTTATTCATATTGCTGTCTTGAAAGAGGCTATTGTCTGTTGCTATTAATTACACAAAAATGAACTTTTATAAAATTTTACCAAATTATAGATATCAATGAATGTGCAACATCTCAACATCAGTGTCACACAAATGCAACGTGCATTAATAATATTGGATCCTATATCTGTTCATGTAAAGTTGGTTTTGAAGGAAACGGAACCTGGTGTAATGGTAAAATATTACTATACCATCATTAAATTGAAATTTCGGCTAATTTAGTCTCGCGTTGTATTACTAATATTAACGTTCCTTAAAGGACATTGGCAACAAAAATTAAGTTTGTCTAATATGAAAGAACTCGCAAAATAATAGAGTAACACCTTTTACAACTTTTCGGTGTTTTACTTCGTTTTTGAAATATTTCATTTCGTTTGTTATGTGAATAATGGTCTCTGACGTCAGGTGCAGGATAGAGAATTTTCACTCATTAAAAAAGTCTTATATCTCAGTGATTGCTAAGTTTACAACGTTCATTATCATGATCAGTTAGTATACGCACATTTTCAAATAAATTTGTAGAAAAAACTTTAAGATGTAACTAGTATTTTAATGAGTGGAAATTCTCTACCCTGCACCTGACGTCAGGGACCATCTCATTTACACATAACACAAACTGAAATATTTCAAAAACGAAGTAAAATACGGAAAAATTGTAAAAGGTGTTACTCTATCATTTTACGAGTTCTTTCATATTAGACAAACTTATTTTTTATTGCCAATGTCCTTTAATTCATATTTTTCGCACACCACCTGACATTTCATGTCAATTTTCTTTTAGATGTAAATGAATGTAATGCTACCAACAGCAATGATTGTTCATCAAATGCAAATTGTACTAATCTTTTTGGTTCCTATTACTGTACTTGCAAAAATGGCTATAGTGGAAATGGGAGAAGTTGTGGTAAGTCTTTGTTCACAAAAACTGTATTAACTAATGTATTTTATGTTTTTTCTTTGTGGACGTTGGACTATTTATGCAAAACTGAGAATTTATATTGGCATTTTTATTATAACGTAGATTTGATATAACGAAGCTTCTGATTGACTGTCATGCGCACTATTTTCTGATGGAGAAAGGCGACCAATCATAAACGTTCAAATTTTCGGCTTCCGTATGGAGAACGTTATTTTTTAATCATCGAAATATTTTTATTTAATTTCGTGTCTTATTCTGTGTTTTAAAATAAATGGTTCATGGTTTGGCCTGCTCTGTCAAGATATAGATGTGCTTGTTGGATAAGCCCTTGGGAAGTTGTGAGAACATATGGCAAGTTGGGAGAACACATGGGAAGTTCGGAGAATACATGGGAAGTTCGGAGAACACATGGGAAATTGGATGAGTACTTGGAAAGTTGGGAGGACACATGGGAAGTTTGGAGAGCACCTGGGAAGTTGGGAGAACACTTGGAAAGTTGGGAGAGCACTTGGGAAGTTGGAAGAACACTTGAGAAGTTGGAAGAGCTCTTGGAAAGTTGCGAGAGCACCTGGGAAGTTGGGAAGTTCTCGGTTATTGGGATGTTGGGAAGTTCTCGGCTATCACCTCGATCAACTTTTATGCTTTCCTTGTGCTCTCTCAACTGGGTCTTACTACATCCCGGGCGTTCTTTGTCAGCGCCAACGAGCACTCGTCTTCTGGACGATCCTTTTATTAGTATTAAGGAAACCCAACCCCAACACAACAAAAGATCCTAACCCTAACCCCCCGCCTAACGGGATACGGTTAGTAAACTAATTAGGCGGGGGGTTAGGGTTAGAAAACCCGTTAGCCGGGGGGTTAGGGTTAGGATCTTTTGTTGTGTTGGGGTTGGGTTTCCTTAATACTAATAAAAGGATCGTCCAGAAGACGAGTGCTCGCGGGCGTTGACAAAGAACGCCAGGGATGAAGTAAGACCCTTCTCAACTCGACGGAACACGCCAAACTCACTAAAGTTAAGGCATGAACTTCATATTGTATTTTCTATTTTCCAGAGATTTTGAACAAATTCAGTCAGACATTACAAGCATATTTATCATGGAGTAAATAGTAATTTACAGTTTTGTTTCCATGACAACAAAGTCATGTGATAAATTGGCGGCCATTTCGAAATTAAAATATAAATCCACGAAAATTACAAGTAGCTGATACATCATGCTGTTTTTCTGGCAATGACAACGGAAAAGACACATTATTCCATGAGCAAAAATACCTAATACCGATCTCTTACTGGCACGAGATGAAGGACTTTGTTTTTATTTTAAATGCTGTAATGGGCTCCATACAATTTCAATTAATGATTATGTCACCAAGAAATGTGAAACCAAGACACTAGGTCGACACATCATAGCTCAACTCTGAATGTCGTTATACCACTAAATGCCGCACTAAACTTTGCCAAACTAGCTATAAGCCGTATTACTAAGTTATGGAATAATCCTCCCTGTATTATTCGTAACTGTAATTCTCTTAATCAGTTAAATAAATAAAAATTGCAAGACAAGATCTCACGCAATCAATTTTAATTCTCACTTAAAATAAAAAGTCCATGTCGGTTGTCTAAAATGTCTTTTAATTTCCATTTCCCCTTTAATAGAATAATTTCCACTTTTCTTACCATTTCCCCCTTTAATAGAATAATTTCCACTTTTCTTACCATTTCCCCTTTAATAGAATAATTTCCACTTTTCTTACCATTTCCCCCTTCAATAGAATAATTTCCACTTTTCTTACCATTTCCCCTTTAATAGGATAATTTCCACTTTTCTTACCATTACCCCTTTAATAGAATAATTTCCACTTTTCTTACCATTTCCCCTTTAATGGAATAATTTCCACTTTTCTTACCATTTCCCCTTTAATAGGATAATTTCCACTTTTCTTACCATTTCCCCCTTTAATAGGATAATTTCCACTTTTCCTACCATTTCCCCTTTAATAGAATAATTTCCACTTTTCTTACTATTTCCCCTTTAATAGGATAATTTACACTTTTCTTACCATTTCCCCTTTAATAGGATAATTTCCATTTTTCTTACTATTTCCCACTTTAATAGGATAATTTCCATTTGTCATTTCAGACGACATCAACGAGTGTCTAATCAGTCCTTGTGGTAATAATCAAAGCTGTACGAATTATCCTGGAACTTACCGTTGTCACTGCCAAAGTCCAGGAAAACAACTAGTTAATGAAACATGTATTGGTATGTCAAATATATACTGTGTTTAAGAGCCTGTTCATATACAATGTTATAATACGGATTTATTGAAACAACCATTGAAATTGGAACATTCTCTGATTTCACTAATTGTTATTTGTTGAAACAACCCAAATAGGTCTTCTTAACCAAATTCTTTATTTAATTGCTGCTTATATTATATAATTGCTACTTATATTATATAATTGCTACTTATATTAAACCAGAGACTATCTAAACTAATATTCCTCCTTGACGGCTATATTTACCTCTCTTTTTAAAATATTTTGATAGGGCAACATTTCAGAACTCATATACGTATATCTGACTTTCAAGGGGCTGTATACACTATATCCTAGAAGTATTAAAGGGATATGACAATATAAATTAACTTTGTCTCATTTGAAAGAACTCGTAAAATGGTAAAAGAAGACCTTTTACAATTTTTCTGTATCTTTCTTGGTTTTTGAAATATTTCAGATAATTATGACAAAAGACAATGTTGAAAAGTCTACAATGTTGAAAAAATTTGACCTAATTAACTAGGAAATTGGTGACGTCACAAGCAGGGTAAACCTGATGAAACTACTCCTTAGGTGACCGAATTTCCGCGGAAGGCTTTTTAAAATGTTGTGGGCCAATTGAAAATGGAAATAGTGCAACATAATCGAGTTTCTGGCTCATAATGTAGTAAGGTTGGCAAGATAAAAATTTCACTTTACCCTACTTATGACGTCACATGCATATCGACAATAATTCCAAGATGGCGGACAGCACGCTGTCTTTCGTCAAATTATTTCGAAAACCAAAAAAGATAAGGGAAAATTGTAAAAGGTCTTCTTATACCATTTCACGAGTTATTTCAAATGAGACAAAGTTAATTTATATTGCCATATCTCTTTACGCTAAATTTACAACTAATATATAAAAATATATTTACTTAAATAAATTACAATTTAAACTGTCATGTTGATAGGGGAATCTGACCAAGTTTCATTTAGAGCTAGAGTAGAACATGAGGCGAATGGGTTTCACAAAATACCTTAACATTTTCCATCTTTTTTTAATAACTTCGGATATTCAGATGGTATATTCTTATTCCCTTCAATATTTTCGTTGCATGCATTGATTTTGGACACATGTCGATATTTCCGCTTGACAACAGCAAACCAAAACCATAGTCATGTTGAACCGTACCTTACACCGTGCACATCCTTTGTTTTAGGTTTATTAATATTTAAACAACACGGTTGAGCGATTAACCCCAAATTATTCTATTGGATGATTGCTTCATTATAAAATACAATAGGTTCAGTGACCGTGCACCGTGCACATAAAGACGAACAAAAAGATAGAACAAAGACTGTAGCTGAGTTTCCAGACCATATCTATCTCGATACAAGCAATAATAGGTCAATGTCAACACCCGATGCTTAGCGTTTCAACGCGTTCCTATATTGGAAAATTCCAAAATATTAATTTTGACTATAATTTCCAATATTTTGCGGAATTTACTGAATTTTTGTACAAAATGCGAAATGCGAAATGAATTTCCAAATTTACGAGGTTGCACCTATATAACGGTAAAATAACAAAACAAAATTCATTTTGTGCAAATTCTGATCATTATTGCATTTACACAAACCAGTTACAGTAAACAAGTGTATGAGTGCAAAACTCTTGGAGTGACAGTAGACCAGCATTTGTCGTGGAAGGGTAATACTGAAAACATTTGCAAAAATATAACATCGGGAATCTCTGCTCTTAGACGCTTAAAGGAATTTGTAGACAAACAAACACTGCTTTCCGTTTACAATGCTATTGTTCGGCCATATTTCGATTATTGCTGTGAAGTATGGGATGTGTTTGGTGAAACACAGTCGAAACAACTCCAAAAACTCCAAAATAGGGCTGCTCGAATTATCATGAATATGACGAATGACACAGATCATTCTGTTGCGTTACAAGCATTGGGTTGGAAGGCATTTAAAACAGAAAGGAAGAAAGCTAATGCCAAAATGATATACAAATTATTAAATAACATGGGTCCTCAGTCACTCGCTAATTTGTTCACATATAAAAGTGAGATGACAAGCTATAATCTTCGAAACATTTCAAATAGTCTTTGTTTACCGAAGCCACGTACTAATAGTATGAAAAAATGTTTTATGTACGATGGAGCATTCCTTTGTAATTCTATTCCGAAGGAAATTAAAGAGAGAAAATCCATTTCTTCCTTTAGAATGAAAATCGCTGCTTACTTTAATTGTTAAAAGCAAATATATGCGTCTGTAAATAGATTATTACCTTATATACTATATATACACCTATAAATAGATTATTATAATATTTTTATACTATATTTTATATATTGTAAATAGCTTTAAAACACTTTTCTTATATACTGTTACTGTATTATTCTTCTATTATACACGCCCCTCGTGGAAATCAGCTACGGTTGACGAGGTCAGCATGTTTAAATAAAGTTTTCTATCTATCTATCTATCTATCTATCTTTTGCTTGCATGAAATATTTATCAAAGTAACTGGCTATTTTTTAACTTATTTTTTATATTTGTGTTAACTGTTTAAAATTTACACTTTAAATGTAAAAACTCAATTATTTGCGAAATGGAAAGCCTATTTTAAGTTGTTTTCTAATATTTTGCGAAACAACGGATTTTAGTCAAATTTCTTGCAAAATTCCAGTTTTCTTTTTTCTTTTTTGCAATCACTTACAGTGAAACATTGTTGTCTGTTGAAATAACCATTTCGTGCTAACAAACCTTCAAGGATCGATAGGGTTGAAATAATTTCTATCTACCCTATACATTAAGAGTTAGAAAATTCTTAAAAAATCAGGTCATTATTGAAATGATAGAGTTGTCATAATTTCTGCCTACCCTATACTTTAAGAGTTAGCAAATTCTTAAAAATGACCTCATGGTCATTGAAATGATATTGTTGTCAGAATTTCTGCCTACTTTAAGAATTACAAAAAATCTTAATAAATTAGGTCGTTACAATGATAGAGTTATCAGAATTTTTGCCAACATATACTTTAGAGTTATCAAAATCATAAAAAATGGGCCATTGAAATGATAGAGTTATCAGAATTCCTGCATACCCTATACTTTAAGAATATTACAAAAAATGTTAATAAATTAAGTTGTTAAAATGATAATAGGGTTGTCATAATTTTTGCCAACGCTATACCTTATAGATAGCAAAATCATAAAAAATGAGGCCATTGAAATAATAGGGTTTTCAGAATTTCTGCCTACCCTATACTATAAGAGTTTGAAAATTATTTTAAAAATGAGGTCATTTTAATGATGGAGTTATCAGAATTCCTGCATACCCTATACTTTAAGAATATTGCAAAAAATGTTAATAAATTAAGTCGTTAAAATGATAGAGTTGTCATAATTGTTGCCTACCCTATACTTTAAGAGTTATCAAAATTTTAAAGTGGCACTACGATGAAAATCCCCCCCCCCCGTTTTTTAGATTTTCGTTAGCATAGAATAGTGCTTCAGGGTCGAAAGTGATGATCGATGTAAAAAAAACTAAAAATGGTATTTTGAAGTGAGCATTTCGAGCTCTGAGATCACACTACTATTTAGGCCACCATCACTATAAAGAACGTGTTACAACTGAGCCCGCAATTTCAAAAGGGTAATATTGTTTGTGACGTCAGATTCTCAATGCTACGCCTGAATTTCAGTCGAGGTTACTTGTTTTCTTGTTTTCTTCAAGAAGTAGATGAAATGTCCAGCCTTTCAGACGAATAATTTGAAAAAACGACCTTGATCACTATGCATTTATATGACGAATTAGACATGTGGAGTCTGACGTCACTTCTTTACGCTGGTCGGGAACATGATCGATTAATGGCGGACATAACAACTCCAGATTACAATGAAGGTTACAATAATGTACTGGATCGATTGATATAATATGTACTGCCTATATATGGCAGTCACTATATATCAGTAATGATTGGATGTGTTGATTGTCAATGTATATACTCCAAGCTCCCTCCCAAAATACAATAATGTACTATATCTTCAGACTAACTCAAATAATTTATTTTATTTTATTTTTCCTAGATATATTATCCATTAAAGGTGTCATGACAATCATAAATCACATTTATATTGAAAGCTATAAAAATACCACCAGTTTAGAGTACTTGCAGTTCACAGAATATGTGACAGCGAAGGTTAGTATGGGAGATGGCCTATTTGATATTAATTTGAGAACGTTCTTGACAGTGTGCTGTATGCGTATAATATTTATTATTTGTCTTTCATTTAAATGTTATTCTTTTTCGATTAGCTAGAAGAATACTACCGAAAAACGAAATTTGAAGAAACGTTTGTTGGTATTATCATAATTAAACTTTTGTAAGTAGTAATGGCTTGACTTACCAAACTTAATTGTCTAAATTAATATATATATATATATATATATATATATATATATATATATATATATATATATATATATATATATATATATATATATATATATATATATACAGTATATATATGTATGTTTATAAAAAGGTTTGAAACTGATCTATAAAATGTTTAAAAACATTAAAAATGCTAAAATTTTACAAAATTTTGACCACCGTCTGTGCTCGTCTTCGGAGTATTTGAGCATTTTTAATTTGAGCATTTTTAATGTTTTTAAACTTTTTATAGATCAGTTTCAAACCTTTTTATGAACATGATAAACACTGATCGTCCAAACGCCATATGGCACGAGAGATGCATGTAAAATACAAGGCGATAGCCGAGTGTTTTACTAGCTTCTGGAGTGCCATTATAACTCTTGAATCACACTATAAAATAATATTTTTAAATTATTTATAAAACAAAGAAAAATGCAGATTTATTTCCAAATCATCCGAGTTTCAATCATGGCGTAACTAAAATACATGACCTACCTTCCCCGGCTCTCGATTAACTCCTTTGTAAGTTCTTCATGAACGTAAAGAAGCTATTAAAATAAATATGTCGTTTATGTTTTTCCTCCGTCTTATACGAAAGTATTCCTCTCGAACTCAAATAACATATTGTTCTTTTAATGTTATCTTTCCGCTTGATATTAGAGATGGCTCTGTTGGTGTTGAATACATCGCTACATTCCTAAAGAATACAGAAGATCTTACAGTTAGTGCATTAAGATCACAATTAACTCAAGTACTCGATGCCAATTCAACAGGGGTATTCATAGCAGATTTACAACTAAAAGGCACTACAACAACGGCTTTGACATTTGAAGGTATTTTTAATAATATCAATTATATATGAATATTATCATAAAGGCATGTTTGACGCTACTCTGTCTTAAAAAAAGAAGGAATGTCAGAGTTAATTACCTTTAATGGCAACATTGTAATAAAAAATACACTTAGTTCTGAGCAGGCCCGCCCAGAGGGGGGGGGGGGGGGGGGGCAGCTCGAGGGGGGCCCTTAACTATATTGCTAGTTTACTTTGTAGAAAATCAGTACTCGGTACCTAATAGGCTGTAGTTGAAATTATGAAATTATCAAACAGTTTTTTCTGTTTCTCTGCGTTATTGATTATTTATTTTGTACTTATTTTGACTGGTGTTGTCATTTCACATGTAAAACTTGAACATTCTCTCCATCTCTCTCCATCTCTCTCCATCTCTCTCCATCTCTCTCCATCTTTCTCCATCTCTCTCCATCTCTCTCCATCTCCCTCCATCTCTCTCCATCTCTCTCCATCTCTCTCCATCTCTCTCCATCTCTCTCCGTCTCTCTCCATCTCTCTCCATCTCTCTCCATCTCTCTCCATCTCTCTCCATCTCCCTCCATCTCTCTCCATCTCTCTCCATCTCTCTCCATCTCTCTCCATCTCCCTCCATCTCTCTCCATCTCTCTCCATCTCTCTCCATCTCTCTCCATCTCTCTCCATCTCTCTCCATCTCTCTCCGTCTCTCTCCATCTCTCTCCATCTCTCTCCATCTCTCTCCATCTCTCTCCATCTCTCTCCATCTCTCTCCATCTCTCTCCATCTCTCTCTATCTCTCTCCATCTCTCTCCATCTCTCTCCATCTCTCTCCATCTCTCTCCATCTCTCTCCATCCGCTCTCTCCATCCGCTCTCTCCGTCTCTCTCCGTCTCTCTCTGTCTCTAGTAGCGATAATCGCTAATAATTTTACTAATAGCACTGGAAGATTTAATGGATGGTGCGCTAGTCCCGTTAACGAAACCACTGATAATAGCTGCTCTACATCACAAATTCCTAATGTCGAGAAGCCTAGTTTACCGAAAGGATTCAAGTTTGGTTTTCTTAACATTAATGGTCTATTAACTCATATAGATCAGTTAAGGATGTTCATAACTGAATATGAGTTTAATTTGATGTGTTAGCCATCAACGAAACCAAACTTGACTCTACTATCACTGATGGTCTTGTTAGAATCAATGGTTATATGTTAGAGAGGGAAGATCGTAATATTGATGGGGGTGGGGTCTCTTTGTACATCCGAGGAAACGTCAACTATGCTGTCAGGAGAGCTAGCTTGTACAGGGTTCTCTTGAAATGATAACGATTGAAATTTCTAAACCAAATGTTAAATAATTTATTATTTCAACTTGGTACAGACCACCTAATACCCGAACAGTCTTTTCACTGATTTTGAAAATTTTCTTCAAACTGTTGATTCTGAGGGTAAGGACATTTTAGTGGCAGGTGATGTTAATTGCAATTTGGCAATAAATTCAAAGGACCCTATGTCCGCTCCAGTAAAGTTTCTTTACGAAGCTTATCAATTTTGCAAACTCATTAAAGATTACACCAGAGTAACCAGGCATTCAATAACATTGATTGATCATTTGATAACGAATGAGCCAAGTAATATATCGGCATCAGTAGTCATTGAAACAACCATTAGTGATCACTATTTAATCTATGGAGTACGAAAGTTTCCGACATTTAAGAGTGATCCTAAATACACAAAAAGTAGGAATATAAAACATTTCGACACTGATTTGTTTATTCATGATCTAAGTAAGGTCCCGTGGGATTTATTAGACATAAGTGACGATCCGAATGACATGGTATACACCTGGGAAAATCTATTCTTGGAGGTACTTGATATTCACGCACTTTTAAGAAAAAGGAGAGTTAAAAATAAGCCTTCTCCTTGGCTTACGCCGTCTATTAAGAAATTAATGAACACAAGGGATTACTTTAAAAAGAAATCATTTAAGAATGCCTGAAGTGCCTTTTCTGTGGCATATAAGGCTGCAAGAAACAAGGTAAACATTGCTATTCAAAAAGCTAAAAAAGATTATATTACTGAAGAAGTTAGCAATGATGATGGGAACACTCGACGTACTTGGAAGGCAATAAATTTGCTACTTGGACGAAAGTTCAAAATTAATGGTATGACAGAGTTGAAGGTTGGCGAATCAATTCTTACAGATTCATGCAGCATTTCTAACGCGTTCAATGATAATTTTTCATCAGTATCTCTCTCCATCTCTCTCCATCTCTCTCCATCTCTCTCCATCTCTCTCCATCTCTCTCCATCTCTCTCTATCTCTCTCCATCTCTCTCCATCTCTCTCCATCTCTCTCCATCTCTCTCCATCTCTCTCCATCTCTCTCCATCTCTCTATATCTCTCTATATCTCTCTCCATCTCTCTCCATCTCTCTCCATCTCTGTCCATCTCTGTCCATCTCTGTCCATCTCTGTCCATCTCTGTCCATCTCTCTCCATCACTCTCCATCTCTCTCCATTTCTGTCCATCTCTCTCCATCTCTCTCCATCTCTCTCCATCTCTCTCCATCTCCCTCCATCTCTCTTCCTCCATCTCTCTCCCTCCATCTCTCTCCATCTCTCTCCATATCTCTCTCCATCTCTCTCTCCATCTCTCTCCATCTCTCTCCATCTCTCTCCATCTCTCTCTCTCTCCATCTCTCTCCATCTCTCTCCATCTCTCTCCATCTCTCTATATCTCTCTATATCTCTCTCCATATCTCTCCATCTCTCTCCATCTCTCTCCATCTCTCTCCATCACTCTCCATCACTCTCCATCTCTCTCCATTTCTCTCCATCTCTCTCCATCTCTCTCCATCTCTTTCCATCTCTCTCCTTCTCTCTCCCTCCATCTCTCTCCATCTCTCTCCATCTCTCTCTCCATCTCTCTCTCCATCTCTCTCCATCTCTCTCCATCTCTCTCCATCTCTCTCCATCTCTCTCCACCTCTCTCCATCTCTCTCCATCTCTCTCCATCTGTCTCCATCTCTCCATCTCTCTCCATCTCTTTCCATCTCTCTCCATCTCTCTCCCTCCATCTCTCTCCATCTTAAAGTCTCCAATATCACCCTCGCTTCGCGATCTCACTTGCGAGGGGATTATATATACCAAAAAAACATTTACTGGCGTTACCATGGCATTAAAAATACTTAATTCATAATGAACTCGTAAACGTTTTAGACTTTATTGATAATTTGTACATCGGATATTTTAGCGTAGACTCTGTAATTAACCAAACTTGCATTTTTACTAGTAATATATTTTATACTTACTATTTATTTCATTTTAGATTACGATGAATGTAATCCAGAACAAATACATATCCCAGACTGTAGTGCAAATGCTACATGTATCAACCAAGTCAATACGTATACTTGTAGTTGTGTTGTTGGTTATGTTGGAGATGGAGTCACGTGCACAGGTATTATTTATTTAACACAATGTATTACTGTGATATTGATTATCATCATGATGGCGCAATCAGGAAGCCTAGAGTTTATGGTGCTTTGGTTCAGCCGTACTTCGACTATTGTTGCGAAGTATGGGATTCATTTGTCGTCGGTCTTTCTCAGCGTTTACAAAAGCTTCAAAACATGTGCGCTAGGGTTATAATGCATTACAAAAAACGAAGCTGGTGAACCTGAAAAAGCCCTGAATGCCCTCGGTTGTATTATACTGTCCGAAGGGAGGGCCCAGATTCAAGCTAAATTTAAAATCCTCCATAACATGGCACCCACGAGACTGTCAAATATTTTCAGAATCGTACGCATCTACTAGTGCTTACAATTTGCGTAATATATCCAACATGGTTGCTCTTCCTTTACATAATTGCTTAGCATCCCATGGCCATATCCGTCCCTTTAAATCTTTTTAAATATTTTAGTTAGATTATATATTTTTATAAATGATATATTGTACTAATTATATAGTGTTATTGTTCTTTTTTGTATGGTATTATAAAACGATGCTTCACCTGCACGCCCATATTGGAAATTAGTATATTTGAATAGACTAGCGTGAATAAATAAAGTTTACCTTATCTCTTATCTTATGATCGTGGTAATCGAAATTTAAGTCAAATAAACCAATTTTAATTAAGAACTTGATCTGCAAATGCGCCCCCTTGCTCCGGCTTAATTTGTTCTCCTTTAAACAGGATTTTAATTTGTGATATATGGTTTAATTATTGTTGTTTATTGCATTATCGTTTTTAGCACTTATAATTCTATTTTTGTAAGCATTATTATTATTATTATTATTATTATTATTATTATTATTATTATTATTATTATTATTATTTCATTTTCATTCTTTTTGTTACTCTCGACATTTTCTTGATCTTTTTTCTCTTATTTTAGATGCACCACCTGGAACCTATGGTAATTGATTTATTAATTAGTTTTAAAGGGCCACTGCCACAAAATTTTCAGTTTCCATTTTGTTTATTTGTTGAAATATTGTGCGAGTAATTTGATGCATCTTGATATGGGCTTCGTCCGATAAATGAAAGTAGTTGATAAATGAAAGTAGTTGATAAATGAAAGTAGTTGATAAATGAAAGTAGTTGATAAATGAAAGTAGTGGATAAATGAAAGTAGTTGATAAATGAAAGTAGTTGATAAATGAAAGTACAACTACTGTACTACGTACAACTACTATATCAACATAAATGAAAGTAGTGGATAAATGAAAGTAGTTGATAAATGAAAGTAGTTGATAAATGAAAGTAGTTGATAAATGAAAGTAGTTGATAAATGAAAGTAGTTGATAAATGAAAGTAGTTGATAAGTGAAAGTAGTTGATAAATGAAAGTAGTTGATAAATGAAAGTAGTTGATAAATGAAAGTAGTTGATAAATGAAAGTAGTTGATAAATGAAAGTAGTTGTTAAATGAAAGTAGTTGATAAATGAAAGTAGTTGATAAATGAAAGTAGTTGATAAATGAAGGTAGTGGATAAATGAAAGTAGTTGATAAATGAAAGTAGTTAATAAATGAAAATACAACTACTGTACTACGTACAACTACTATATCAACATAAATGAAAGTAGTTGATAAATGAAAGTAGTTGATAAATGAAAGTAGTTGATAAATGAAAGTAGTTGATAAATGAAAATAGTTGATAAATGAAAGTAGTTGATAAATGAAAGTAGTTGATAAATGAAAGTAGTTGATAAATGAAAGTAGTTGATAAATGAAAGTAGTTGATAAATGAAAGTAGTTGATAAATGAAAGTAGTTGATAAATGAAAGTAGTGGATAAATGAAAGTAGTTGATAAATGAAAGTAGTTGATAAATGAAAGTACAACTACTGTACTACGTACAACTACTATATCAACATAAATGAAAGTAGTTGATAAATGAAAGTAGTTGATAAATGAAAGTAGTTGATAAATGAAAGTAGTTGATAAATGAAAGTAGTTGATAAATGAAAGTACAACTACTGTACTACGTACAACTACTATATCAACATAAATGAAAGTAGTGGATAAATGAAAGTAGTTGATAAGCAAACTAGTTGTATTAACAGCCAATTTTCTTTGTCAACTGTGCCATGTGTCATGCTTATGACGTCACAAACGAAAACAAATGGCGTTGATGATTTTCGCATGTAGCTTTCATTTATCAACTACTTTCATTTATGTTGATATAGTAGTTGTACGTAGTACAGTAGTTGTACTTTCATTTATCAAGTAGTTGTACTTTCATTTAGAACGGCCAGCAAACAATATTTTCCTCCATGACGACGAGACGAGCCATTTTCTCTGTGTTAGCCATGTGTGTCATACCTATGACGTCACAACGCCCAAAAATGTCGCATCCGAAGTGGCATATTTCGCTATTTCAACCGTTGATAAAATCACTTCTGTTCAACAAATTCCGTTCTGATAACAGTTTTCAAAATTCCGGGACGTGCAAATTTTCATTTGGGAAAATAATAAATAAATATGGTAATAAAAATTATTTTTGCCTTTCTGATAAATAAACGGTCATGCGAGGGTAATCCAAGTGAAAAAACTACTCTGCTGCAAAATATCATCACTAATTTCCACAAATAAAAATCTTGTTATCCGCCATCTTGTTTTAATACCTTACCTAATTAACATGACGTCACAAGCAAGGTAAACATGATGAAACGTTCCTTTCTGTAACCTGAATTTATGTGATATACTTTTAAAAGTATTGTGTTTCAATTGAGAAAGAAATACATCGACAAAAATCAAGTTTTAGACCTATATACGTGACAGGCGCGGATTTAGAAGTTAGTCGCATAAATTAGATGTAGAATTTGCAATTCAAAATACCTGTGAATAACAATCCTATTGGATAGGTTTTTGTTCTGAATTATTCTTAAGAAAAGCATAACCAATAGGGTTGTTCATGAAGTGTCTAATTTATGCGACTAACTTCTAAATCCGCGCCTGATACGTGAAATTATGCCTGACTAAAGTTTTTACTTTACCCTGCTTGTGACGTCACACGCATATCGAATAATTATCCATGATAAAGGCAAAAATAATTTTTATTGCCATATCCATTTAAAGTGCCTATAACGTCTGTGGGGATTTAACATATTTGTAATTTATGGATTCTCCTGAGATAAATTGTAATATATCTTGTCAGCTGAAAATTTCATCTTCATAGACTTTTTGCTGTTTATAAAGTTGACGGAAATGACGTCAATCGGGAATGTGTCTACATGAAACCTCTTTACAGATGCCCGATTTGACGTCATTTCCGTCAACTTTAACAGCAAAAAAGTCTATGAAGATGAAATTTTCAGCTGACAAGATATATTATAATTTATCTCAGGAGAATCCATAGATTACAAATATGTTAAATCGCCACAGACGTTATAGGCATTGTCTTTGACCAGCTATAAAATGTTAGGTGTTCATAGACAGATACTACAATGTTACTAATATATTATAAAAAAGGTTACTATGATACTAAAAGGTTACTAAGATACTAAAAGGTGACTAAGATACTAAGATACTTCAGATTGGTCGAGAGGAATGCAATAATTAAGTAATAGCATTAAAAAGAAGTGTATTAGCTATTAAACCTCCCGTTCGATGACGTCGTTTAGTAAAATTGACATGAATCGAGTTGGAGTTTCATAGCCAATGCATTTCTTTTTATGTACGTATTCCCTTGTAATACCATGTTTGCCGAAATTTCTGCCATAGGTTTCCTCGTGTTTGAGATATTTGAAACCATTGACGTCAAACCATGTCGTATTAGAACTAATACAACTCGGTTTGAGCTACAAAGCTATAAAGCAAAATGACTGTGTTATTTGATTCATATTATTGACACTCCATGCATCATCTGAGAACACACCTCTGATATTATACTAAGATTCTACTGGTAGCCCCGAAGTGGGAAAGATAGTCTAGCGTAAGATCCTTCTTCAAAAGGTGTAACCACTTGGCTGCGAAAATTATGAAGAAAAGCGTTCACAAAATCATGATCAAATAAGTAATAAAAAGTTGGCGTACTGCCGAAATTAACCTCCTCCGCAGGCAACTCTGTGGCTTCTTTTTCCGAGTCAAATAGCTTCCATGGCTGTTTTGACCGAGCCAGAGAAATTAACAAGAGCATGGGGAGAGGGAAATTAAATGCGCCACCTTGCTATCCCTCTTCGTCGACCAATCCCTTCTGACCCTTCACAATCCATATACTTCCCTGCAATCCCAACCAAAACCTTGGTTATATCATTATGTTTCGCGCACTAATTGAAGGCGTGGGGTTAGGGTTAGGAAAACAGTTGAGGCGGGGGGGGGGGGGACGGTTTAGGATTAGGAAAACACATAAGGCGGGAGTTAGGGTTAGGATTAAGGGTTGGATTAGGGTGTCTATTTTAATATAACATTAAGTTTTACTAATTGGTGCGCGAAACATGACGATACTATTAAAACCTTGGAAGCTATTTGACATGGAAAAAAGAAGCCACAGAGTTGCCTGCTGAGGAGGCTATGCCGAAATATCGTTTAGCAGATCCAACGTTTCATTGAATCTCCTTTGTGAGATAGTGAAATGAAAGATATATATATATATATATATATATATATATATATATATATATATATATATATATATATATATATATATATATATATATATATATATATATATTATATATATATATATATATATATATATATATATATATATATATATATATATATATATATATATAGATATATATATATATATATATATATATATATATATATATATATATATATATATATATATATATATATATATATATATATATATATATATATATATATATATATATATTATATATATATATATTTATATATATAATTCCTTTTCTTCTTAAGTGAATAAAGATGAATTGGATGATGTCAGATATATGATGATAGCTATTCTTGTAGTGTTGTCAGTCTGTTTTGTTGTGGCATTCAGTTTGATAATAGCTGCTGTGGTTGGGTAAGTAAAATGTGGTTTGTCGTCGAAAAGGTCTAAAATAGTTGATTGTAATAGAATTAAGGTGGTACTAGTAATACTAGAACTAGAAATACGAATCCGCAATAATCCCCTCGTCCGCCTTTTCTACCCCCCCCCCCCCTACGGGAATTGCTCCATCCATGGTGCCCAGACCTCGCACGCCGTGGCCGTGTATTTCTGTTTTGCAAAAAATCACAATTTCCAAAAGCCCGTTTCGTCGAAGAAATGTTTGAACGCATATCTCGGCCAATATTTAACCGATTTAAACTCTGAAAACAGATTTGGAATTAGCGAGTCAACATACATAACATACGCGTTTACAATATTACGAGAACGTGAGTACCCTTCGTAAAAACGGTTTATATACTTAGAAATTATGCTGGTCACTTCGTCGTATATTATTTTGAACGTTATCTCGATCAATATTTAACCGTTTTCAATAATGAAAACAGATTTGGAATTAGCGAGTCAAAATACATCATATATGTGTCTACTATATAACCTGAACGTGAATACCCTTCGTAAAAATGGTTTATGTACTTAGAAATTAGTCGGCTTTGTCGGCTATGATAAGCCGGTCACTTCGTCTTATATTATTTTGAATATCTCGATCAATATATAACCGTTTTCAATTCTGATAACAGATTTGGAATTAGCGAGTCAAAATACATAACATATGTGTCTACTATATTACGAGAACGTGAATACCCTTCGTAAAAATGGTTTATGTACTTAGAAATTAGTCGGCTTGGTTGGCTATGATAAGCCGGTCCACTTTGTCGAATATTATTTTGAATATCTCGATCAATATATAACCGTTTTCAATTCTGAAAACAGATTTGGAATTAGCGAGTCAAAATACATAACATATGTGTCTACTATATTACGAGAACGTGAATACCTTTCGTAAAAATGGTTTATGTACTTAGAAATTAGTCGGCTATAAGCCGGTCACTTCGTCGAATATTATTTTGAATATCTCGATCAATATATAACCGTTTTCAATTCTGAAAACAGATTTGGAATTAGCGAGTCAAAATACATACTCGGACTCGAATTTCTAATTCTTCAAAAAACTATGTCTCTTTTGGAAAAAACCCTTTGAATCATGTGACGGTTCAATTTAAATATTAATTCAAATCTGAGTATCTAGTTACCAGGACCAAATTTTCCGATGTCGCGCGGACGGCGGTTGATCATATATCTATATATAAACAAATAAACTCGATCCTAGATCAGGATCCTCTAGCATCTCGCGTGATGAGGGACTAAACGCCGGTCGATATTAGGAAGGGAAAATATAAAATTAGGTTAAATGTAAAGTCAATAGATATATCCAACATGTCATCAGCAATGTTTCGTAAATGAATATCAGTATGAATATCAGTCTACTTATTTGATATGGATGATGGCTAGAAAGTAATAGGGTTTCCGCGGAAAGACTGGGAACTATTTGTTCGAGGGTAGAGCTAGGTTTGTATTAACCTTCGTACTAACCCTCGAACAACTAGTTCTCATGGTCTTTCCGCGCGGAAACCTTATTTTAAAGAATTACCTTCTAGCGATGTGTTGTCTTGTAATCTCGTATTAATTACCTCCCCATTGTTCTCCTGTCAATCTCTCCATCCTCTGCCATCTTAATTTCATTATTATTTGTTTTCATTACCATAATAGGTTACTCGAAAATAAAGACAATTACCCAATAACTGCACAAGGGACACATGGCCATGTCAAAAAATTAAGAGAGATAACTTCTCCAGTGCATCGAAGCTTCCCTGCCATGGATCATCATTATAAGGAATCAAAATTTTAGAACTTGACAATACTATTAGGTTTAGTTGTTGAACTGTTGCTTGGGTAGTGAGCATTCTGCCTGGAATTGCAACGCCATTATAATCACGATTAAGGTGAAATATCAATTGTATTACGTTTAAGCAGACCAAAAACGTTATGTATTGTATTAATTACTTTAATTTACCTTTTCTTACCAATGAAATCATTATTTACTAATGAAATCATTATACAATGTATTCATGTTTCAAGCTATGTATTCGAAACCAATATTAAAGGTGTTATTTCATTGGAAAAATGTTGATATTAAGAAAAATTGTATGCAACAGTGACGTAATAGGTAAATGTTTTGACAAAGTTGTGTATTGGCCAGAACTTGTAATCTAAGATGATTTAAACCTCAGAAATGCAATATGTGTATACGAATCTTCGAATCTACGCACTGCAGTAAACGCGTTTAAGCAAATTTTGTTTTATAAATGGAAGAGATCTTATCATCTTACACCAAAGGCAAGCGGTCATACTTTATACAGTGTTGAAAATCTCCCAACAGGGCTTTTCAGAATCAATTACAATTTACAATCATGCAAAATATTAAATGTTAAAATATTTAAAAATCAAGTTACTTACTAAGAATATAAAAAGTTAAGTCAGGAAAAAAATGTGTTTATGATAAAAATTTAGAATACTCAGTTAATTTAAAATGTTTCTCGAATGAGTTAAGTATTGTTTAATAAACGAGCAGCAGTGTTTTATCAGATATAAAACACGAGAGCGTAGCCCGAGTGTTTTAGATCTGATAAAACACGTGCTGCGAGTTTATTAAACGGCTTCAAACACGACCCATTTGATAAGTTCATTGGTGTAGTAATTTTGAAAATCAATGTTGTCTAAGCCGAGAAAATCAAAGATAAAGTTTATGTAAATCAGGACGAATCTTTATCACATTTAAAGACACGATACGGTAGTGATTTTCTTTTGTCTTTTCCTCATGAATTATTAATGAGTGTTTGAAGATTATTTTAAATACTCTTGAAATTTTCCTCTAAGTTATTCCCGTTAACTGATCTATATTTAAAACTTATTTGGCCGGAGCTCGTTCTAAAAGATGGGATAATAAGCTAATTTCTGCCCCGAGTAGGATATTTATTCGTTCTTTAAAAACCCCGCTCTAAATTTCTGTTTCGATTCAGAAAAGCAGGGTTGTTAAAAGCAGGGTTATTTGTAAATTTAAAGCGGGGTTTTTAAAGAACGAAGCATATATGTTATGTAAACAATCACCAAAGTCCTGGGAGTATACTCATTGCCATACATGTGGAAAGTTTCAAAACTTTCTATCTGTTATTCGAAGAGATATTCCTCGTTTTGTGAATTTTTTGTTCTGTCTAATTCTACCGGTATCCATGCGTCATGTGTGCTCAAGCCAGCGCGAAGCTTCCGTGTTTTCATGGTCGCATAGATAGCTTTTTCAAAACTGTAGTATTTGGTACGTAAGTACTCTTACATGTACTTAAGTATTTTTCGACACATTGATGTTCTCTTATTTCTCCTTTTCATATTATATGGCCATATATTATATAGTGACGACATATGGCCTTTTACCACCGTAGAGGTGAATATAATGCATAATTTCATATGAGGTGCCTCCGCAGCATCCTGGTCATCAGGTGGCAGGACAAAGTATGCGTTATACACAATGTTGTAGTGAATGTGGGAGAGCTCGGAGTATAGACAGACGATAACGGGACTCAGAATCATTTTTCTGAGGATATGAGCTTGACAATCGTCCACGTATATCGTCAGTACTTACGTATATTCATCTGATCCAAAGGAGGACACATCGTCCGAAACGCAGTCCGTGAATATACGTAAGTACTCTTAGTCTCTTACTTAAGTATTTTTCGACACATTGAAGTTCTCTTATTTCTCCTTTTCATATTATATCCAGATATTCATATTATATATTATATTTGAGAACTTAACAGATTTCATATTTATTCTTATTGTCGAAAACGTTGGAAGTTTTCTACATTTATTGATAAAACGCTTAAAATATATCACAGGTCTCGCACGCTCTCACTGTCACCACAGATCAGATCAATTTCACACTATTACCAAGGTGACAAGGTAACGACCCTTGACCTTGATCCTTATTGGTTGGGTTTTTTACAGTAAACAAGTTACTAAATATAGACAGTTTTCCACACACTCCCCCATATATCTCGTAACGAGATATATGTTCACAGAAAAATTGTAAAGAACAATAAATTTGAATGATAAACTAAAGAATGTTAATGTCTCAATAATGTTAGTGTTCATTGTTCATCCATAACTATATCTTTTATTCGAGCTTCAGCTTCGATTGCTGCTGCTCTCCGTGGTCTGAATGACTTTGCATCATGGTTGAGTGGTTTGCGGTCGGTCACAAGACAATTCTAGAGGGTACAAATGTTGTACTGCACGTTCCAAACAGCTTTTTCCGGTTTGAAGTTTAGCACCGCGTACACGTCCATCACGCCCAACGATTAGTGCTTCTACGATGGCGAGAGGCCAACAGTTCCGATTACGTTCACTTGACTTGATTATTACGACATCTCCAACAGCTAAGGTAACCTCTTTGTCGTCGTGCTTCAGGCGGTGTCGTTCACGAAGTGCTCGCAAATATTCCGACGTCCAGCGACGCCACATTGCATCCTTGCTCCTTTGCAGAAACTTCGCTCTTTTCTTCAAATCCTTCTCCACCAAATGGTAAGGTGCTAGCTCTGGCAAGACATTCGCGTTGACAAACAACAAGGAATTAGGTGTTAGCGGTGGAAGTTGGATGTCATCTTCTAAATACGTAAGCGGTCTATTGTTAAGCGTCACTTCTACGTCAAGAAGTACATCACTTAACTCATCCCAGGTAAGTAGGCCTTGCCCCACGGTCTTATAGAATGCAGACTTCATCAGGCCGATCAAACGTTCAAATTGGCCGCCCCACCAAGGGGCGCGGCTAAGGTTGAACTGCCAGGTTATCGAATATTTCCTCAGAAGATCGTTGAATTTCTCATCTTTGCGCACCTTGGCTAACCATTTCGCAGCGGCTACAAAGGTTTTACCATTGTCAGAGTATACCTTTGACGGTCTCCCCCGTGGGGCTATGAGACGCTTCAGGCTCTTGCCAATAAACTCTCCAGTCTCCAAGCTTGGCAAAAGTTCTAGGAATACTCCACGAGTTAAACTGCACGAGTATAGAACTACATAAGCCTTCTGCTTCTTCTTCGGTGTCTGCAGGTAGGTTATCGGACCGGCAAAGTCGACTCCGATCACATTGAAAGGTGTATCCCCTTCGGTTCTGTCTTTTGGCAACAGGCCGGCTGGTGGGCGGTTGACAGCAACTGCATGAAATCTTTTGCATCCCCAACACTGTTTCAAGATTCGCTTGACCAACTTTCGAAGACGAGGTACCCACAATTTCTCGCGAACTTTGCCCATAGTGAGGCCAATTCCACCATGTAGAGTAGTTGTATGGGCACATTCTACCACCTTCGCTGTATAGAGAGTAGAGTCCGGAAGATACACTGGGTATTCACCTTGAATGCGACCCCTGCACTCCCACACTCCGTCTGAGTTTAGTTGTAAATTCAGTTGCACTTTGTCTTCCACAAATTTCACGTTACTCATCCCTTGCTTTTGTGCTCTTTTGATCGAAAATAATTCTTGAGTAGAAATCTCTTGCGTGGATAAGGGACCCTGGGTCTGATTTGAAGGATGTCGAGAATTGTGCTTGAATCGCGAGATCCATGCACAAATCCTCATGGCTTTGCGCAAGCCGAACTTTTCGAGGATTTGATCAAGGTCATCACTACCTTCAACCGCACCTGCGAAAAGTTCTCGTTGAACCTTCATTTCTGCTGTACTCTCATGGTTGGATTGCGTCACGATGTTGATGGGCCATATCTCTGGATCTGCAAGCCACTGAGGTCCTTTCCACCACATCTCTACTTCTGTCACGCTGCCACCCCGACTCCCCAGATCGGCAGGATTTTCATCAGTAGGTACATGGCGCCACAAGGTGTTTGGATGGCTTTGCATTTTCTTTACACGATTGGCTACAAACTGTCGATACTCCCCATGATCACTTAACCAATGTAAGGCCACTGTGCTGTCTAACCAACACTGGATGTTTGAGGCAAGAGGAAAGCCATCTAAAGCATCACGAACATTAACCGCAATATTTACTGCCATATGCCCTGCAACAAGTTCTAATCGTGGGATGGTCAATCCTTGTTTAGCAAGACGAGATTTAGCTGTTAGCAAACCTTGACTGGTTCCTGACTTCTGCTTTACAACAGCATACACAGCAGCGCTCACACCTTGTCCACTAGCATCTCCAAAGGCATGTATCTGAACCTCATCAATTGGCTCTTGATAGGTTACAAGGCTGCGCTGAGTAGAAACAGAAACTGGCAAACCACTTTCCCACTTTCTCCATCGCGTCACAATAGCCTCGGGTAGTGGCGCGTCCCAAGCAATCTTCTCATTACAGGCTTCTCGGTAGATTAGTTTCCCTTGCTCATAAACTTTGGCTAAATTTGCAAGAATCCCACGTTTGGTCAGAACGGCTGGTTTGGTTGGAAAAGTCACACTCAGGGTATCGTTGACTTTATTCCATGGAAGGCCAAGAAGTTTGCTTTCTCCTTGACTTGTTGATTGTCCAAGCTGCTGTTTGGCGAATGACGGCTCATCATCATCACAATTGGTTTCAAGTTCTGTTACATTTGAGTTCCATTTATGCAACTTGAACTGGGCATCGTTGAAAATCTCAGTTGTTTCACCTTTCAGCTTCTTTGCACTTGCTATTGTTGTTGCTCCAGAAATGAAGTCGTCGACATACAGGCTCTTTGATGCTTCAGAAACACTTTCTGGAAGACGGGCTCTCCAGCTCTCCAGATGTTGTTGAATCACTCCATTCAACAGGAAAGGTGATGGTGCTAACCCGAATAACGCTCTGGTGAAACGGAGTGTTTCAACTTCTTTTGAATGTATGTTGACCAACCAGTGGAATCGTAGAGCATCTCGTTCTGCTTCACGAATACGTATTTGGAGAAATGCTTTACGTATATCTCCTGCAACAGCTACTGGATGAAACCGATTACGAGTGAGCACACTCCACAACTTATTCTGTAAGGATGGACCAGCGTTTAAGCATTCATTAAGTGATGGTGCATCGTCAGTTGCACGGGCAGAAGCGTCGTATACCACACGTAGCTTTGTAGTCTCCGCATTTTCTCTTACGACTCCACGATGTGGAATATATAACTCTCTCCCCTTCACTTGCTCAGGAGCTTTCTCGACAACACCGTCCTCTAACTGCTCACGAATAACATTGTCATAATCTGATAACATGTTCGTCCGGCGTAACTTGCGCACCAACGATCTTAGTCGATGAATACTTCCAGAATGGTTGGTTGGGAGGGGGGAATGGTTCCCCTTCCATGGCAGTGAGGTCTCGTACCATCCTTCGGGAGAACGAACCAACTGCTCTTTGAATTCTTCATACACTTCACTTTGATCTCCGGTTGGGGTGTCTGCCAAACCAAGAACGTCTAAGGCACATAAACGTTCATAATCTGTGGTTGAGTTGATGGACAGATACACACGCGACAAATCACTCTCAGCACCCGGTGACATCAATGTCCATCCAAACCTTGTGATTTCTGCTACAGGTTCACCACGACGACCGACACGCAAGCGTTCTCCAGTGCGAATTCTGGAAAAATCATTTGCTCCCAAAATGATATGAACTAGTAAACTGCTTTTCTTATCATCGTCGTCCATATGCACGTCTCTTAGATGTGGATGGTTGTCGATCACTTGCTTGTAATTTGGATTATCCAAGGTTAACAATTCACACTTCTCGATTTCTGTTAGGCTTATGTCAAGTTGAAAGTCACCCGCTATTGCTTCCATTAACACATCGTACACTTTCATTTTTCTGGTGGTCACACCCATAAGCATTGCGATTTGGCGTAGATCGAAAGATTTAGGCTTCACTTTCGTTAGCTTCACAAACGTTGAAGAGGCATAGGAGTGACTAGCACCGGTATCTAGGAGGGCTCTGAACTTGTATCCAGCAACTTTCACGACAACAACTGGGTGGATTACTGTTGATTTCCCAATTTGGCTGGCCGTCATACCATTCTCTCGCACTTCTGGTGGTTCTTCTGGTGGTTGTTCTCGAGGTTGGTCACAAATCGAACTGTGGTGTTTCTTCTTGCAGTATCGACAGACAGTTTGGCTCTTGCATTCAGCTCCTCTATGCCTGGGACCTGTGCAATTAAAGCATAGGCGTTTAGATGCAAGGATCTTTTTTCTTTCCCCCATCTCTTTGATTTTGTCACAGTTGAGGGCCTTATGGGTTTTGCTCTCACAATAAGCACAAACTCTCGACGACGCTTGTACATCACCACGGTTGGAATTGAAGGCATTCATACTACGCTCCTTTCGCACTCGTTTGCTATCTGCTTAAAGTGGGTTGTTAATTGTCCAGGTTTCCAAAGCTGCCAGAAACTGCGTGAAGGTCCACTCGCTCCATTTATCATCGATTAAAGCAAGTTCGTGCTTTATTACCGTTAGTTTATCCAATGTAAATCTTTCAGCTGCGTCAAGTTCATTCAGTTTTTTCAGTGTTTGCAATGACTCGACGTTAAATAATAACGTCTCATAAAACCCGTGTATCTTGGCGACATCTCTCTCTTGAATGGATGGAAGTTCAAGGATATTTCGAACGTATGCTCCTACAACTTCACTGGTTTGGCCATAGCGCTTTTCTAGAAGGGTCTTCGCTTTATCATAACCTTGTTCGGTGAAAGGTATTCCATCAATGAGCTTGCGCACTTTCACTTCGACTAGTTCCTTCAGGTACGAAAATTTAGTGATAGCAGATACGTTGGTTTTGTCAATTTCAGCCTCGAACTGTCCCCAAAACCTCACCCAATCTTGAGGTGTTCCATTGAATTTAGAGATGACCAACTTCGGCATTTTAGCCATGCCCGAAAATTGCAAAGACGAATCAAAGCTGGTCTCATCACTCTTGCCAGTCTTGGCTTGTTTTAATTGTTGTTGAAACTCTAGGTTAAGTTCCATCTTCTTTTTCTCGAATCCTAGTTGCTGTGCATGTGCGATATCTGTCGCTTCTTGCTCTTGCTTTAATTTTTGCTCGGTTGAAATCTTTTCGAATTCAAGCTTTAACTTTTGCTCTTGAAGAACAAGCGTTTCTTGCACAGCAAATTCCATTGCCTTAAGTTCCTTTACAATTCGTCTTGCACATTGATCAGCTTCAGCGAGCATCGCTTCAGTTTCTATTCCCCAATCGTTGATTTGTTCTTCGGTTTCTCCCTTGGCGAATTTCTTTTCTTCGATGGTTTCTTTCAGTGTGTTCACTGTCGAAGAAATGTTGACAATCGACATGTGTTGTCTTTCTAAGGCTTCCTTGTCGCCTGTGTTGATTATTTCTTCCGTTTTCTTGATTCGAAAACTCAAGTAACGCTTAAAATATATCACAGGTCTCGCACGCTCTCACTGTCACCACAGATCAGATCAATTTCACACTATTACCATGGATAGTAAATAGACTGGATAGGAAACTGGATGGCGTCAGCGTGAAAACCTAGTTGAAATTCGTGATGTCACGAAGATGTCACGAGTACACAGATTTTGCTGAGTTTCTCGTCGACTTCTCCATATTTTCGTATTCAAGTAGCTATATTGAGATTCCAAAATGTTTCATCGTCTTACAAACCTGCCTAAGCCACGACCAAATGATCGAGGTAAATGTTGTTCGTCTTTGTTTCAGCTGTTTTCTTTTTGTGGTGAAGAAACTGGCGTCGCAAAACTACCGTTATTTTAGTTGAAATTTGGGACGCGTTTTTCACCGTCTAAAGTTGGATCTTTTCGCCTAAAATGAGTAATGGTAGTCGGATATTCCATCGTAAAGTGGCATTGTGATATTTTTTGGTAGTTTCACTATCGTTTTTAGCTGCATTATTGCTAAAGGTTGCGATTTATGGTGATTTTGTAACGTCACGATTGGCAACTAGGTTTTCACGCGACCAAACGCGATCAACTGGTGCATAAACCAATCAGCATGCTGGAAACGTCGCACGTGATCTTAGTTTCCTATCCAGTCTATTTACTATCCATGCTATTACCAAGGTGACAAGGTAACGACCCTTGACCTTGATCCTTATTGGTTGGGTTTTTTACAGTAAACAAGTTACTAAATATAGACAGTTTTCCACATTATTACTATATAATATATACAGGTAATAGGATTCTAGTCTCACAGGCTTGGCAGACATTTTCGTTTTCGTGGACAGTGCAAGGTGCTGATTTTTACAAACACGTTTTTCCAGTCTTACAAATGTGCTGCTAGCTTTTCCTAGTCGCTCTTGGATCTCATTATCAAGATAATTTTTGTTCAATATTGTGCATCTAAGATATAATTTGAATTCATCACCATTTTCCAGTGTTTCACCCAACCTCGTGCCCAGGGGGGACGGGGTAGCGGAGGTAAGACCCTGGGCACGAGGTTGTGTTTAACCGTGAACATGTATCTCTCTAGTGGGGAATTTTATGCATGGTGACAGCTTTGCAGTGCGAATTCGTCGCACGCCATTGAGAAAAATGTCGATGGTTGTTTACATTTGCTCTGCTGTGTGCGAGACAAAATCTACATCATCGGCGAAAAGTAGTTGGGTTTCATCTTGAACATATAATACCAGGACTATTTAGGACTGCAGGAGGACTATTTAGGATAATAGGACTATCGGATGACTATTTACGACTATCAGAGGACTATAGGACTATATGGGGACTGTTTAGGACTATATGAGGAATATCAGAGGACTATATCGGAGGACTATAGGAGTATACTATTTAGGACCATAGGAGGATAATTTTGGCTACATGAGGACTATTTAGGACTATAGGAGGATAATTTAGGACTACAGGACTATTTAAGATACAGGAGAACTAAGCACCCCCCAAGATTTCTCAAAACACCCCCACCCACGAAACTATCTAAAACGGTAAACGCTTATTTTAATAGTCGCCCAAATAACTTTCAAATAACTTCCCGAGTGGAACGCTGGCCTTTTCGTTCAATTCATAAGCAGGTTCAACAAAGGCCTTCGATAATCTTTCATCGATTTTGGCTTTTGCGCCGAGAATGGCTCGAGTGGGAAACTGATTACATCAAAAGCTTTGGTCAAATCTACAAACGTGATGAACAGTGGGCGGTTCTAAATTGTTTTAAATAGACGATCATGTCTATACTTGACCACGCAGCGAGAACTTGCATTCGTTTCAACGATACAAGCTTGAAGCAGCGATAACTTTTCCCGTGACGATCAATAGAGATACCTTCTTTGCAGCACTGGAGGATTTAAAGATCGTAGACTCTTTCGAACAGAGGCCCGCCGCTGACCTTAAGTACTTCAGCTGGGATGCCATCTACCGCAGAGGCTTCTTGCGCTTTTTTAGAGTTCGGGCGTGCTGCCCAAACTCTAAAAAAAGCGCAAGAAGCCTCTGCGGAGGAGAGTGCCCTGATAGCGTTTAGCTCATTTCTTGTAGGTTCGTTGTCCAATTCAGTCATCCGGGGTAGGTGCATGTGCGTGGGTGCATGTATATCCAATGACATCAAATACGATTCCATGTGTTTGCATATTAATATACAATGGCCGATATTTTTCCGCATCGATCAATTTTATATTTTCGCTTTATTGTTTCATCGTTGTAAGTCGGCTAAAGAACACACATAAAAGTTTAAGTCAATTTAGTGAATTATAATTTCCTACATTTCTAAACATGGTGATTTTTAACCTTTTTTACCCACATGCATAGAAAGTATTGTGTTTGTGGTGTATAAATAGCTTGCGTATATTATTTAAAAGTATGAGCTCCCGTGCGGGTGGGATCTCTGCAGAGACTCTGCTGAAGGTAACCCAGAGAAGGAGGTTGATTTTTTCTCACTGACCATTTTTACTTTGTTAAACTGTTATTACATTGATTATTTTCAATTCAACATTTAATAAACTGCTTTTCCTTTGACGCTTTTCTTCGATTATTTTCAGTTTACCTATTATTACTGCTTAAACAAATCTTAAAGTGAGATATGAAAAGTTGTAAATGGTTAGTCTTTATAGTTTCAAGAGTTCTTTCAAACCAAATAGTTATTTTACAACTGAATTTTTCATTGCAGGCACTTTTTCATTGCAGATACCGAACATCCTCCTATATCCAGATATTTAACGTGGCTGATTTGGCTGCAAAAGGTTGGCGAGTTTGAGAAAAATAAGTAAAAGTGAACAAACATAATTTCCGTCCGTTTAAAGTGCCAATGAATCAAAAATTAATTTTATCTCATTTGAAAGAACTCTTAAAACAACAAGGAATAACAATTTACAGCTCTTCCATATTTAACTTACTTCTTGAGATATTTAGATAGATAGATAGATAGATAATTTTATTTAAACACGCTGACAACGTCAACAAAAGCTGATTTCCACGATGGGCGTGTTCCACTGACCCACATATAACAGCTATATAACCGGCCACTCGCATGACTCGGGTTATACATAGGTCAGCGGAGTTCACACTAAGTAATTAATACATTTACACGCTACAATAAAAAGTAAGTAATGGGCATGCTCCACTGACCCACACATAACAGTTTTAAACATTCACAGTTATATAGGTCAGTGGAGTGCCCACTAAGCAAAGAACACATTTACATGGTGTAATAAAAAGTAATGGGCACGCTCCACTGACCCACACATAACAGTTTTAAACATTCACAGTTATATATAGGTCAGCAGAGTTCACACTAAGTAATGAACAACAGATAATTTATATATATATATAGTAAGACTAAATGTCAAGTCTATTTAAAGGTTTCTATATTTACATGGTTATTATTATTTACATAAAGCTTATTCAAAGGTATGAGTAGCGATTTTATTTTTGAAGTGCGACAGTGTCTTGCTCTCTCTAATTTCTGTGGGCAAAGAGTTCCATATAGATGCCCCATCATATATGAAACTCTTTTTCATGTTATTTGTTCGCGGTTTTGGCAAACAAACAGCATTTGAGATATTCCGAAGATTGTAATCTGATTTTTCTTTTTTTTGAGTAAAATATTTTGTTAGACCCTTTGGTCCCATGTTATTTAAAACTTTGAACATGATTTTAGCTTTTGATTTTTTTCTTTGAATTTGAAGAGGCTGCCACCCTAGTGCATTTAATGCAATTTTGTGGTCTACATCATTGCTCATATTTCCTATAATTCTAGCAGCTCTGTTATGGAGTTTCTGCAAACGTGTTGATTGAGTTGCACCAAATACATCCCATACTTCACAACAATAGGTGAAGTATGGTTTAACAAGGGCATTGTATATGGAAAGAAGAGTTTCTTTGTCAACAAATTCTCGTGCATGTCGGAGAGCACCTAACCTGGATGTGATTTTCTTACAGATATGCCCAGTATTATTTTTCCATGACAAATGCTGGTCAACAGTTACTCCTAGCGCTTTGCTTTCAAATACTTGTTTAATTGAGTTATTTTCTATACTGATATTTGGTTGTTCGACATTGTTTATCATTTGTTTTGAACCGATTAACATAAATTCAGTTTTTGCTACATTCAGACTAAGTTTATTAGCTATTAACCATTTCCTTAGATTTTCTAAGTCAGAATTCATCGCAATCTCGACATCATTTATTGTCTCACCAGAGGCTGTTAGATTTGTGTCATCAGCAAATAATCGTGGTTTAGTTTCATTCAGGCATTCAGCTAAATCGTTTATGTATAATAAAAAGAATAGTGGCCCCAAGATCGAGCCTTGGGGAACACCACATTTAATTTTCCGCCCGGATGAAACAGTGCCATTAATTTGACATTTTTGGCTACGTTCTTCTAAATAAGATTTTAATAGGGAAAGTGCTTTACCTTTGATTCCATATAATTCTAATTTTTTTAGTAAAATTTGGTGGTCGACTGTATCGAAAGCCTTTTTTAGGTCTATGAATACTACTAAATTAAACAGTTTTTTGTCCATATTAATATACCAGCTGTTTGTACAGTCTAGTAATGCAGTTGAAGTAGAATGAAACTTACGAAAACCAAACTGGTGTTCCGAAAGTAGCTCATTTTCTGTCAAGTAGTCATATAATTGATTATAGAGAATGCGTTCCATAATTTTACTTATAGCTGGCAGAACTGAAATGGGCCTGTAGTTCCCAGGCGAATTTCGATGACCGCTTTTATAAAGTGGTGTTACTCTAGCTATTTTCCATTCATTTGGAAATGAACATAGTGTAATAGCCTGATTAAATATGAATGTTAATGAATCCGAAATAATTGGTGCCGCAATCTTAAGAATTTTATTAGAAATTTTATCAATGCCAGTAGCTTTAGCACTGCAAAGGCCATGAAGTAGTTGATAAAGTATGTCGGTTGTTATTGGCTTGAATACATTGAATTCTGACTCTGAACTCTTAACATAGTCCTGAAAGTTGTGATTTGAAGTATTAATTTTGCTAGCTAAATCAGGGCCTATTTCAGTAAAGAATTTGTTAAAGCCATCTGCAATGTCTTTAGTATTTGTTAGTTTATTACCATTTATAGTAAGTTCATTTACTATTGTTGGTTTATTTTTCCGGCCTAGTAAACTATTTATTGTTTTCCAAGCCTCTTTAGGATTGAACTTTTGACCAGCAATTCGCTCGGAGTAATACTCTTTTTTGGCATTTCTTAATTCTATATTTGCTTTGTTTCTGGCGTTTTTATAATTTATCCAATCCATTTCAAGGTTTGTAATAATGGCTTTTCTTTTTAATTTATCTCTTGTGTTTATAAGTAATTTAACATTGCTTGTAACCCAAGGGAGTTTATTTGATTTTACTTTTTTTTGTTGAAGTGGTGCATGTTTATCTAAAATTTCAAAGAATAATTGTTTCCAAATTTCCCACATATTATCTGGATCATCGCCAAAAAAGTAAACATATTCCCAATGTTGATTTAGTAAATCATCAATAAATTTTTGATTATCAAAATTTTTCATGTTCCTAATCTCAACAATATTTTCCTGTTTTTTTTGAGTAACATATATTTTCCGAATTCCAAACACCAAACTATGGTCGCTGATTCCTGTATGGATAACACCGGTGAGATAGACTTAGGTGATATTCAAATGAGATAATCTGACGTAGCAAGTTGTACACAACATTGGAAAATCCTGTATATCTTAATAAAGATTATTGAACGAAATCACTCGAAGCTTGTCTTTAATGTTTTGTTTCATGAGCTGTAGCAATTACAAAGTTTTGAGTGATTTCTTTTAATATTGGAAATATATACATGATTTTATGTTGTATACAACTTGCTACGTCATAATATCACATAAGTCTAAATATCTCAAGAACTGAGTGAAATATGGAAGAGCTGTAAGTTGTTATTCCTCATTGTTTTAAGAGTTTTTTTCAAATAAGATAAACTTAATTTTCGATTCATTTGCCCTTTAAAGACCAACAACTCGTTGGAGTTCAGAAAACACGAGAACTAAAACAATGATAAAGATTTTAATCCAATATTCACTTTCCCTATTTGTGTTATCCCCCAAAACAACATTTCATCTTTGTGATACATAGTTATAACGATATTGCTTATGTAGTTTACATTAAAACTGCTTCGGCCACAGAGGAATTGCAATCTAGTACATTTATCGAGAAAGTTCAAATAAAAGTTGCTGAAGCTATATGGTTTCAAATATTTAAAGAGTGTCAAGATGACCTCATCATGCTTTGCGCGCTTGTTTTCTTCACGGCAGCCATTTTATGGGACGCCTAATTCAACTCGTGAATGAATCCATCGATATCTCGTGAATGAATCCATCGATATCTCGTGAATGAATCCATCGATATCTCGTGAATGAATCCATCGATATCTCGTGAATGAATCCATCGATATCTCGTGAATGAATCCATCGATATCTCGTGAATGAATCCATCGATATCTCGTGAATGAATCCATCGATATCTCGTGAATGAATCCATCGATATCTCGTGAATGAATCCATCGATATCTCGTGAATGAATCCATCGATATCTCGTGAATCCTGCTTATGAATTATTCGTTGAAACGGCTCAGGAACTTTTGTTTATATTTATTTCTACATAACAGCCGTGCTAACGAATATCAATTACGTTCGAACACATCATTGACGAACAATATTCCAAAGAAAGTTAAATTTCACATACCAGAGCAAGATTATACGCATTTTTATGTGCGCATCAATGTTTTATCCTTGGAAGTTTTAATTTGATATGCACAACAAGACTATAATATCTACAACGCTGATGGACAACGAGTGAAAAATAGCGCACCGTGTTCTCAGCTGCAATTAACAGTATGAATAGGCGAACCATAACAGTTCATGTTATCCTCAACAACATGATGCTCCGCTGCCAAGTCAGAATCCGATTTTCAGTTCGAATAATTTTATACCACAAACATTCACTTTCCGTATGAAAATAAAAACACAAGCGCGCAAAGCATTATCCTGACACTCAATCTCTTTAACAGATTCTCGTTTCCATAAGAATTACTTTCCACTTCAGCGCTTTCTTCTCATGTTTTTATACAAAGTTTTTAAGCGACTGGAAATACGAGCCGAAAAAGGATATATACTGAAATCACAACGACTTGTTCAAACCAAAATGGAAACTAGATACGTAAGATTAATATTTTAAAAAGTATTGACAAGCACGGTGTTCGTTAACCGGGCGTATACAGTCCATACAGAGGCCTCGGTTCTAGATTATTGTTGTCTAGGTGACGGTTACACAGTGGTGCTGTACTGCACAAGCAGTATTTTGGTGCATCTCTTTTGAAATATACCATGTTTATCTCATCTTGTAATTTGTTTCTTCTTCCACATCACTCAATTCTCCATGAAACTTGACGGAGATCTTGAAATCTAAATCACGCTACAAGAATGAAAAAAAGATTATGAATCTTGATAACTATTGTAGATTATGCTGCGCCCGTATGCCATTAGTCCTTACCAAAGCGGCTACTTCGGCTACTTTGGGATTTAGTGGTGTCTGAGGGCGGTTACTTTCAGTGGGGCGATTGCTTTGGGGTTGCTAGTTTTTGTATCGGCAGTGGTATAGTGGTAATACCATCCGCGTTCGCGACCATATTGAACTGCGAATATCTATGGATCTACAAGTCTCTGGAATGTTAGCGTGGTTCCCTCGATGTCGAATATCGACGGAGAATCCATCCATCAGCCAAGGTGCAGTGTGCATTTTATTTGAACCACTCTTAATTATCAGAGGGCGTTACTATCAGAGTTACTATCAGAGGGCGGTTACTATCAGAGGGCGGTTACTATCAGAGGGCGGTTACTATCAGAGGGCGGTTACTATCAGAGGGCGGTTACTATCAGAGGGCGGTTACTATCAGAGGGCGGTTACTATCAGAGGGCGGTTACTATCAGAGGGCGGTTACTATCAGAGGGCGGTTACTATCAGAGGGCGGTTACTATCAGAGGGCGGTTACTATCAGAGGGCGGTTACTATCAGAGGGCGGTTACTATCAGAGGGCGGTTACTATCAGAGGGCGGTTACGGTTACTATCAGAGGGCGGTTACTATCAGAGGGCGGTTACTATCAGAGGGCGGTTACTATCAGAGGGCGGTTACTATCAGAGGGCGGTTACTATCAGAGGGCGGTTACTATCAGAGGGCGGTTACTATCAGAGGGCGGTTACTATCAGAGGGCGGTTACTATCAGAGGGCGGTTACTATCAGAGGGCGGTTACTATCAGAGGGCGGTTACTATCAGAGGGCGGTTACTATCAGAGGGCGGTTACTATCAGAGGGCGGTTACTATCAGAGGGCGGTTACTATCAGAGGGCGGTTACTATCAGAGGGCGGTTACTATCAGAGGGCGGTTACTATCAGAGGGCGGTTACTATCAGAGGGCGGTTACTATCAGAGGGCGGTTACTATCAGAGGGCGGTTACTATCAGAGGGCGGTTACTATCAGAGGGCGGTTACTATCAGAGGGCGGTTACTATCAGAGGGCGGTTACTATCAGAGGGCGGTTACTATCAGAGGGCGGTTACTATCAGAGGGCGGTTACTATCAGAGGGCGGTTACTATCAGAGGGCGGTTACTATCAGAGGGCGGTTACTATCAGAGGCGGTTACTATCAGAGGGCGGTTACTATCAGAGGGCGGTTACTATCAGAGGGCGGTTACTATCAGAGGGCGGTTACTATCAGAGGGCGGTTACTATCAGAGGGCGGTTACTATCAGAGGGCGGTTACTATCAGAGGGCGGTTACTATCAGAGGGCGGTTACTATCAGAGGGCGGTTACTATCAGAGGGCGGTTACTATCAGAGGGCGGTTACTATCAGAGGGCGGTTACTATCAGAGGGCGGTTACTATCAGAGGGCGGTTACTATCAGAGGGCGGTTACTATCAGAGGGCGGTTACTATCAGAGGGCGGTTACTATCAGAGGGCGGTTACTATCAGAGGGCGGTTACTATCAGAGGGCGGTTACTATCAGAGGGCGGTTACTATCAGAGGGCGGTTACTATCAGAGGGCGGTTACTATCAGAGGGCGGTTACTATCAGAGGGCGGTTACTATCAGAGGGCGGTTACTATCAGAGGGCGGTTACTATCAGAGGGCGGTTACTATCAGAGGGCGGTTACTATCAGAGGGCGGTTACTATCAGAGGGCGGTTACTATCAGAGGGCGGTTACTATCAGAGGGCGGTTACTATCAGAGGGCGGTTACTATCAGAGGCGGTTACTATCAGAGGGCGGTTACTATCAGAGGGCGGTTACTATCAGAGGGCGGTTACTATCAGAGGGCGGTTACTATCAGAGGGCGGTTACTATCAGAGGGCGGTTACTATCAGAGGGCGGTTACTATCAGAGGGCGGTTACTATCAGAGGGCGGTTACTATCAGAGGGCGGTTACTATCAGAGGGCGGTTACTATCAGAGGGCGGTTACTATCAGAGGGCGGTTACTATCAGAGGGCGGTTACTATCAGAGGGCGGTTACTATCAGAGGGCGGTTACTATCAGAGGGCGGTTACTATCAGAGGGCGGTTACTATCAGAGGGCGGTTACTATCAGAGGGCGGTTACTATCAGAGGGCGGTTACTATCAGAGGGCGGTTACTATCAGAGGGCGGTTACTATCAGAGGGCGGTTACTATCAGAGGGCGGTTACTATCAGAGGGCGGTTACTATCAGAGGGCGGTTACTATCAGAGGGCGGTTACTATCAGAGGGCGGTTACTATAAGAGGGCGGTTACTATCAGAGGGCGGTTACTATCAGAGGGCGGTTACTATCAGAGGGCAGTTACTATCAGAGGGCGGTTACTATCAGAGGGCGGTTACTTAGATAACTTAGACAGCAACAATGTAAATGGTTAATATTCGCATATTTTAGAAAGGCTTTTGACCTAGTTGACCAAGCTACTTCTTGATAAACTTAAGATTTATGGTTTTGACGACACAATCCTTGGTCTTCTCCCCTCATTCCTATGAGGAAGAATGCAGTTTACCTGTATTACCAAAATTATTCAACACAACCTTTATCCACGGGGACCCTCAAGGTTCGGTGCTATCACCACTTCATAGTATTGTTTATCAACGACCTACCATAGACCTCTTTCATAATGGCGGATAGTCTAAATATTATTTTATATGCATGCAAATTAGCCTTTCTGGCCTCGTTACAAAGCAAAGATTCTTTGGAAATACAGACACACTAACGGTCAGACAGGCTAATTTCAATGAATATAAAAGAATATTTAATTTGAGTGCCATTATGAAAGAGGTCTATATGCTATTCCAAATTCCGATATCGACATATTTGCAGACGACACCACCCTGGGTTTAAATTCAGAATGGAATAACACTTAAAATGATCTATTCTCAACAGAATGACTTGTAGTTTGTCTTTGTAACAAATTGAACGAGTATGAAAAGGTATTGGATATCAAGATTAATCAAACTTCACTGAGTCAAGTTAACTCTTTCAAACTGTTAGGATTAGAGCTTGACGAAAATTTAACTTTTGATTATCATGTGGATAAAGTCTGCAGAAAAGTGGTACCTAAAGAGGTACTTCCTTTTGGCTTTTCTCAACAACACGTTGGTGATGAAAATGCACCTAAACTTGCAGGTAATACATTTCCTTATGTCGATACGTTGATTTAACTTGCATCCAGGTATTTCCTGACGTCTTTTTGTAATTAAAACGACGTAAAATTCGTCGAAAAGATGGCGACATTCGTCGGAAGATGGCGACCCTTATGCTTTACTGAATTATAAAGCAGGCTCAGTAGCCAAACAGAACGCGTGTAGTCACCCATTTACTTCCGGTTATTTTATAATATTTATTATTATTATTATTATTATTAGACTTACATTGTTTCTGGGATTTTGCATTAAGGCGAATTTCCCATTGATATTTTCCCCATGTTTGACAGTGAGATAATCATTAAGATAAAACACAGTTTGTTTCCAGTGAGTGTACCTAGCATCTGGCCCTGGAATAAAATAGAAATGAAATATGAAATATTACGTTTAATTCCTACATGACTTGGCTCAGGAGCAGTCTTCAGGCGGCTTTTACGTAATCTGATTGGTTCCTGAGGGTGTTTACAAACCGGTAAAGACTAAAGATTCATTAACCGAGTGTGAGGTGTGTACGGTAAAGTATTTGCCTGAGGTTTTCGTACAGACCGAGCAACGAAGGTGCTAGGTCTGTACGAAAAAACCGAAGGCAAATATTTTACCGTACAGACCAAGCAAACGATATGTTATTATATGGCTTTTGGTTCATTTTGTTCTGTTTTTAACGTTGTTTGTCTTCAGACGTTGCCGTTTACCTTACCTCTGAGCTTGTTGATTTCGCTTCATGTTTACACGCGTTACTGGTCGTTAGGCATTCATTTTCTTCACTTATAGATAAACAGCTTTCAAGTAAAGCAGCACTAATGTTCCAGGACGTGTTATTGTTCAAACTTTTTCAACGAACATACTCAAAAATCCTCTTTTATTTTCATCTACTGTAAATCAACTCAGAAATTTTCCCGCCAAAACGTACCGGTCCGGAAAAAGGCGTATTGCCCTCTCACAGTGTCGGGAGTGCAATACGCTTTTTTCCGGACCTCTCGCGAACCAATCAGCGTGCGCCATCTTTCTTAGCCATATAATAAATAGAGGTTACTTCATAGTTGGTGAGCGCGCACGATTTTTATTCACGAGTGAATTATTACAAGCGAACGAGTGATCTTGTAATAATTCACGAGTGAATAAAAATCGTACAAGCGAACCAACCATGATGTTACTTGTTTATTTTATAAGTACTGAGATTTCATTTAGTTCCGAACTAGTTAAAGCCACCGAAGCGTTAGGTTTATTTCCTTTTCCTTGTTTCTTTAATTCTTTTTGCTTATAGACTGAAGAGTTTTTCTTGTCTTCTCAAATGCTAAGTCATTGATAATTCATAATACTAAGATTTTCTTAAGATGTCGCTCGAAACTTGCTAATAAACTTCGGAGAGAAGATGGCTCGTATTCTTTCCCGTCTTTGGTACTGACCGAAATGATAAACTCAGACACGTGCTCATTCAGTTCCACTGTCGGAATATCTTTTCAAACATTTCAAAATAGTTAGGCCTAGCTTTGACGTTAGACATCGAAGTTCCGTCGCATTTAATTCATCGCATGGTAATGAGATGAATTAAGATCAACGCAGCTTCGGCGTATAAAGTGATGTTAAATACTTTTATTCGCATTAAATTAAACTCACATTTCTGTCGCATTAAATGTGACAAATCAAATGCTACAAAACTGCGAGGTCTAAACTCTAAACTAGGTATTTATTTCCTGATAATCCGGAATTCAAAATGGTCTGCGGAAGTGGGAAGTTATTTCCTATTCTCATTGTAATTTGTGTTCTCGGTTCAATGGGCCACACTAAACTATTAGATAGTCTAATGTAGTAATGTCTATCAAAGTAAGCATCAGTGGGATGATATATAACGATTGGGTGTTAACTTTAAACCACATGTTCAAAAAAATCGGCTGGGATATCAGCCAATATTGAAAACAAAATATTAGCCTGCGTGGGAGGCGTTACGGTTTTTTTTTTGGGTTTTTTTTTTGGGGGGGGGGGGGTGGAGAGGCGAAAATAACGCCTGCCAAAATCCAATTCATAAAAGCGTACAAACTCCACCAAAAGTATCGGCTAAATTCCCATTGGTTCATTTGAGTCTTATGTAAATCTTTCGAGTTTTATGTAAATAAACTGTCAAACTTGCCCAATAAAGGAATGAGGTAGCGTTGGATTTTCCCTGCGAAATTAATCTTAAGCCCGAACAGCGTGACTTACTTATAAATGGTCGTGATGGCTTGCCTACCGCATTTGGAAAAGTTTGATATTCCACATGTTAGTGTTTGTGATCACGCAATCAAAGCTATCCCTTCACAAGACGAATAACGATAGACCAACTTCGTCTGATTGTCTTTGCCATTTTTATGAATAGAATTTTGGCAGGCGTTACTTTCGCCTCTCCATTTTCCGCCGCGCCCCCAAATGTAACGCCTGCCGCGCAGGCTAACAAAATATCGGATAGGTACGAAAAATATCGGATAGGTATGGGTTGAGCTCTAGTAAAGCTCTTTGTGGTCACCTGTTGAAAATCCAGTTCTTTTATGACAGTGAGTAAACTCGATAGTAAAATAAGAAACCAATGCTTGAATATAATCACTTCTCCTGCAGAACAACTGAAATGGGATATCAAACTCCAAATCTTCTTTCTTTACAGTTTCAATGTTGATTTCCTAAAAAGATATCAGAGTATTCTAGTGATATGCATCAAGAGATAATAATCCACCAAACAGTTCATTGTCAAGAGTTCAATTTCGAGCAATACCAACTGAGCTATAGTCCAGTGTTCTACCATATAGCTACGGAGGCATTTATGTAAATGATAAAAGCCGAAACCCAATCCATTATTTGAGAGAATAGAGTGCACCAAGCCCGCAGGGCGAGCTGCAGTCCATTCTCTCAAAGTTAGTTTTAAAATTAGTTTTGAAATGAATTGATGCGTTTTCACATCTAGTGCAAAGTATTCCTGTGAAGTTGTTGAGTGCGAGTTTGTAAACAAATGAGGGAATCCGAAGGAAGGTGATGAAGTATTATTTATAACTCAGTCGAGATGTTTAGTAGTCGAGATGTTTAGTAGTCGAGATGTTTAGTAGTCGAGATGTTTAGTAGTCGAGATGTTTAGTAGTCGAGATGTTTAGTAGTAGAGATGTTTAGTAGTAGTAGAGATGTTTAGTAGTAGAGATGTTTAGTAGTAGAGATGTTTAGTAGTAGAGATGTTTAGTAGTAGAGATGTTTAGTAGTAGTAGAGATGTTTAGTAGTAGAGATGTTTAGTAGTAGAGATGTTTAGTAGTAGAGATGTTTAGTAGTAGAGATGTTAGTAGTAGAGATGTTTAGTAGTAGAGATGTTTAGTAGTAGAGATGTTTAGTAGTAGAGATGTTTAGTAGTAGAGATGTTTAGTAGTAGAGATGTTTAGTAGTAGAGATGTTTAGTAGTAGAGATGTTTAGTAGTAGAGATGTTTAGTAGTAGAGATGTTTAGTAGTAGAGATGTTTAGTAGTAGAGATGTTTAGTAGTAGAGATGTTTAGTAGTAGAGATGTTTAGTAGTAGAGATGTTTAGTAGTAGAGATGTTTAGTAGTAGAGATGTTTAGTAGTAGAGATGTTTAGTAGTAGAGATGTTTAGTAGTAGAGATGTTTAGTAGTAGAGATGTTTAGTAGTAGAGATGTTTAGTAGTAGAGATGTTTAGTAGTAGAGATGTTTAGTAGTAGAGATGTTTAGTAGTAGAGATGTTTAGTAGTAGAGATGTTTAGTAGTAGAGATGTTTAGTAGTAGAGATGTTTAGTAGTAGAGATGTTTAGTAGTAGAGATGTTTAGTAGTAGAGATGTTTAGTAGTAGAGATGTTTAGTAGTAGAGATGTTTAGTAGTAGAGATGTTTAGTAGTAGAGATGTTTAGTAGTAGAGATGTTTAGTAGTAGAGATGTTTAGTAGTAGAGATGTTTAGTAGTAGAGATGTTTAGTAGTAGAGATGTTTAGTAGTAGAGATGTTTAGTAGTAGAGATGTTTAGTAGTAGAGATGTTTAGTAGTAGAGATGTTTAGTAGTAGAGATGTTTAGTAGTAGAGATGTTTAGTAGTAGAGATGTTTAGTAGTAGAGATGTTTAGTAGTAGAGATGTTTAGTAGTAGAGATGTTTAGTAGTAGAGATGTTTAGTAGTAGAGATGTTTAGTAGTAGAGATGTTTAGTAGTAGAGATGTTTAGTAGTAGAGATGTTTAGTAGTAGAGATGTTTAGTAGTAGAGATGTTTAGTAGTAGAGATGTTTAGTAGTAGAGATGTTTAGTAGTAGAGATGTTTAGTAGTAGAGATGTTTAGTAGTAGAGATGTTTAGTAGTAGAGATGTTTAGTAGTAGAGATGTTTAGTAGTAGAGATGTTTAGTAGTAGAGATGTTTAGTAGTAGAGATGTTTAGTAGTAGAGATGTTTAGTAGTAGAGATGTTTAGTAGTAGAGATGTTTAGTAGTAGAGATGTTTAGTAGTAGAGATGTTTAGTAGTAGAGATGTTTAGTAGTAGAGATGTTTAGTAGTAGAGATGTTTAGTAGTAGAGATGTTTAGTAGTAGAGATGTTTAGTAGTAGAGATGTTTAGTAGTAGAGATGTTTAGTAGTAGAGATGTTTAGTAGTAGAGATGTTTAGTAGTAGAGATGTTTAGTAGTAGAGATGTTTAGTAGTAGAGATGTTTAGTAGTAGAGATGTTTAGTAGTAGAGATGTTTAGTAGTAGAGATGTTTAGTAGTAGAGATGTTTAGTAGTAGAGATGTTTAGTAGTAGAGATGTTTAGTAGTAGAGATGTTTAGTAGTAGAGATGTTTAGTAGTAGAGATGTTTAGTAGTAAGATGTTTAGTAGTAGAGATGTTTAGTAGTAGAGATGTTTAGTAGTAGAGATGTTTAGTAGTAGAGATGTTTAGTAGTAGAGATGTTTAGTAGTAGAGATGTTTAGTAGTAGAGATGTTTAGTAGTAGAGATGTTTAGTAGTAGAGATGTTTAGTAGTAGAGATGTTTAGTAGTAGAGATGTTTAGTAGTAGAGATGTTTAGTAGTAGAGATGTTTAGTAGTAGAGATGTTTAGTAGTAGAGATGTTTAGTAGTAGAGATGTTTAGTAGTAGAGATGTTTAGTAGTAGAGATGTTTAGTAGTAGAGATGTTTAGTAGTAGAGATGTTTAGTAGTAGAGATGTTTAGTAGTAGAGATGTTTAGTAGTAGAGATGTTTAGTAGTAGAGATGTTTAGTAGTAGAGATGTTTAGTAGTAGAGATGTTTAGTAGTAGAGATGTTTAGTAGTAGAGATGTTTAGTAGTAGAGATGTTTAGTAGTAGAGATGTTTAGTAGTAGAGATGTTTAGTAGTAGAGATGTTTAGTAGTAGAGATGTTTAGTAGTAGAGATGTTTAGTAGTAGAGATGTTTAGTAGTAGAGATGTTTAGTAGTAGAGATGTTTAGTAGTAGAGATGTTTAGTAGTAGAGATGTTTAGTAGTAGAGATGTTTAGTAGTAGAGATGTTTAGTAGTAGAGATGTTTAGTAGTAGAGATGTTTAGTAGTAGAGATGTTTAGTAGTAGAGATGTTTAGTAGTAGAGATGTTTAGTAGTAGAGATGTTTAGTAGTAGAGATGTTTAGTAGTAGAGATGTTTAGTAGTAGAGATGTTTAGTAGTAGAGATGTTTAGTAGTAGAGATGTTTAGTAGTAGAGATGTTTAGTAGTAGAGATGTTTAGTAGTAGAGATGTTTAGTAGTAGAGATGTTTAGTAGTAGAGATGTTTAGTAGTAGAGATGTTTAGTAGTAGAGATGTTTAGTAGTAGAGATGTTTAGTAGTAGAGATGTTTAGTAGTAGAGATGTTTAGTAGTAGAGATGTTTAGTAGTAGAGATGTTTAGTAGTAGAGATGTTTAGTAGTAGAGATGTTTAGTAGTAGAGATGTTTAGTAGTAGAGATGTTTAGTAGTAGAGATGTTTAGTAGTAGAGATGTTTAGTAGTAGAGATGTTTAGTAGTAGAGATGTTTAGTAGTAGAGATGTTTAGTAGTAGAGATGTTTAGTAGTAGAGATGTTTAGTAGTAGAGATGTTTAGTAGTAGAGATGTTAGTAGTAGAGATGTTTAGTAGTAGAGATGTTTAGTAGTAGAGATGTTTAGTAGTAGAGATGTTTAGTAGTAGAGATGTTTAGTAGTAGAGATGTTTAGTAGTAGAGATGTTTAGTAGTAGAGATGTTTAGTAGTAGAGATGTTTAGTAGTAGAGATGTTTAGTAGTAGAGATGTTTAGTAGTAGAGATGTTTAGTAGTAGAGATGTTTAGTAGTAGAGATGTTTAGTAGTAGAGATGTTTAGTAGTAGAGATGTTTAGTAGTAGAGATGTTTAGTAGTAGAGATGTTTAGTAGTAGAGATGTTTAGTAGTAGAGATGTTTAGTAGTAGAGATGTTTAGTAGTAGAGATGTTTAGTAGTAGAGATGTTTAGTAGTAGAGATGTTTAGTAGTAGAGATGTTTAGTAGTAGAGATGTTTAGTAGTAGAGATGTTTAGTAGTAGAGATGTTTAGTAGTAGAGATGTTTAGTAGTAGAGATGTTTAGTAGTAGAGATGTTTAGTAGTAGAGATGTTTAGTAGTAGAGATGTTTAGTAGTAGAGATGTTTAGTAGTAGAGATGTTTAGTAGTAGAGATGTTTAGTAGTAGAGATGTTTAGTAGTAGAGATGTTTAGTAGTAGAGATGTTTAGTAGTAGAGATGTTTAGTAGTAGAGATGTTTTAGTAGTAGAGATGTTTAGTAGTAGAGATGTTTAGTAGTAGAGATGTTTAGTAGTAGAGATGTTTAGTAGTAGAGATGTTTAGTAGTAGAGATGTTTAGTAGTAGAGATGTTTAGTAGTAGAGATGTTTAGTAGTAGAGATGTTTAGTAGGAGAGATGTTTAGTAGGAGAGATGTTTAGTAGTAGAGATGTTTAGTAGTAGAGATGTTTAGTAGTAGAGATGTGGGAAGTGATACTGATGGTATTTTGAGTGGATTGTAAGTAAAAGACATACATTGCAATTGAATTAAAAAGGATTTTTATGTGTTAATGTTATGGATGATGCATAAATTAAATATACATTACGTTATATTGAAAAATAATGGACAGCGTCCATTATTAGAAAAATAATGGACGGTTGTGCAAAATAATGATAGCTTCTAGGACACCTACAACAATATGGTCACAACACAGCTGGGTTTTAATAGGAGCTTCGCTATGAGTTCAGTATACGTATATGTTAGCGTAGTAATTAAACTAGTGATCTTAGTGTTGTAATACAGTACACAGCTAAAAATTGTTTCTTTCTTTTTTGTTTATTTCTTTATTTCACCCCCACTTATTAGCATCCCTTGTATGGTTTGTTGCTGATTGTCGGTAAAAAAATTTACATCTCATTAGTATTTGTTATTGTTTCTCGCACCTGATTACCTTATTAACAAGCTGTAACAGTATCGAATGCTGAACAATGCTATAACGACATTATCATGGCTGAACGTGCAGCCTTGTTGATAATATTGTTCACAGCTGGCAGCACAACATTGTTCACAGCTGGCAGCACAACATTGTTCACAGTTGACAGCACAACATTGTTCAGAGTTAGCAGTTCAACACTGTTCACAGTTGACAGTACAACATTGTTCACAGTTGGCAGTACAACATTGTTCACAGTTGGCAGCAGAACATTGTTCACAGTTAGCAACACAACATTGTTCACAGTTGACAGTACAACATTACATTGTTCACAGTTGGCAGCAGAACATTGTTCACTGAGTTAGCAACACAACATTGTTCACAGTTGGCAGTACAACATTGTTCACAGTTAGCAGTACAACAATGTTCACAGTTGACAGCAAAACATTGTTCAGTTTGCAGTTGACAGTAACAACATTGTTCACAGTTAGCAGCACAACATTGTTCACAGTTAGCAGCACAACATTGTTCACAGTTAGCAGCACAACACTGTTCACAGTTGACAGTACATCATTGTTCAAAGTTAGCAGCACAACATTGTTCACAGTTGGCAGCACAACATTACAAAACATTGTTCATGCCTGTAGATATGTTATGCATTTTTACACACATACTTCCCATAGAAAAACCTCTGTATTAACTTTACCTTAACAAGGCAAGAGTTGGTAACTACTTGATTTGACTCGACAACATCAACCAGTGGTTCAGTAATAGCAACTTGACGTATACAACTCATATCAAAGCCATAAACATTGTCCCACCCTAATAACAAAACAAGAAAATTGTTTGTTATATTGAGAAGAATATATACCTACTACGTCCGAGAAGTGAGTGACGTATTTCTCGTATATGTCATGCTCGTGCGTGGGATTTCGAAGTCACATGACTAGAAATACGTCATGCAATAACCGCTCGCCCGGTCCACAGGGCCTAGACCGCGCACGCCGTGTATTTATTTTCTTGTCTGCAGATATTAAACAAATCGTACGTAGATTTTGAAGGTTATCTCGGCCAATACTTATACTGTATTTAACCGTTTTCAATTCTGAAAACAGATTTAGAATTAGCGAGTCTAAATACATAACATACGCAAACGTGTATACCCTTCGTAAAAACGGTTTATGTACTTAGAAATTAGTCGGCAGATAAGGAGACGGCTTCGTCGTATATTATTTTGAACGTTATCTCGATCAATATTTAACCGTTTGCAATTCTAAAAATAGATTTGGAATTACCGAGTCTAAATACATAAACAAACGTGCGTATTATATTACGCAAACGTGCAGTAAAAGCCTGTTTATGTAGTTTGTCAGATCACAAATCACCATTTCGCGTTGTCTTTTTTTGCCCAAATATTGTCCGATTCAAACGGATCACCCAAAACGACTTTTTAGTCCTACCATGTACGGCTTAAAATATATATATATATGACTATTTTTTATATGACTATTTTCGTGAGCGGCCCGGAACGTGAAATCTGCAAATTGATTGGTTCCTGAGCGGTCCGGAATCTGCCGTTCCGGACCACTGACAGTTGCCTGACAGTGAGAATTTTATAAACAAAATGAAAGTCATGTCATTATACGCAACAAGTAGGCTAATGCGATATTGAAAAATATCGATATATCGATATCGATATATCGATATCGAAAATTGTTTTCGATAATATCGACGATATCGAATATCGAAATTGAAGCAAATATGAAAACTCAATTTACCTCGGTGCACGCGCGGTAAGCGCAGGTGCATGTAAAAAAAAGTTAAAACGTTAAACGTTTATTAAGCATGGAATGTTCGATCTACATGAGAGAGTAATTATTTACAATTTTTTGCATTCTATAAAGAGAATATTTACAAATTTTCAGCAAGAAACACCAACATGTTTGCTTTGTTTGGCTTAAGTAGGACTCGTTTTTCGACATTTTAGAGACTTGAGTTGATTGAACACTTGAACATTAGCGAAATTAGTTTGACTACTTCGCGACAGAACTGTGGGATTAGAAAGAGCCGCGATATTCTGATACTTTGGTTTTGGTCTACGCGCAAGTCGCAACTGCTAAACTGCGTAAGTTTCAATTGATTCAAATCATTAAGAGCACGTGACAGTTATCTCACCTATTTTCTCACAGTGTTACCAAGCCGAGTCTTTTAGTTTGAGAAATACATTAACTGATTCGAATTAGCGTAATTATACTTTGTTTACATCGCTATTTCAGTTGTCTTCGTCTTTTGTTTTGCGGGACCAGCGCTACGTGTTTTTAAACGCAATAATCTCGTCACCTCAATTAGCGTATGCTGTTCTCTACTTTACGACAATAATTGCCGAAATTATTTTTTAAAAATCGACTTGGGTGTTTAGTGAAGTTGAAACTTTCGATATTTTCGATATGCGTAAAATTGAATATCGCTTATCGATATTTTTAAAATATCGATATTTATCGAAAATATGGATATATCGCATTAGCCTCTCATTGTTGAAATATATCGTGCAGGTATGTTGTTAGAAATTTTATAAGCTTTCATTTGATGTATAGCTCAGGTTTCCGCGTTATGTGAAACTTTTTAAAATGTCCAAAACGTTCGTAACATTGTTCGTGATAAATATAACTTTACTTCTCGCAGGTAATGTAGAATTTCAGGTGGGTTTTTTCAACTATACTTAACGCACAACTGCCACAACCTTGAACAATATGTCAAACAAAAGCAAATGAAAAATGCTAAAATTAAGTGCTTATGCTGATGAACAGCAGTCCGGAATAGTGACAAATTCGAAATGCTAAATAAACAAGTGCTTCGTGTTGTATTAAATGATTATCCTAGTTGTTTAATTGTTCAATGATTTTCTAAGTTAGTATGACATCTTTAATGAAAAGAAGAATACACGACATGTTAATTTTAGTGGATACCGGTGTTTATCTGATATGACCCCGGTAAACAGGATTGGTATATCTGCTTTATTTAATTTACGTTCTTGTAATTATTCATTACGAGGTATTAAGTTAGCTATTCATCAAGTAAAGATGAGCTATGTTCTTTTCGTCATTTAGTAAGAAATGCATGGAACAATGACATTAGCGACGAGGCCATGGAAAATGCAACGTTAAAACTATTTTGAAAAGCGTTTAGTGAGATCATGTATTTTGTAATTATTTGAATTATTTTTACTATTACGAATATTATAATGCTCGAAGATAGAGGTGTTTTTGGGAATGACTTACACTTCATAAGTCTGTAACTCATTGAGAAAAATAGGTACGCAATGCCTTTTTAAAAACGCATTGCATACCTATTTTTGGGAATTTACTCCACATACAGTATACACAGTCCTAACAATTAAACCACCGTCATCTATCTAGCACCATTTGCTTATTGTGTAAATGGAACCTAAAAATTAAATGTCATATAACAATGTTGGCTTACAGTAAATCTTTTCTTCCTTGTACTGTCGATCTTCAATGCCACACAAATATAAACAAGCTTTGTCTGGAAACATTATACCACCTGGTGCCTGTGTATTCAAGAAATAAAATAGTTATATACAAATAGTGAAAATATGAATAGAAAATATAATAATACTCTATTTTATAAGAAAACCTACCATATATCTACATTATTATCCCATCTCTCTCTACATACCAATGACCTATTCATTAATCCCATCTCTCTTTATTAATCCCATCTCTCTTTATTAATCCCATCTCTCTTTATTAATCCCATCTCTCTTTATTAATCCCATCTCTCTTTATTAATCTCATCTCTCTTTATTAATCCCATCTCTCTTTATTAATCTCATCTCTCTTTATTAATCTCATCTCTCTTTATTAATCCCATCTCTCTTTATTAATCCCATCTCTCTTTATTAATCCCATCTCTCTTTATTAATCCCATCTCTCTTTATTAATCCCATCTCTCTTTATTAATCTCATCTCTCTTTATTAATCCCATCTCTCTTTATTAATCCCATCTCTCTTTATTAATCCCATCTCTCTTTATTAATCTCATCTCTCTTTATTAATCCCATCTCTCTTTATTAATCTCATCTCTCTTTATTAATCCCATCTCTCTTTATTAATCTCATCTCTCTTTATTAATCTCATCTCTCTTTATTAATCTCATCTCTCTTTATTAATCTCATCTCTCTTTATTAATCCCATCTCTCTTTATTAATCCCATCTCTCTTTATTAATCTCATCTCTCTTTATTAATCTCATCTCTCTTTATTAATCCCATCTGTCTTTATTAATCCCATCTCTCTTTATTAATCCCATCTCTCTTTATTAATCCCATCTCTCTTTATTAATCTCATCTGTCTTTATTAATCCCATCTCTCTTTATTAATCCCATCTCTCTTTATTAATCTCATCTCTCTTTATTAATCTCATCTCTCTTTATTAATCTCATCTCTCTTTATTAATCCCATCTCTCTTTATTAATCCCATCTCTCTTTATTAATCCCATCTCTCTTTATAATCCCATCTCTCTTTATTAATCCCATCTCTCTTTATTAATTACTCCCATCTCTCTTTATTAATCCCATCTTTCTTTATTAACCCTAAACCCCATCTCTTTATTAATCCCATCTCTCTTTATTAATCCCATCTCTCTGTATTAACCCCATCTCTTTATTAATCCCATCTCCTTAATAACCCATCATCATGTTCTGTATTAACAACTTTTGCCATTAAGTTCCATTAACCTATCTTTCTGCAAAACGTTCAAACTTCAAATCTTTGTATTTGCTGGTTGTGGTGCCAACATAAAGACATTGATCAGTAGATCAACTTTAATCAAATTAACTGTATTGTTTCTGAACTCACCATCCATTTATCTCGAGCAAACAAAACACTATTCAACATGGACTCATAAAATAAACAATATCCCATCCATTCACTTATGATGATGTCCACTTTCTCCACTGGCAATGTAACTTGTTCAATTTTTCCTCTGATAAGTGTTATTGCTAAAATAATATAAATATATAAAGTACATATTATTTTACGTCGCCCATGTTTTTAAGTATAAACATACCATACTTACACTTGTCCATATGATTGGCTTCTATAATGGTCTGGGCATGTTCAATTATTGAGGAAAAGTCAACCTAGTGAAATACAGATAAAAACTTGATTCAATTGTCATAAACCAAAGTCACCAATATTAATAGTCTGCCAGCCAACATCAGGAAAAGTGCTTGTAAAAACCTTTGATGGCATGTTAGAAGCAGGTAACTACCACAGATACTTTAGTATAATATTATATGGACTATAATCAAACTATTTAAGGGGGTTACCACACAAGATTTTAAGTTTTAATGTAAAAATTTGACAGTTTTCTACAGCCTGTGAGCGGCAATCGAATCCAATTCATCAATATTCATCGTTTCTTTGTGAAAATAGAAATGAACTGTCAAAAGACAATGTCGTCTGTCCGTTGGAACGGGCATAATAAAAAAAATCACGCGTATTTGTTCAGATGAATACACAATACACGAGTGTCCGTCACGGAACACCAAAGGTGCATGTTCGCCATAGACATACAAACATAAAGCCATATGGACCATAACCAAAACAGAGATGGAGCAGCCCAACCTGTTGGCCTTGTTGCAATGTCGGACAGTGATGATGACACTGACAGTGAAAATGATTCAGAATTCAAAGGATTCTAAATGGCAACTCTATAAAATCTACTAAGTGAAATACTTTATTTACGAAACTGAAATACTTTATATTTTAATGGGAAGTTTTATCTGGTTAGAGTTTGTGTTGACCAAATTTTTTTTCACCTTGGTTAGAGTTGTAAGTATGTTTATTTCAGTTAAAAATTTGGCCTAGGTAAAAAATAAATGGCCGACAATAGCCATGCAAATTAAAAGGCAATGTCCTAGGACATCAGAATATAGTCGTGAACATAATAGCGTCTTCCAATATGGCTTGCATGACGTCACATCGCTAACTGCCATTTACGACAACCTGTTGTTTACGACCACTTTTGCTTGACAACAGGGGTGGTCGTAAAACTCAGGTTCTACTGTAATTAATAATTTCACCCAAAACAGGAAATTATAATATGCATGTTCATTAACTGTAAACATTCCCAAATGAATTCAAGAAAACTTGTCGTTTAAGTTGTTTAACAGCGTTCATTGTATCCAATTTGAATATGAATAACTAAACATGAGCCATATAGTATAATAATATACAACATGTACTGTACTGTAACCAGTATTTTTACTGACTAAATGTCGAGCCGTACATGTACTGTATGTCAAAGTCCTAAAACACGAAAAATATTTGTGTTCAAAAAATTTAACTTACCCCATAGACATGTTTTGCACCAGCTTTGACAGCAAACATTGATAATATTCCAGTACCACAACCAACATCCAAAACAACTTTTCCTCGGAATAGATGCTTGTTTTGATACATTGCATTTCTGTAAGTCACTGTACGTACTTCATCTTTTAACATTTCCTGAGAAATTGAAAATATAATAATAAAAAAGTATTTTCTATGGATCATGTGTTGAATGTACATTTACTAAGAAACAAATGGTAGCATACTGTAATTTGCCTTTTATAAGCCTTTTATGGGATAATCATGGACAGTGGTCCCTGGTCAGTAACAGTGGTGTTTCGTGGAGGGGATAAGTCAACATTTTACCAACAAATGTTTACTAGATGTGGTAGAAACCGAGTTTTAGAAATTAATTGGCAACAACACATCACACATTCAATTTTATTATCTGATATAATATATTATTATATGACATTTTCGTGAGCGGTCCGGAACGTGAAATCCGGCAATTTGATTGGTTCCTGAGCGGTCCGGAATCTGCCGTTCCGGACCGCTGACAGAATTTTATAAACAAAATGAAAGTCATGTCATTATACGCAACAAGATGGATAATAATTTCATAACTACTCATTGTTGAAATATACCGTGAAGGTATGTTTGTTAGAAATTTTATAAGCTTTCATTTGATGTATAGCTCAGGTTTCCGCGTTATGTGAAACTTTTTAAAATGTCCAAAACGTTGTAACATTGTTCGTGATAATATAACATTTACTTCTCCCAGGTAATGTAGAATTTCAGGGTTTTTTTCAACTATACTTAACGCACAACCTTGAACAATATGTCAAACAAAAGCAAATGAAAAATGCTATTCGAGGTAGAAATTTTAGGAATCTAGCTAAACGGAAAGTACTTCAAAAATTGGAAAACATCTGCCATTTTGGTTTAGTTCGCAAGAAAGATGGTGGCGAATATGTAGAGTTTTCACAGAACGTTCACAACATTTGTGGTCATATAATAAACTACTTATTGACCTCGCTTGTTCGGTCTGTACTAGTGAAATATCGGACCTCCGTTTTCTGCACGGACCTCGGCTCGCTGCGCTCGCTCGGTCCGTACTAAAAACGTCGGTCCGATATTTCACTAGTACAGACCTCACGCTCGGTCAATAAGTAGTAAATAGTGACTGAGCTGCATTAGGCACAGTACATAATATATCAATTGAGCTCTCCATTGAGAGTGTCTCACTGGCAATCAATCAGAAGGTCACAGGTTCAATTCATTTTTTGCTGATGGTTTGTTACCCTCTCAATAAGCAAAATAATGCTGTGCAAGAAATTCAATGATTAAATGAATTCTAGGCTAGGCGTGCAATTACTTTTGGTTGCTGTTGCCCCTGTTTCAAAACAAATTTTGGCTACCATTTTGTGTGGGCAGCTCCTGGAATGTCGCAGGCCTGTGCGGGAAAGTGATTCGTTCCAAGGGAAGTTTAGGGCAGACATGCAAAAAATAGCATCTCCAGCAATCGATGATGGCTTTTCTTTGCAATTTGAATTGCATGGCTTACCAGCAATTTTTGCATGGCTGTGGGAAATACACACAAATTTTCCATCTCCGGGAAATAGGACTGTTAACTTAACTTATGGTTTGTCAGAACTATTTATTTGTGTTCAATACTAACACTATTTTTTTCTGCACATTGTTTGGAAAGTGATGTGCAACTGTTACTATTTTGGCCAAAAACGATTAAACCGTTAATTTGAACCCTGTTTGTTAAAGACAGTTGGAAACAAAGTAAGCAGTGGCCCATCCAACATAAAATCCCATTTTAATGCATTATGGGATAATTTCTTACATGGGATGCATTTTGAAACCAGAAATAAAGGTTAAAGGCCAATTAGGATTTATGTTAGATGTACATATACATTACCTCATGGATTCCTTTTATATGGTTATAAGAGAGCCAAAGTTACATAAAACAAAATAGAGAAAAATCATTTAATTAAAGATAATTAATAAGAACCTCCATTGTGATTTAATTACAGGTAAACAGTACAATCAGATCAGCAACATTTGACAAATATATCCGATTTTTTTACTGATATCGAACAATGCATGAAAAAATGGATTTGCTCAAATTTACAACTGCGCAAATAATGGAGCAAATGTATTCAAATTTTACATTTACTATAGGAGTAAACATGGTAAAATGCCACATTTACTTCATAATTATTTGCTCAAAAGTGAGCAAATGCGGCATTTACCAAGTTTACTCCTATGGTAAATGTAATATTTCAATAAATTTGCTCCATATTTGCGCATATTGTAAATTTGAGTAAATCCATTTTTTCATGCAGTATAAACTTTTGCAGTCGAATTTCAAAATTAATTTATGTTTTCAGCAAAAAACGAAAGTTGTCAATCACAATTAATATCCAACGTTCTACACATTTCAAAACACTTAAGCATAGTGTAGACACTTTGGGCCCTTTCTCGATATATGAGCAACCGAAATTTAAAATTATTATAACATCAACCCAAGTCAGTTTTAGGGTTAGGATTTGGGTTAGGATTAGGGTTAGCGATTGTTTGAATTTCGGTTTGTTCATATATCGAGAAAGCGCCAGACTTTGGACGTTGTAGTTCCATCGCATTTAATTTATTACATCTAATTAGATGAATTACATGAGTATGTTCAACGTAACTTTGATGTCTAAACTCTAAAGTGATTCTTTCCATGCACATGTTGAGTTAAATACTTAAATTTCCATTGAATTAAAGTCTGTCACATTTCTGTTGATTAAATGTGTCAAATCAAATGCGACAAAATAGCGACGTCTAAAGTATTTTAACTGTGCGTTATTTCCTGACAATACCGAAATTCAAAAATCAAAATGGCCTGTGGAAGTGGGAAGGTATTTTTTATTTTCACTGTAATTTATGTTCTCGATAGCTCCAGAAAAACAGCTCAAACTTTAGTTGCCATTTTACACTGTAGGCAGCTTCTGATAATTGCATGTGAAAATGGCTCATTCCCAGGACAGGCACACAAAAATGGAATCTACAACAATCAATGAAGGCTTTTCTTTACATTTTTCACCTAATCTAGATAGATATTGCACTGGTACAGGGAATTATATTGTAAAAATTGTATGTTCACAGGAAATTTCCCAGAGATGCTGGGAAATAGGACTACCTGTATACACAAACAAGGGTCTATATTATATAGGTTAACTTTAAAGATCACTAGCAAATACAGTATGTGCTAGTAGGTTTCATTCTAACTAGCAAAAATTTCAAAATCACTAGCAAAATTTTAAATCCCCTACAGTACCATAGTGTTCCGAAAGTTTAAAGAGCTCTCTGGGATCCTGACAAGGAAGGAAGTGTTGCTAAAGCTGAAGGGGAAGGTGTATGTGGCCTGTGTGAGGAGTGCTATGGTGTATGGAAGTGAGACGTGGGCCATGACTGTGGAGCTGAATAATAGACTGGAGAGGACAGAGATGCGGATGGTGCGGTAGATGTGTGGCGTATCGCTGAGGGATAGAGTGTCTAGCAAGGAGCTGAGGGAAAGAATGGGCATTGAATCGGTGTCTGACGTGGTAAAGAGGAGCCGATTAAGGTGGCTGGGACATGTGCTGCGGAAAGATGATGGTGACTGGGTGAAGAGGTGTATGTCGCTTGAGGTTGATGGTGCAAGAGGAAGAGGAAGGCCAAGGATGACATGGAGCCAGGTGGTGGAGAGGGATATGAGAGAGAATGGGCTGAAGAGGGAAGATGCTAATGATCGAGGAAAGTGGAGGAAACTGTCGTGGGGAACCACCGGCCAACCCCTGCGTAAGCGGGGAAAAGGGCCGTAAAATGTCTGTTGTTGTTTTTTGTTGTTAGTACCATAGTGTATACAATGTAAGTCGATTTCCTAGGAAATCCTAGGTGGTATTTATAATGTTTTTTGTTATGTTGTGTTTTGGTCATTTAGTTTTTCGTAAACCGTGACTGGCTGCTGGTTATAAGTCACAGCATTATAATCATATTCGTCACAATCTAAATATTTGATTGCGTAATAAAAGTGTGACAGGTCAATATGACTAGGGTAATGCAAATTTGGCTGGTCATATTAAAAATTTGTCCGGTCATTAACCGTTGACTGGCCGTTATTTTCAGCCTTGAATATTTTTATACTGTCAGAAATATAAAACTGTCAGTTAATTAGAACCATGACCATTATGATTATTTGCTCACAGTTTTCTTGCTTAATTCATACAGAACTTCCCAATGAATCATTATCATTTTCCAAATACACTTACCAAAATGAGCATAAGAATCAAAGTAATAATCAGCACTTGTCATTTCCCCTGGTTTCAGATCTTTCACATCTTTGTCCTTTTCCTCTGGCTTTGAATTATTCAATTTTTCACATTCTCCATTCATTTCTACTTCACCAGATGCCTCCTAAAGAAAGTAGTATTCATGATTAATGAATAAAAGCACGATCTCTGAAAGGTTAAATCAATAAAAACGGTAAAAACCAACCTCCAGTCGGGGGATCTTAAACTGAACTTCGACTTGTGACTCCATTTTCTAAACAAGCACACGTGCGGTGTTCTGAGCCAACTGATATATCAGCAGCGGCGTTAAACATACGGTAAAACGTCATGTCAGCTCTCGTAAAAGCGTAGATACCAAGTGAGCTCACTCCTTGCGCGTGTGTCACACGCCTCAGCACTAATTCTCACGGTTACACGTGTTTAAATAAAGTTTTTCATTAAATGTATAGAATCCCTCGGGAAAATTAAAATTAAAAATTGACCGTAAGTTTTTGAGTCAGTGAGTCGCGCGTATTCCTAGAGGCTTGCCGCAGTCTGGGGACGAGACTTTCATGCACGCGGAGGCCTAAAGAACGGGGGCTCAGCTCTGAGAAAGAGAGGAGGACTATGCAGTATAGGATAAAATGCGCTATTAAAATCATGTTTTAAAACTTTTAAAATTCATACAAAAATCGAAATATTTTAATTCGGCTTCGCGTCATCACTTGGCGATCGAGTGACCTATCATAAATGACCAAAATGAAAACGCGATTTATAAATTAAGGTATTAAAGGAGCAGTTTTGAAAAAGAATATTTTCTTACACGTAGCTAGAAAAAGGCAAAATACTGAAAATAGCATGAAACAACGTTGTTGATGTTCCTTGATCGGACGAATTGCCAAGTCTCACGGTTTTACCGTGAGACTCACGGTTTTAACCACAATGTCACGGTCTCACGATTTTCTACTCGATTCTCGATTCTCCAACCTGTTTTCAACCCGCCATCGCGGCTCGATTCTCACGGTAAAAGCAAGAAACTAAAAGGTTAAAAATCTCACAATTTTAAATTATATTAAATCCTCATCCTTTATTGGTGCGATTTCAATATTTAACGAGTTAACTTAACGACAAAATATTTAAATAAAATGGACGTAAATTGCATATTATTTTGCACACGTGCGGCTAAATCGAGAGTTGGCACCCTGGCCGCCATATTGAATTAATGGTGACTTATGGACTTATTAATGGCTGGAGAGTCTGGGGACGAGAATGATTGTTTGAAATATACGAATTTTGTCCGTCTTTAATCATTTTTATTGTATTTACACCTTAAAAATCGTGGAAAGACTCGAAAGAATTTTGTTCTTTGACAAATGCAACTTAAATAACTCATTTTCAGGCGAATATTGACAAAATAGTTTACTAAATATATTATTATTTACAAGTTAATAAATATTTAATTGTCACGGTTATTTCTGATATTAATTATCTGTTGGTTTTTGGTTTTGGAGTCAGGATGTCCTGTATATGTAAATGTAGAAAACTGTGGGGACGGGCTATATTAAATGCGTATCATATTGCAACACGCGCTGGACATGCAGTGTAAAGCTCATTAAAAGTATGAATAAAACACAGAAACAGGGAGTAAAGATGCGTATAATTGTATATAGTGCATAACATAACATGCGGGATAACCCTGTACGCTTTTCAACCTTTATATACGGTAAGATTTCAATATGGCGGCCAGGGTTGCCAACTCTCGATTTAGCCGCACGTATTTTGCACTACAGACGCCATTTTGAAGTTATGCGCGCGCACATAAAATGTTTTTGACCAGCTGGTTTATTGACCAGCTGTTGTGGTCTGGTGGTCACCACACATGTCTATGAGCTGGGAGACACAAGGGAGACACAGGTTCAAATCCTGGGTCAGACCTCCGCTCAGGGTCTTAAAATAATTGAGGAGAAAGTGCTGCCTTTGCAATAATATCAGCAAATGGTAAGACTTTCGGGTCTTCTCGGATAACGACCTTAAATCGTAGGCCCTCAGAACCCCTATCAATTGGGCTTCTAGCCTGTTGGGGTATTCCGTTCACCTAAGAGTGATAAATCTAATAAACTAATCTAAACTAAACAAACGCCAGTCTGATATTGATAATGACAATCAGCAAAACCTCAAAAACAACAAAAATATTATCTTGTATTATACTATTTGTTAAAACCTTGCTGTTACATGGGAAAAAATACAAAATATATTGTTACGTTGATATCTCACTATTTTTGCACTTTTCTCACTATTTTTTGGGAGAAAAAAATTGTTTTTTCTCACTGTTTTTGCTAACGAGATATATACAGTATGCCACGTTGCCATCCCAGAACTAGCCCGATGAACTACTGTACGACTCGAGCTCATGGTAAATTGTTAAATATTCTTGAAACAACTTAACACAATAACACAAAAGAAAGACAATAATGTTTATTTTATTAAGACAAATTGATCGAGCAAAACTCCATTCACATTAACATATTCAAATTCAATTTAGGGATTTATAATTATTAACATTATTATTTTTATGCTTTAAAAAGAAATTTAGAATCCAATTTTTCTGGAATTAAGAATGTCGAATAATTATATTACTCTTTTGTGCATAATAAAATTTTCAAACAACAGTTTTAAGACAATTTTTTTCAATGTAACTTTCGCTTAATTTACCGTGAAAAGAATAATTAAATCAAGATTGCTTTGGTAGCAATGCTAGCTTTTCTCTTCTTGGGTGGATTAAGAGTTTGACCACAATCTATAGGATCTTGACTGTCTGATATCATGAATTCCATGTCCTACAAAGCAGAAAATTACAAATTCAACTTTTGAAACTGGTTTAGGCATAGTTTAATAAATAGGGGTACACCGGATAGTTCTTTTTACTATCCGGCCGGATACCGGATATTTTCGTATACAAGGCTCAGTCCTTCTTCTCAGGTAGAATGATTGAATTGCCATATTTTAACTCGGTGGAGGCACTACGTTTTTTGGGCCCCCTCCCACAAAGTGACGACATATGTAGGAGTCCAGGGTATTTTCCGCAAGAAATGTTTTTAATTTAGGGTCTCTGAAATGGTATTTCCTGCATTTTGAGAGCACTTTCGAGTAAAATCTAAAGTATACAAATCACTTTTTTGTAGTGTATCCATTATTTTTAAGAAAATATTATTAATAATAGCAGGCTGATGGGCCCCCCTCGGCCCATGGGCCCCGGTGCGCCACACCGTTTGCACACCTGTAGTGCCGCCACTGCTTTAACTAGTTTCTGGGCAACAACCTGACCAATATTTGATTCGATCCATTGAAAATCACTAACCCAGCTTCAATTCAGGGTTTGAGCCTGCAGTTATACCAATAACAATGTTATAACTGCAGTCTCAAATAGTACTGTAGTTTGCAAGTATAAATAGTATTAAACTATTACAAATTGAAAATGAAATGATTAATCCAACTTGGTCTAACTGAAATGAACATGGGAACTAACTAAGATGGGTATAAATTTTTATATCCTGTTATATAGTTATTCTTTGTATTTTATTGTTAAACGTTTTATAATCAATGTATTAAAATATGTATTTAGATTAATATGTAAATTAGTGCTGAAAAGGGAGCAACTAATAAATATGTATGTATGTATAACTGTCAAGAAAGTCGGTTACAAACGTACACGTTTAAAACGTAAACATACGAAAAAAGTAGTATGGTGGTATAAATTAGTCGTGTTCTCCTTGACATACCTGATTTAATATTAATTATGTTATAAAATATGAAAACAATAACACAAGAGATCACCCTGAGACTCGTCCGTTATTATACTTTTATATTGTTTCTCAATGAATAGTTTAATATCACGAGCATTTACAGATTTTTAAAACCATAACGATTGCTCAGATATTGAGGGATATAAACCGCAAACAAATTTTGTGGCCCGAAAAATGGGCACCAGCGAGAATGTGAGCGCGCAATACATTACCCTCAAATAAACGCCCCCACGGCGTTTATTAAATTTTGAAATAATTTGATGCGGCGTTTATTAGAGGGAGGCGTAACGCGAGGTCAAGTTCTTTTATCGTTTTTACTTTTATTATTATTTTACTTTATTTAACTTTAACAATGCAGTTAAACTGAGTTGTTAACATCACTTCGACAATGAAGCCAGTCAACGTCTGTGGAAGAAGAAATTAAAAAGATTCCTTGTTTGTTTCCATTGTTGCACATAAAAATAAATAAATCTGTCAATTTTAGCATCCTTTTTCTTGCACTTTCTGTATTTTTTCTAATAAACGCCGCTCTGTGTGCGATGTTTATTAGAGGGAGGTGTTTATTAGAGGGAGGCGTTTATTAGAGGGAGGTGTTTATTAGAGGGAGGCGTTTATTAGAGGGACGCGTTTATTAGAGGGACGCGTTTATTAGAGGGAGGTGTTTATTAGAGGGAGGTGTTTATTAGAGGGAGGCGTTTATTAGAGGGAGACGTTTATTAGAGGGAGGCGTTTATTAGAGGGAGGCGTTTATTAGAGGGAGGTGTTTATTAGAGGGAGCTGTTTATTAGAGGGAGGCTTTATTAGAGGGAGGCGTTTATTAGAGGGAGGAGTTTATTAGAGGGAGGTGTTTATTAGAGGGAGGTGTTTATTAGAGGGACGCGTTTATTAGAGGGAGGTGTTTATTAGAGGGAGGTGTTTATTAGAGGGAGGTGTTTATTAGAGGGAGGCGTTTATTAGAGGGAGACGTTTATTAGAGGGAGGCGTTTATTAGAGGGAGGTGTTTATTAGAGGGAGGCGTTTATTAGAGGGAGACGTTTATTAGAGGCGTTTATTAGAGGGAGGTGTTTATTAGAGGGAGGTGTTTATTAGAGGGAGGCGTTTATTAGAGGGACGCGTTTATTAGAGGGACGCGTTTATTAGAGGGACGCGTTTATTAGAGGGAGCTGTTTATTAGAGGGACGCGTTTATTAGAGGGAGGCGTTTATTAGAGGGAGGAGTTTATTAGAGGGAGGCGTTTATTAGAGGGAGGCGTTTATTAGAAGGAGGCGTTTATTAGAGGGAGCTGTTTATTAGAGGGAGGAGTTTATTAGAGGGAATATGGTAGTCTTTAAAGAAATGCGGTTAGTTTCAGTGGGAGCAGTTATTTTCGGGGAGTGGTAATATAAGGAAGGGCGGTACAAAATATATTGTCAATGCAGTTAGGAACTGGTTCTATTATATCATTACAATAAATCAGTGTGTTTAAGCTAACAAGGGCTTCTTACTTTATCAACGGTAGAAATTACTCTTTTTCTCTTGCCACCAGTTTCATTTTTTTTTACCGTAATATCTTTTTCCTCTTGGGACACCTAAAAATGAAAATAATCCAGTCATGGTTTACGAGAGAAAATCAGGGCTGGCTACATTAATGGAGGTACTTTCATTATGTTACTTATGCAAAATTAATTTCTTAAGCTGCTTGGTATCGAATACACGATGTTGAGTCATGGCGTCGAATAACATTGCTTACCAAATTTCGCAATAATTTTGATCAACAAATGAATACACCTTCGGGTTTAAATCACGAAGTGATACCCGAGCATTTTAGATCCGATAAAACACGGCGAGCACTACGAGTTTCGTGTACTACAAACTCGGTTGCAGCTGCAAAACTCTGGAATTCATTACCAGAGAAAATTAAACCAGCTGTTGTGGTCTAGTGGTTACCACATATGTCTATGAGCAAAAAAATAATTGAGGAGAAAGTGCTGCCTTTGCAATAATACCAGCAAATGGTAATACATTCGGGTCTTCTCGGGATAACGACCTTAAATCGTAAGCCCTCAGAACCCTATCAATTGGGCGTCTATATACATGTAGCCTGTTGGGGGTATTCCCCGCTAATGACGCATCTGTTGAAGGAAATTTCCTTCAAAGTGGAAACACTGCTCAGGATTTTCTCTTTATGAATACGGAGGAATAATTGGAGAGTGTATTATTACTAAATAGTAAGCAGCCATGAAGTATTTATTATAGTGTGTGTATTATGCACCAAGTAGTTAAAGTGCCCCTGCGACGAAATATCACATTACGTTTCCTGGCATTTTTTGTCACAGAACATCATTTTAGGTTAATAAATGTTCGCATTTGCCAAATAAATGAACAACAAACATTCTATCACAAGAAATTTAACCTCCAAAGTCGGCCATATTTTGTGCGCCATTTCTCAAAACGTGTTCCAAACGAGCCCGCGATTCCACAGCAGAGTATGTGATTGTGACGTCAAAGACTCAACACGCGACAAAGCTTTATAGAAATTATACAACAAGTTACAATAGAAAGTTTTCCCCAAGTAGCTTTATATTCGTACACAACTAGCCAGGTATTGAGTCTTTGACGTCACTTTCTGTAATCGCAACCTACGTATAATCTCGTATAAAAACAGTCTGAAAAGGCGACTTCCAATGCTGGCAATTACTTGAAATATGTCAAAATTCGGGATACCAAAAATTTGATCACAGGGGCACTTTAAAAAAGTATTTAGTTCACTGCATGAATCAATAGCTGGTAATATAAAAGAAGAAACAGATCAATTAAACAAACCTTCGACGTTTCTGAACGGGTTCGATGTTTTCCAGATATGTCAATCTCTGAAGCTTTATCTACCATAGACTGAAGCTCCTTAAAAAGGGGAAGAAGAAATTTAATGCATGGTGCATACAACGTAATTCATAAGGATTAATTGTAGCAACTGAATTAACGAAAACGTATTAATAAAACAAAGATAAATGTTAGAATTAAATCCATGCATCCCGTTCAAAATATATCCAATAAGGCAGTTCAAAATATATACCATTTACATTTTGTGCTTTATAATACTGCAGAATAGTAAATGCTATTATAAAATAACAGGCCATCCAAATACGGAAATTTCCCGCCAAAAATTTCCTTAAGTTTTGCTGGTTGTTCTCAAATACCTAACGGTTTTTCCGTGTTTGGATACTGTTATCCAAACACTTGGGAAGTTGCTCGACTTTCGAAAAGCTAAAAACACTCGCCTAAAGGAACAAAACGATATTGCACTTTCTGTATTTTTTCTAACAAATGCCGCTCTGATGTGTGCGGCGTTTATTAGAGGGAGGAGTTTATTAGAGGGAGGAGTTTATTAGAGGGAGGATCAGTTTATTAGAGGGAGGAGTTTATTAGAGGGAGGAGTTTATTAGAGGGAGGATCAGTTTATTAGAGGGAGGAGTTTATTAGAGGGAGGATAAGTTTATTAGAGGGAGGAGTTTATTAGAGGCTATAGGTATTACTATCAAACCTTGTCAGTTTCGTCCATTTCTTTTTTCTCTCTTTCATTGTTATCTGTATTCTTGTTTTGACTATTCTCAGGTACAGAGCATGTTTTCTCTTCTTTCTTTGCGTTCAAATAGTTCTTTAGTTCCTCAATTGTAAACTTCTCTTTATTCACCAACTTCCCAAGACTAAAACAAACATTCTTTCAATTAATACTTTTAATCAGTTATAATTTAACACTGATTAACATAAGTTATATCATAGTCAATGGAGGTATGGTCTGGAAACTCAACGAAAGGCTTATCTTTTTGTTTGCCTTTATGCAAATTTATTGCACGGTGACGGTGACTGAATAGATTGTATTTTTGGTATAATGAAGCAATCATCCAATAGCAACGTTTCGGTTCAATCATTCAACGGTGCTGTTTAAATATTAATAAACCTAAAACAAAGGGTTTGTGATAATTCATGAGCTGAAAACAAAGGACCGAGACGGTGGTTTGAATATCGGAAATTACGTAAATTAAGCCAACTTTCACTTCGATTTTCTCTTAAAATACTGATTTGTTTGAGATGTAATATGAAGCACTCGGAAGAGTGTTTCATCAGGATATTCAAACACATGTTGTCCTGCACAACTTCACAATTGGATTAACGTACCGTTTTCCCTTAGCTGCCAACCTCAGAAATCCTTCCTTCTGCATTCGCTTCATCAATCCTTGAGCAACAGTTAGTTCCACTCCTTATTAAAAAGAGAAAAACGTTTATCAAGATGCGATTTGATTTTTTGGATAGTCCAAACTATTTTATAATAATAATAATAATAATAATAATAATAATAATAATAATAATAATAATAATAATAATAATAATAATAATAATAATAAATTATAAGCTAAAACCATCTGGATAGTTGATATGACCTGTCCCATGGAACGGAACCTGCTAGCCGCCTTTAGGGAGAAGATGGTTAAGTATTCCCAGTTGGCATTTGAAATAGGCGAGCAACGCCCAGGGTTTTGTACCTACATCCTTCCACTGGTTATTGGTAGTTTGGGTGGTGGAACGAAGATTCTTATTGAGGAAGTTCAGAAATTATTCAGTGACATAAAAGAAGTTCATTTTATCACCAGAGAGATGACTAAAATCGTCCTAATGGAAAGCGAGTCCATAGTTAGAAAGATTTTGAGTGGGTTAATTCAAAGACGTTAGTGACTGTTCACTTTTGATTGTATGTTTATCAAGCTTTGTTTATGTATATATATATATTAAGACGGCAATATTTGGCGTTTTATGAACTGGCTGGGAACCAAAATATGAGGTCCGGCTATCCTGTACAATAATAATAATAATAATAATAATAATAATAATAATAATAATGAGCACTAGTTTATCAGAGTGCTGCTATGTGTTTAATTTACCTTAATTATTATATTTACTAAATAGATACAGTAAGTTATGATTAGGCCCACGAAGGGCGCGAGTATTTACGACGATTTCCGACAATCTGAGTTGGGCAGTTGTAATTTCATGATTAAACCCCTCAATCAAGATCATCGTGACTATATCATCGTACTATATATACCGCTGACCGCGGTACCCACAAAAACGAAAGTTTCATTATTGTTATTTCCAATAAAAACTATTCAAAATGGGTAAATATTCAATAATTTAAAATAATTAATATTTAATGATTGATTTAAAATAATTCAAAACGCTGCATATACGTCCAATATAGTTAAAGTGCCCCTGCGACGAAATATCACATTACGTTTCCTGACATTTTTTGTTACAGAACATCATTTTAGGTTAATAAATGTTCGCATTTGCCAAAAAAAATGAACAACAAACATTCTATCGCAAGAAATTTAACCTCCAAAGTCGCCAAAATTTAATTTTGTCCGCCATTGCTCAAACCTTGTTCCAAACGAGCCCGCGATTCCACAGCAGAGTATGTGATTGTGACGCCAGAGACTCAACACGTGACATTATGGAAATTTACGACAAGTTACAATAGAAAGTTTTCCCCAAGTAGCTTTATATTCATACACAACTAGCCACGTGTTGAGTCTTTGACGTCACTTCCTCTAATCGCAACCTAAGCGTCCGGAACATGTTCGAGTAATGGCGGTCGTATAATCTCGTATAAAAACAGTCTGAAAAGGCGACTTCCCATACTCGTAATTGCTTGAAATTTGGCAAGTTAAGTAAGAACATCATGCTCTTTGCAAATATGTAAAAATTCGGGATACCAAAAATTTGATCACAGGGGCACTTTAACCATAAATAAAATTCAATAAAAAATAAATTTATTTAACGGGCTTCACAACACAATAACGTTGCCATTCACTTCAATAAAATACATAATCATTAAATTTTAAATACAACTCACTCAGTATCTATTGATAAACGAGTTATTGATTAATTACAACTGTAGTATTTTTCCTATATCTTACCAAGTCTTTTAGAAAATGTCGGAGCAGTAAGTCTTGTTGTTTTATCACATGCAACCAAAGCACGACGCCAAAGACATGTAGCCTGTCCAAGAAAAATAAATATCATTAATTTTTCACGATATTTCTAATCGTGTTGCTCTTACCTTTGTCACGAATAAACCTTGGTAGTCAATTTATCCCGGGCGTTCTTTGTCAGCGCCCGCAAGTAATCGTCTTCTGGACGATCCTTTTATTAGTATTAAGGTAGTACAGTAAAATCCCACGTATAAGAACCTAGTGGATTAAGAACCTACAGCCTGAAATTTGCCATTTAGACACCCATTTTTATAAGAGCCAATTCAGCCTGAAATTTGGAAAAGGTTCTTATTTGGTAGGCATGTAATAGTTATGGAATGAGAAATAAGACTGAAGGCTTGGCAGTGATTTATACAGTTCTTTGAAAATATAAGAACCTATTTAAGAACCTAAACAGGCTTATTTTGTCTTATGCATCAAATATCACGTAAGAACCTATTCACCCTGACCTGGAAAATAGTAGGTTCTTATACGCGGGATTTTACTGTATTGAAAACATTAGGCGGGGGGTTAGAAAACCCATTTGGAGGGGGAGTTGGGGTAAGGATCTAAGTTGTTTTGGGGTTAGCAGTTCTATGATGTATGTAATAGATAAGCACCGAGAACGAGGGATTTATGCGGCATACAGCCCCGAGGACGCGTAGCGCCCGAGGGCTGTATATCGCATAAATACCGACGTTCGAGGTGTTTATCTGACTTATTATTACATTGAGGAGGTTTCCAACAAAGTTTTGTCGATTTTGTCCACCTTGAACAAAGACTTTCCTAGTTTTTTCTTCGTTTCTTATCTTATTGGTATTCATAGGGATGTATGGCGCATACATCCTGCGGTACATCAAAGGAAACCGACTCAATGGAATAATAATTCATAATACAGGTTATGTCCGATCGTATGATAGCACCACAATCTCTCATTTCGTCCCACCTCTCGCGGGTACTAAAAAAGATCGTCCAGAAGACGATTGCTTGCGGGCGCTAACAAAGAACGCCCGGGATAAATTGACTAACATAAACTTACATATAAATTACGCATGGGAACCCCTATCCCCCCGTCTTGACCTACCCACATCAAACGATTTGTACCTACCCCTATTTCAAGGGGTTTGCTATAACCCGGGCGATGATCGAGGATTTTATGCTCATTCTGACAGTTATTCCTTGTCACTTCACTCTTGAAGGGATGATTACAGAAATCACATCGGAATTGAGCATCTCGCAACGCAGGATTATTTTGGCAGGGGGGCAGTAAAAATTCTGTGAAGTTTGTGTTCGCCGGGACGTCTCTAGGTGGGTCTGGGGGCATGCCCCCCCAGAAAAATTTAATTTTGAAAGCTCCAGAAGAGCATTTCCGGCTATTTTTGCGAGGAACATTCTGACAAAATTTATCTGTAAGGTCTGGTAATATTTAGACTTTTTTAAAGATAAGCAAGCCCATTGTTAACGAAATAGACAGAATGCCATGTGTCTGGTATGTTCTCTACTCCTATTACTTATCTAGTAAAGAGTACGTCTTGTAAGTTTAATATCAAAACAACCATGCAGACGCGGTTATTTATACCGCACGGTCGCCGGTTCGCTCTTGACGGAATCAAAATGGCAGCATGGCCAGCATATTAAGCATAAGTTGAAACCAAAATATGCATTTAATTCAAGACGAATTATTTATGTTTACGTCGCATTTCAGCACTCAAATTAAATAATTGTCTGAATACCTATAATAAATTGATAATCAACCTTATAAAAAAACATATCTTGGTTTTTTCTGGGGGGTCAGTTGCCCCTGCTGCCCCCCGCTATGTACGGCCCTGACGTCAATCACGTACAGATCCGATGACACAAGGATGAGGTATCGGCTAGCTCTAAGTCTTTGAAGGGTTGTCCTCTGTTTATAACTCAAAACTCCTCTTGGCGTCTTAAATTCAATTATAAATCCGGCATGGTGCTTGTGCAACATTGGGATAGGAATGTCTCGAGTTCCACCTTGCACCTTAACGCCCTAATGAACACCGCTTCCATTGGTTATCTTGCCTAATCAAACCAAGCCCTGGTATGATTAACGTTGCAGGGTAGTATCGACGCATGTACTCTACAATGCCCATAGATACTAGGAATAGTTAATACTAAAACTTCCCACGCTAGTCTCGCTTATGATCTGTGGAGACTGAGTGTAAGGCTGAAAGCTACGGTGAAAGCTTTTAGCGAAGACTTCTGAATTATATGCTTTGAAAATTTTCCCGAATTCCTTCATTTGAATTTCTCTGTTTTAACGTTTTTTCTCTCGTTCATAATATACAACTGGTTTTCTTCCATGCCCCGATAGGTCCCGGTTCTCCTTATTGACGGTAGGATCTCACCGACTAAGACCCATCTCTAGAATCTTTAAAAACTAATTTCAAACTACCGCTGATGTTGACGAAATTCGCTCTTTCAGAAAATGTCATAAAAATTAAATTATGAAGAATTCAAGGAGTTTCAGCACTTCTTCGTTAATTCAAGGACTTTAACATATATGATAGTGATATGTTGGCAATAAGTGATAAAATATGTTGGCAATAAGTGATATATGCATATGTTGCTGTACTTGAATTTGGGAAAAATATTCAAGGACTTTCAAGGATATTCAAGTTCTGTACGAATCCTGTAACTAGGCACAGATCTACATTAGTTATATACGGAAAAGAACAGTGTTGAAAATGTGTGCCTAGACTGTCCTGACTATGTGTCTCAATAGCTCCAGTGGTCTAGATAATTTGTTCCTTCAAAAACGATTGCTGCTTAGAACAGATATCATGAAGCACTACCAAGATAAATCTGAAAACGTGCACGACAAACAATCAGCTCTCTCTAACATACAACTCTGTAAATTCAAATAATTGTTAATGAAGATATTTGATGATGATGATAATGTCGATGATGATGATGACATAGATGATGACATAGATAATGATGATGTAGATGATGATGATATAGATGATGATGTAGTGTAAATAATGATGATGTAGAGGATGACAATGTAGATATAAATGATGTAGATGATGCTGATCATAGATGTAGTGTAGATAATGATGTCGATGATGTAGATGATGTCGATGATCATGATGTCAATGATCATGATGTAGATGATGATGATGTAGATGATGATGTAGACAATGATGATGTAAATGATGATGATATATAGATGATGATGTAGTGTAGATAATGATGATGATGTAGACATTGATGTAGACAATGATGATGAAGATGATAATGATGATGTAGACAATGATGATGTAGATGATGATGATATAGATGATGATGATATAGATGATGACGATGTAGTGTATAGATAATGATGATGATGATGTAGATGATGATGTAGACAATGATGATGTAGATGATGATATATAGATGATGATGATATAGATGATGATGATGTAGTGTATAGATAATGATGATGATGATGTAGATGATAACGTAGATAATTATGATGTAGATGATGATGAAGTGTAGATAATGATGTAGATGGTGATAATAATGTAGATGATGTAGTGTAGATGATGATAATGTAGATGATGATGATAATTAATTTTTTTGTTAATCATTTTGATTAATTTTCATGTTACCCTAGTGAGGATGATTCTGAAATATTACAACAAACCTGCAAGGTTATTGGGTCCATTGCTGATAAAGTTTCATCAGTGCATTTCTTATTTTTATCTTTCTAAAAAGATTCAAAATGGTTTAGTAAAACCTAGTAAAATAATGATCATATTAATAGACAGTACAACAGACATTTGTCTTTACAAATTGTTTAGCTTGAACGTGGCCGAATCGAAGGTATGCGAAAGGCGCCGCAGGCTGCCACCATCTGACCACGAAGCACAGCTAAGATCTAAACGTCGATTTTACTGAGGGAGGAAAACCGGAGACCCCAGAGGAAAACACTGAAAGCACGGGAAAGATCAACTAATAACTCTACTCACATGAGTTCCAAGTTCGCGAATCAACACGATCAGTTATTCCCAGATGGTCATCCATCCGAGTACTAACCCCGTCCGACCGGGCTTGACTTAGAGGCGAGTGGCAGCGGCCTTAATAGCACACGTCACCCATGCAAAGGTTTGAAAATAACAAAATAACATTGTCATTCACATCATGGACTAGAAGCCTCTTTTCAGTCATTGCAAGAACTTGCTAACAGGTCAATTGCAAGTGGGGCAGCATCATATCCAATGGCCCTGAGCTCCACAATCAAGATAGGCCTGAGACAAGATTCTGTAAGCTTCCTTTTTAGGGGGTGTTTATATGGAGGAGGGCTAGCCCTCTTTGGCGAGATGAATTTCATCCCTTGTTTACATGAGAATTTCTAGCCCTCCTAACCGAGCTGGCTACGCGAGATCTCGGTTTGTCAATAGCGAGATCTCGCCTAGCAGGGCTGGCCCTCTTGTCAAGTAAACGCAAACAAATTTTTACAAGGAATTACGCTGAGACGCGAAGGACATATCATACGAAACATCGTCCATTAATATACGTAAGTACAAAGTGCCTATGCAATGAAAATTTCAGTTGTAAAATAACTCTTTTAATTGAAAGAACTCTTGAAACTATAAAGACTAACCATTTACAACTTTTTCATATCTCACTTCACTCTTGAGATATTAAGATTTGTTTAATATGTAAATGATCATACTTATGACATCACAATGCACAATGATTTATTGAAAAATTCTGCATATCTTTACCATTATCACATGGCATCGTTTGATGATTTGCATATTTGATGTCATTGGATACATCCACGCACGTGCACTTGCATTTCAAGTGATTTCATTACATAATCTCAAGAATATATAAGCGTTTTCAATAAGTTATTATGCATTGTGATGTCATAAGTATGATCATTTACATATTAAACAAATCTTAATATCTCAAGAGTGTAGTGAGATATGAAAAAGTTGTAAATGGTTAGTGTTTATAGTTTCAAGAGTTCTTTCAAATAAAAGAGTCATAGGCACTTTAAGTATTTTTCGACACATTGAAGTTCTCTTATTTTTCCTTTTCATTTTATATCCAGTTCTTTTGAGAACGTAGCAGCTTTCATATTTATTCTAACAAACCAACCTTTGCACAGTAAACACAAATATGTAATACTGGACAGTCTTCTTCAGTTAAACAACGATAACAACAAGCATGTTGCCAGGTATCACAAATACCACATAAAATCATCAGACCATCATCCTGAAGAGGAGAAAAAATAGATAATTATTCATTCTCTAATAATGGTTCTGTTCTATGTTTCGTGAAATAAATATTTAAAGTAACGGGCTGTTTATATGAGTTGGGCTAAACCTGGCTGAGTAGTGTCACAAAAATCTTTCCTCAACTCAAAAATATCGTTTGAATTAAACCAAGAAGGGGGGTTTACTGTCTATAGTAGCCGTGAAAAGAACTTTGTTAATCAGCCTGGCTAACCAAGGCTCATATAAACAGCTCCTAAATCCAAGACTTCATAATGTAATGAGAAAATTACTCGAATATGATTAGCTAACGAGGAGAGCATTTTTTAAAAATTCAGGGAAAAATTACTTGTGCCCGATTGGTGGAGACGCCAGCGGGAAACACTTGCGTTTTTGTGTAGAAATATTAAAATAAAAACAATGGCTTCTCGGTTTGTTTAAGGACAATCAGGTAATACAACAACTGAAACTTTAAGTTAAAATTTGAACACCAGGAAGAGTACAACTTTATGGATTGATTATTGTATAGTTGTTTTTCAATGTTCTTCACGTGCGTAGCTAATTTAATTATGAATAAATTTTGCCCTCTATATGATTAACAGGTAATCACATGGTTCTTTGTAAAATTAAGGTTTAATTTCACTTGTGTTTTGAAAGTTTCACAAATTTTGTGAAAATTTGAATATTTAATTCCTTGTACATAAACATGGCTATTTTGGCCGCCATTATGGACGAAATTGCGGCGCACGCGCAATCTTGCTTTTCCGCAATTTCTGGCCATGATTTTATGATACGGGTATCTAGTACGTATTCCTTACAAGGAGGCGCAAATAGAAGGCATTGACGAGCAAATAGAGTGAATTAACGCGCAAATAGCTGACACGTTGCACCCTCGTACCAGCCCCGTAGTTAATTGGATTGTAACCAACCACAAAACAACAAAGGTCCTAACCCTAACCCGCCGGCTGTGTTTTCAGATCATCCCTATCGATTTTATCTCTCGGACCCCCCTCCCGCCCCGTTCAATGTTGAAATTTTCCAAATTTTTACTCATCTATGTTTCTACATACAACATTGATCGGGGGGAGGGGGGGGGGGTGGAATTCCAATATGTAATGTAACATTTTTGTCCGCGTGCGAAGTAGGGCGTGTCCCTAATCCCAAAAATTGTAGAGGTGGCCCAAGGACTTTGGCCAGGATTGTAGTCCCAACGACATCCACTCCCCTTTTGGGGAGCTAGATTAGTAGAAGAGTGAGACAGACTATAAGCATGTGGGATTATAAATTGACTGTTGGACGTATGCGTGTTACATGTACATGACTCAGTAACGTGTTAACAAGCCCACATCCAGTGGGCTGGCGAGGGCAATGTCATCTGCTCGTCAATGCCTTGTATTTGCTCGTTTAAATGTTGTAAACGATGACTTACGCCATTGTATCCGCACGAGCATAAGACCTTAACTTCATCGGATTTTGGTACTTCTTGATCATCTACAGGAGTAACTGGAGTAGTACGAGTATTGACACCTGTAGCAGTCTCACAATTGCCTGTTAAAAAATAACATACAATATATTTACTACCGTTTACTATATTAACTATATTTACTACGAGATGGAGAGAATGTTATGTTGATGGAGCTGTATGTAAAAGCCGCGCGGGTGACTGAATTTTGCTATTTGGGTGACATAATAAGCGCCGGTGTTGCAGCGAATGCAGCAATGGTGACAAGGACTAGAAATGGATTGGAAATGTTTAGAGAGCTGGAACCCGTACTGAATGCAAGAAGCATATCATTGAATTTGAAGGGGGTGTATGTGGAGGGGGGGGGGAGGTATGTGGCATACGTGTATGTATTGCGATGATTTATGGTGGGGAAACATGGACGATGAGAGGTGAATTAGATGATTTGATAGAACATGATTTGATAGAACATGATTTGATAGAACATGATTTGATAGAACGGACAGAGATGAGAATGATGATGTGGACGAGTGATGTATCCCTGAAGGAGCACAGGGAGGTATTGAGAGGATAGGTGAGGTATATATCCAAAACACTGCCTAACACAGTACTCTACTTTTTTACTACAATAATTGTTCATTACTTTCACATTTACGATACACGTATAATCTTACCATGAGGTACGCTGGGACTTTCTGTGGGAACTGTGTTGCATTCCATTTGTTCTTCTAGAAAAGAGTTAACAACTTTTCTAAGAGTTAACAATCTCTCTCATTCCTCACACATACAGTAGTGGAAAATTATTTACTAAAATATTAGCAATTTCAAGTTCTTTCAAGTTTATTTAATTAGTATATTTTATTTTAGCCTGTAATATGTTTTTGGCATAGACCAGGATATAATACAACGAGATCAAACATTTGAATCGATATGGCGCTTCACCAATCACCCCAATTGGCGGCCGAACTACAGGGAAACTAAAATGGCAAATATTTGATTGATTGACAGGGGGGCGCAATGTTAGTGTACCTATATACACCAACATAGCAGCAGTACACCAACATAGCAGCAGTATACCAACATAGCAGCAGTACACCAACATAGCAGCAGTACACCAACATAGCAGCAGTACACCAACATAGCAGCAGTACACCAACATAGCAGCAGTACACCAACATAGCAGCAGTACACCAACATAGCAGCAGTACACCAACATAGCAGCAGTACACCAACATAGCAGCAGTACACCAACATAGCAGCAGTACACCAACATAGCAGCAGTACACCAACATAGCAGCAGTACACCAACATAGCAGCAGTACACCAACATAGCAGCAGTACACCAACATAGCAGCAGTACACCAACATAGCATGCAGTACACCAACATAGCAGCAGTACACCAACATAGCAGCAGTACACCAACATAGCAGCAGTACACCAACATAGCAGCAGTACACCAACATAGCAGCAGTACACCAACATAGCAGCAGTACACCAACATAGCAGCAGTACACCAACATAGCAGCAGTACACCAACATAGCAGTAGTACACCAATATAGCAGCAGTACACCAACATAGCAGCAGTACACCAATATAGCAGCAGTACACCAACATAGCAGCAGTACACCAACATAGCAGCAGTACACCAACATAGCAGCAGTACACCAACATAGCAGCAGTACACCAACATAGCAGCAGTACACCAATATAGCAGTAGTACACCAACATAGCAGCAGTACACCAACATAGCAGCAGCACACCAACATAGCAGCAGTACACCAACATAGCAGCAGTACACCAACATAGCAGCAGTACACCAACATAGCAGCAGTACACCAACATAGCAGCAAAAATAGGAACAAATAAAGACAATTTGTTTTAATCAAAATGATAATTACTATACTTCTAAAACTTGAACAAGCCTGAAACATGGAATTGTGTATTGCCTGCACGTCTGTAGTGTTGAGAAGACCCGATTGTTGTACCCGATTGCTGGTACAGTGTATTATTGCGAAGGCAGCACTTTATCATCAATTATTTTTAAGATGCAAGATATGAACCTGTGTCTCCTAGCTCATAGATATGTGTGGTAAGTTGGTAACCACTAGACCACAACAGCTTAGATAATTTAATTAACTCGTATGTTTTACCATTTGTTATTTTATTAGAATCAACTTTCTCTTTCTTTCTTCTCATTTGACTTATATTATTCACAGTTGACTCTTCTTCTTCCTCCTCAAATGCATAAGGATTGTCGTCTTCTTCATTCACCTAAAATAAACAATCAGAAAATAAAGGGAAAAAATACAGTCATAGCGTATCCAGGCAATGGTCGGCGTTAGATCATATAGAGTTAACGTACAGTCCGCGTCTTTGAGACGATGTTTTTTAGTATAACTATAGAAAATACAGTCGGGGGTTAGGAAGACGCTTAAGGCGGGGGGGGGGTTAGAAAACTCATTAGGCGGGGGCTTAGGGTTAGTGGTTTTTTGCATGGTTAAGTAGCACTATGGTTATACCAAAGACGCGGCTGTACGTTAAATTATGGCCGCTGTCAGAGTATAAACCTTTAAGCCCCACTATAAACAGAAATTCTCCTTAGTGGTCTCCAAACATTTATTATAGTACTAGAAGGGGCGTCGCTCCCCCCAAAGTTTTTAAAAACCGGGGAAAGTCGCGCAAAAATGGACAATAGAAGTATTAAATTCGGGCAAACTATGATATGGTAAAGTAGGACTTTATACTAAATTGTGAGATTGCAGTGTTTATGAAACGATAATTGAGGTGACTTTTTTATTGATTTATTGAGAGAACTCCTCAAACGATAAAGAATGGCGTTTGTAGTTCTTTAATATCTTATCTCATTCTCGAGTTATTCAAGATTGTGTAATATCACCTATGACGTCACTAGTTGTACCCACCATTATGATGAATCAGAAAATGAAGAATATCTTCAAAAATATTGAGCAATAATTAATATTGCTTGAAACTTTACACAAGTATACAGGTCACTAAATTGAATATCACCAACGTCAACTTTATTGTTACCATAGCAATATATATTAGTTCCCAGACCTTTCATCCTGCAGCAAACGTTTTCTATTTTCTACCATGCCCTACAAAGATTTTGACTCGAAGTTGCTCTGTTTTGTTGGCAATACTATTGAAAATATACCTCACTGATCAACAGTTAAATATTGGTTTAGAAAAGGCAGAATATAAACAAGTTTATGAGAGGAATAAAGGAGTCTGGGAACTAATCTGTTACCATGGCAACGATAAAGTTTACGTGGGTTATTCAATCTAGTGACCTGTATACTTGTGCAAAGTTTCAAGGAATTTTGTTCGATATTTTTGAAGATATGCTTCATTTTCTGATTTGTCATAATGGTGGGTACAACTAGTGATGTCATAGGTCATATTACACATGGAAGCTACAAAAGGCATTCTTTATCGTTTGAGGAGCTCTTTCAAATAAATCAATAAAAAAGTCATCTCAATTTTCGTTTCATAAACACTTTAAAGATAGAACGTATATGGCAACATTTGTGGTTGTTATGTCTTAATGTGCATCCAATAAAATTCGGGCAATTTTATAATAAATATAATAAATTGAACTGAACACCCCCCAATCAAAGTGGGTTCGCTACGCTCCTGAGTACTAGTTGGGAGAAGTTGTTTTAAAATCACGTTATAGTTTATCTTTGATGATTATTTTCTTTATTCTCATTACTTCTATGTTTCATGGTTAACCATTGATATTATTGAGAGAAGTTGAATACTGATCACTCTTGGGGTATAAAGGGTTAAACAACAAACGAATGGGAAACTTTGTTTGTTTCTTTGACTTTCTATTTACGAATCAATGAAATTCACAATTATAATGCTGAACGTTCTAGACAATTCGCTGTTCCTTTCTGTAGAACAAAAATCAGACAATTTTCTGTAATTTATCAGGGTCCTGTATTTTTTAATTATCTAAACGTAGACATCCAAGAAGCTTCGACGGTTAATTCGTTTCTATCTAAGCTTAAAATTCACTCTCGTTTATGAAAATTTAATATATTATGCATTTGTTTATTTACTTATTAATGTAATACTCATATTGTAAAGTTAAATTATCAGTTATTTATTCTTTTTCATGTATATATATATATTTCTCTCTAGCTACTCCTACTCTTGTATTAAGTTTATTTAAATATGGTAGCCCAATGCCATATAAGCCTCTTTTGGTTTCTTTTGAGCTTCCTCGCCATTTGTATTACTCTGTTTTTTTTTTCTTGTTTTGTATTTTATATTTATTGGCAAATATAAAAAAATACTGTTGCAAAAAAATACTGTTACAAGCCTTGTTTCCGTGCTGGCAGCCATCTTTATGAAAAGAGGTGTCCGGCGCTAACAGGGGTTCAACTATGTATCTGTAAAATAACTATAGTTCACCTACTTTATTCGTTTTTGTCTTTTGATGAGAAGCGAGTTCTTTTTTTGACACAACTTTTGCATCCTCTTCATTATCAAGGTACGACATAGGATCTGTTTCATTATCTTCATTCTCTTCTTCGCAAGCATCCTCTTCCATGTTCATAGCTTCATTAGCAGACTCTAATTGATGAAGCTCACTCTGAACACGAAGACCAACCCTAAACATTCATTGATTGAGTAAGACTCTTAACACAACTTCAATGGAAGGAAAGGGACGAGAAGGGAATTGGACAAGAACAGAAAGCAGTTTCGTACACTTTTAAGTGATTGTTTTCACGTAAAAAAAATTTTCACCTTAAAGGATTACTTTTTTGACGAAGTTGCATTGAAATAATAAAATACTCAATTATTTATAACAGAATTCATGGAAACAGTACCTATAGTATATCAGTGAGATGCTGCTACAACAAATTACCTTTAGAACTTCGCAAGAAAGGACCCCTGTTTTTTACTTCTAAGAATGCCTTGAAAAAATGTTTTCTAGATAGCTCAAATTTCAAATTTCTAGCTAGATCTTATAAGTAAATAATAAATATTTTTACTGAAGTGTAATATATTTAGCGAGGGCTAGTAGTTTTTCGGTTTTATAACACTTGAATGGAATGAAAGGAACGAGAAGGGAATTGGGTAAGAACGAAAAGCAGGTTTCGCACACTTTTAGGTGATTTTTTCACTTTTGTGATTTTTGAGGACCACTATCCGCAAATCCAGTACTTTTCCCCGCAAAACCAGTTGCTGTTGTATCTATGCTAATACATAGTTTGCTAAAAACATAAGGAAAGGAACGGAAAACGAACGTAAAGGAGCGAAAGGGAATGGAAAGGAACGAAAGGGAACGGAAAGGAACGAAAGAGAACTTAAAACGGAACGGAGCGTAAAAGGAATGGAACGAAACAAAGGGGAACGGAAAGGAACAAAAGGGAACGGAAAGGAACAAAAGGGAACGGAAAGGAACGAAAGAGAACGGAAAGGAAACGGAACGTAAAAGGAATGGAACGGAACAAAAGGAACGGGAAAAGATAGGAAAGGAACGGATATTGAAAGGAAACCGAACGGAGCGTAAAAGGAATGGAACGGAACAAAAGGTAACGGAAAAAGAAGGGAAAGGAATGGAAAGGAACAAAAGGGAACGCAAAGGAACAAAGGGGAACGGAAAGGAACAAAATGGAACGGGAAAAGAAGGAAAGGAACGGATATTGAAAGAAAACCGAACGGAGCGTAAAAGGAATGGAACGGAACAAAAGGGAACGGGAACGGAAAAGAAGGAAAGGAACGGATATTGAAAGAAAACCGAACGGAGCGTAAAAGGAATGGAACGGAACAAAAGGGAACGGAAAGGAACAAAAGGGAACGGAAAAGAAGGAGAGGAACGGATATTGAAATAAAACCGAACGGAGCGTAAAAGGAATGGAACGGAACAAAAGGGAACGGGAAAAGAAGGAGAGGAACGGATATTGAAATAAAACCGAACGGAGCGTAAAAGGAATGGAACGGAACAAAAGGGAACGGAAAGGAACAAAAGGGAACGGAAAAGAAGGAAAGGAACGGATATTGAAAGAAAACCGAACAAAATTAAAGGGAACAAAATTAAAGGAACAAAATTAAAGGGAACGCGAAAAGAAGGGAAAGGATATTGAAAGGAAAGGGAAATAGAACGGAAACTAAGGAAAAGCAAGTAATACTAGCTATTAGTATAAATTTACAAGTTTCTATAAGAAATCCTCAATTTTCATTGGCTATTGCAGGAGTTACATTTAACAATTAGTGACTGTGTCGAAACAATGCAAATTTGATCGAATGATATTTACAGAGCCACGAAGCGGCGAGGTAAATATAACGATAATCACCAAGACTGATTGTTTTAGTGTAATTTCAGTCCTGAACTGAATATCCAATTGTGACGTTTTAAACAGACAGTTTAAACTGTGTTAGATATAATTTGTAAATCCAATGCTCGATGTTTTCTTCACGCTTGACAGCTTTCAAAAACAAACTAACGATCAAAACTGACGTAAAATACAAATAATTATGCGGATAAACAACTTCCTCGTTTTAGACAGTTCTATCTTGAGAGAAATCTGATGTATACCTCTTTATGTTAAGTTTTTGAGCCCTTTCGACGATTTATTAGTTATCATAGAATAGTCGCCATTTTGAAAAAAAATCGATTCCGAGAGGGGACTGGAATGAATAAACTCAGTCTTGTTACAAAAAACACTTTCCATTATGATTTCTAGTGATGTCATAGTCACCGCGCTACGCGCTTACTGGCCAGTCAGCCAATCAGAACTCGTTTAAGGTCAGAAATTATACTAACCGCTGTTAGTACCTACGCGGTGACTATCACTTTACTAGAAATCATACTTGAAAAAGTGTTTTTACCAGACTATTTTTATTCGTTCCAGTCCCCTCTCGGAATCATCATTTTGATGCATGGTTTCTAAAATATGACGAATTTTTTTTCAAAATGGCGACTATATTATTATAACTAAAAAATCGTCGAAATGGCTCGAAAACTTAGCATAAAGACTTGTATATATCAGATTTCTCTCCAGATAGAACTGTCTAAGAGTAAGGAAGTTGTTTATCGTATAATTATTTGTATTTTTACGTCCGTTTTGATCGTTAGTGTGTTTTTGAAAGCTGTCAAGCGTGAAGAAAACATGAGCATAACACAGTTCAAACTGTCTAATTGAATATTCAGTTCAAGCCTGAAATTATACTAAAACAATTAGTCACCTCAGTCTCGGTGATTATCGTTATATTTACCTCGCCGCTACGCGGTACGGTAAATATTCAACGATAGTCACCTCGACTTCAGTGACTAATTGTTAAATAGAAACCTCTGCGATAGAAGTTCGCGTGTTTTCGAAAGAATATTTACAATTTTTCATGATAAACGAGAAAAAATATTTCTTGGGTTATAAACTTGTCAATTTATACTAAAACAATTAGACAACTCGCCCTTGTTTTCTATAGTTATAGTTATCTCTGCTCTGCCTAGAAAACGAGGGCGAGTTAATTGTCTAATTGTTAAATCTAAGTTAAACAGCATCAACTTACAAATGAAATGGCTGTTGTATGTATTATCCAAAGAGTTTTAAAACATAGAAAAAGAAACAAATCGTGTTAAAAACATTTAAGGGAACTTCAAAACAAAGAATTAAACAAGTATAACAATAAGCTTGTTCTTCAGGGGTTAAAAAACGTACGATGTCGTACACTGACTACAGCTGATTCATGTTTCCTTCACAGACAACGAACAATAAACGTTCGCCGCCACCATCTTTAATATTTTTCGGCATTTTTACATAGAGCCTTTTCTGTATGTGCACCAAATCTTGGATAGGGAGACTGGGTCTAAAGTGAAATTATTGTTGGCTTCGACGTTTTTGGCCGTACTTCGGGAGAAAAAGAAAAGTGGTTCAAGAACCAGCTGAAAAAATGATGGAGCAATAAATACAATAGAGAACATGGGTAAAACTGGTTTAGAAATCGTACGTCAACATCGATGAAGCGTTACAGAGCGTACAACCTCGTACTGTGTTTCTGAGACATTTTTTAACCCCTGTTCTTAAAGAAAAATAATTTAGATTCCTGTACCGTTGAAACATCGCCAACCGCCACCTTAAATGGCTCATCTGTAAATTTTGGTCCCAGGTAATCTGTGTCCTAGACAATGATTGTGTTTAATATATATTAAATAAACAATACGTTATAAACTGGATTATTATAATAATGGCTGAGATTGTTTTCTGGTCCGTACACCAAATAATGCACGCTGACTGGTTGTTGAGACTGAAGTCCGGAATCTTATACGCTGCGAGGGGCATACGCTTTTTTCGCCTCTTTAGGTTTTCGCGGCAAAATTGGAGTTTTTACCTCTGTCTGTCTGTCTGTCTGTCTGTCTGTCTGTCTGTCTGTCTGTCTGTCTGTCTGTCTGTCTGTCTGTCTGTCTGTCTATCTGTCTGTCTGTCTGTCTGTCTGTCTGTCTGTCTGTCTGTCTGTCTGTAGCAGGATATCTCAAAAATGAATGAACAGATTTTCATGAAAGTTTGCAGATGGTCATATGCCAAGGACGAATCCATTTAAATTTTGGTTAAATTTGGATGACAATTGGATGAAATGTTGATAAAAATCTAAAATTGATAAAAATGGTAAGTTATTGGCCTAGTGCAACCCACTGGCGAAGGTATACAGTCTCTGAGTACCTTCTAGTTATTTAATATATTGGTTTTGAGTCTCAAATTAAGTCTTTTCCAGCAGAGATTATATAGTGTCTTGGTAATTCTGAAACTATTTTTTCGCCTGCCTCTAATAGAGTATATTATTTAGGAAAATGTATTCAATTGGTATAATAACAAAGAAGATCCATAAAAATGTAATTTGTACCACGATTAATTTTTGACTACCTTAAATCCTGGTGGTTGGTAGTCACTTGGGGTAACTAAAACAGATTGAATTCAAATTATAGTGACGTCATTTGCGATCAGAGAAAAAGAATGAATGAAAATAGAAAGCATCAATGAGATTACTTTACAAGCTTATAATCCTCACTACATATTTCTCTAATTAAAAACTATTTCACCACTTTTCAGACTTTTTGCATACATACACTAGTCAATAAAAATATCATTATTCATAGAAATTAACATACCATCATCATAATAGAGTATCTTCATCGTCATCATTACATCGTCTGTACATAGAAATCAACACCATAAAAGATAGATATTTTTATTAATCTATTGTATTATTGAATACTTTTGAATGGTGTCGCATTGTAGGGACATTCATTGAGATTCTACAAATATTCTTAGCCAATGAGAACGCTCTATATCTGCACTTGTTAAAGGGATACTCCAGCCAAAATAAAAATGTTGTTCATATGAAAGATCTTACTGACTTTAGTTTATTTCCAGCATTCCTATCAATTTAGTTAAGAAGATATGGCTAGTTGAAGTTTGACGCCATATTGGTTTTGAAAATATGACGTTATCGGCAGTGGAGTTGTTTTGATGGCGATCACATAGTGATAGCTGTTGTGAGTGCTCTTTGGACGAAAATTAGTTGAAATAAACTATTTAGTTCCTCATGCAGGAAAGTAAAGGAGGTTCTTAGGCAAAATATGAGTGATCTTTTGACGAAAATTAGTCGAAATAAACTATTTAGTTCCTCATGCAGGAAAGTAGAGGAGCTTCTTAGGCATAATACGAGATAGAATCACTCGGTGACGTCATATTTGAGAAACAAATATGGCGTCGAAATTGAAAAAACTCTCCAACTTCAACTAGCCATATCTTCTTAACTAAATTGATAGGAATTCTGAAACTTTGGAAATAAACTAAAGTCAGTAAGATCTTTCATATGAACTAAGTATTCTTGCCTTGCTCTTTTTTTATAACCTAACCTACTTTATACAATGACATCTCACACATACCTGGTAGTGACTTTAGTGTTTGAGTTAAAAGAACAAGTGTCCTGTACAAATACAAATATAGATTTAATCTATTAACAATCATCATGGCCCAGTTGTTCAAAACATAGTCAACCAAGATATGTTTCTGCAAACTTCAAAGCGGTTAACATTGTTAAACAAATGAGCTGCGATTTATGTTGGACGGTTGTTTTAGGTTTATTAATATTTAAACAGCACGGTTGAACAATTGAACCCAAACGTTGCTATTGGATGATTGCTTCATTATACCAAAAATACAATGTGTTCAGTAACCGTCACCGTTCACAAATTTGCATAAAGGAGAACAAAAAGATAAGACTTTCGTTGAGTTTCCAGACTATTCCTCTATTGACTATGTTCAAAAGCAGATTAGCACTAACCCAAGGGAAAAATAGAAATAGGGTGTTTTATAACACTCGTTGTTTCGATGTTCCTGTTTCTCTGAGATATTTCAGGTATTTGGCTTATCTTCAAAGTCATAGGCATATACTATTCGCGAGCAAATATTCTATTTATTTCAGTATGATTTATTTCATTTATTTAGCTGAAACGATTTTAACCGACATCGCAACACCCACTCACACCATATTATGACACAAAGAAATTCAATTTGAGAAATATATTCTTATCTCCGCATATTTATGTATTATTCTCTATATAATGATTGCTGATTCTAGGTATTAACCTGGTAAATACCTTAGTAATCGTATTGTAGCCCTTTTCGTCTCGCCAGCTGTCTGCGCGGACGCAATTTCTTGGTCATTCCTGAGGAAACGAGAGAATGTTTTTATATTTCCAGTTCTTTTTTTACACTAACACCATTCAAAAACATTTCAACTTAATAAAAAATAACCTAGCTCGTTTGTTTAAATGATATTTCTCGAATAAGGACTATATTTAAATTAGTCCTAAAGCGCAGCGGCTGTTGTATCTTTAATTTCTGGTGATGAGAAGAAAGGTTTATTCTGGACATTCAAATTATATAAAATTGTGAAATTCATGAATAATTAATGAGGCTAAGCCACAATCACAGCGTGGTATTTTGGTCAAATGTATAGCTTTGTAAAGCTCAATAAAGATTCAATACTGATTAGACGATCTTTAACAAAGTTATGAATGCTTATTAGGACGATCTTTTACAAAGTTATGAATACTAATTAAGCCTATAGCATCGTTTACGCACTCGCCATTGTAAATGCCCATACAGATCTGCCGCTCGTATTTTATCTATTACTTAGTCTGCTGTATATAGGTAGTATTAAAATACGAATATAAAAAAACACTAAAAGATTAGTGTACTGCCAAAAGAGAGGCCAACGTTTCTAACGAAGGACCCGTCGTCAGATATAATCCTCTCGACGCTAATATAAAGTAATATACGAGAATATAAGCTAATATACGATAATATATAACACGTACAGTATAAATCATATACTTTACCGGTAAATATTAATGCCATCACCATAATAATCAAACTGAAATTAAAATACAAACATTAAGTTAAATTAACGATATGGCTAAGCTAAAGAAGGAAAAAATGTAACTAAGGCGAAGCCTGAGATTAACTCTCAAATTCCACATATAGAATATGAGATGACAATGTACGATTGTTACCTTAAATGTGTATGTTTCTATTACAGTCTAAAAGAGAAAACGGCACAGAATAAAATTATATATTAGTATATGTTCTGCGGCAGGCACGGCGACACAAAAGTACAAAATATGCACCAGGAGGTGGCTGAGTTTTACGAATTATGGAATTCCTTCTTGTGAGTAGTATATATATATCCCAGAAAACATATCAATACAAATGTATCACTAACTGAAACTAAATGGTGAACGTGATAATTTTTGGAAAACTAATTTCTGTTCTGCCATATTATTATGTGCATGGTAATTGAGTAGTGTACTGTAGGCCCAGATCTAAATATTTTTACGTTTCACTCTTTAACGAAGGGCCTTTGCTCGAAAAGTCAAACTCATTAATAATTCATGAGGTTTGGATATATCTGGTTATAGAAGGAAGTTCGGCATCATTAAAATTCCTTACGAGTGAGATACACATTCCACAACAACAACAACAATAACCATATATCACTATAATCAGAGAGCCTAATTTCTTGTTACGATAGTTGGACCTTTTCCTATCAAAAGTACGATACCTAAAATCTAATGACCTAAAATCCCACCAAACAAACAACACTTAACAAAACTTTATTTCTTTTTACAAACGTCAGACTTATATTAACGTTTCCGCGCAGTAATAGGCATTTCCCTGTCTCCAGGCTTTTAACAACTGATACGTCGAGCCCAAACTCGGCTATCGCATTGTCGTTGGCTCTTTCTTTCTTTCTTTCTTCCAAGATTCAAAAATACGAATACCCCACTGAGTTTTGCACTGGGTAGTCTTTGGGATTGTATTTCGTAATCTTTTGGAGCTCTCTTCTTAGCTCAACGTTTTAGCAAACCGTTTCGCCATATAGTCATATCAATGCATGGGGAAGTCCAAGTACACGCGCACGCACATATATTCTCTATTTTGAATTTGATTTCCTTTTTCTTTCAAATATGACAAAAAGTCGTATTCCCTTGACGTCATAATATTTAAAACGTATGAGAAGCTATTGAGCCTCGGACCGGAACAAATAAATCGCATTGAGAAGTAATAGATCAAACACGGGTTTGAGTGTTTCATCAGGGGTTCCAAACACGAGAAAACAAATGAAAACCGAGGGCGTAGCCCGAGGTTTTTATTGTTTTCGAGTGTTTGGAGTCCCCTGCAGATGAAACACGACAAACGAGTGTTTGATCTAGCTTCTCAAACGAGTATTCCTATAGCGATTTGCTCCCATAGCGATTTTATTTTAATATTTAAAGTAGCTTTTTACTTATAGTACTACATTAGTACTTACATCAGGATCATTTGGATTGATGTAAAACTATATAAAAATTAAAATAAATACATTTTAAACCTTTAACTCAACTAAGAACAAGGGAGCACGTTAAAATGTGATATGGCTCGTGCATAAAGTATAAATCAGAGTTGTTCATATTCGAAGTATAGTGGTTTTCAGGAACTCGCACATAAAATATATAGAGGATATTACACGGTGGTGCTAAGATATGAATTTTATCTAGTCGAGTGGTGAAAACGAATGAGCGTAGCGAATGAGTAAAATATTGTTTTTACCACCTTGTAATTTTCTTTTTATTAGATAGGTTCAATGCAAAAGGTGGGATATGGAAAATATGTCACTGCATATTTCTTAGTAAAACACTCCAATCTATATAATATCCCATTAAATGGTTCTACCGATAATACGGTCAGGCATTTTACTCGTTTCCCAGAGGTTGTTTAACATTAACATTAACATGTGAAAGGAAATCATCTCGCAATGAATTATGTAATGGAAACCCAAGTGCCCAACGTCAACACAGTCATGCATATGATATAGACATTAATGTACCTACCCCTAAAATGAGCTTCCGTAACTGAAAAACAAATAAAATGTTATCTAATCAACAGTTACTTGGAAGCTTCCAGGGGGTGGGCGATGGGAAATTTGCTTTCGCACAACACAGTTTATCATCTAGTAGCCTGCGTGCAGACGCTTGTATTTCCTGTTATGTCAATGGTCATAATATAAGCTTATAGGGATTGACATTACAGGAATAAATACAAGCGTCTGCACGCAGGCTAAGCCGTATGAGGTTTCTGAGGGATCTGAGGGAAAACAGCTGAGGCGCAAAACGAGAGAGGATCATTATAAGTTTAGATATAGCATTTTTTAACAAAATCACAAATAAACTATGTTACTTGAAGCATTAATAATTCATGAAGAAAACAAAATAAACTATGTTCAATGAGAGTCTCAATACGTGATAAAAATACGCTTCCTGTTCTCCATAAATTTCTTGCAAATTACGCCAATAAACGGATGAAATTTTCACTCTTTTGAGCTACAGTACAAAAGCTGCATGTATTGCACTATACGTAATTTAGTAGTAACAAGTAAACTTAATATTTCTCCACCTATTACCCCATTGCGTTATAGCCGTTTATTATAATATTTATATATTATACATGTTTGAAAAATTCAGATCCTGCAGCAAAATAATTACTGGCCTAAAATGTTTTAGGGGTGAGCTTTATTTCACTCGCCTGACTTTTTCAAATAAAAAGCACTGCTTAGTCCGCTGGAGCACGTGCCGCATGTAGCAACTTACATCTGACTAAATTCATTTGTTAAATTTTAGTGTTTCCTGAGAATTTAGAAATGCAGGTTTTCACATTTTAGGGATATTTTGCTCCATTGAAAAATATCTTTAATATACACGTATATGAATTATTAAAATATTATACATGTACTGTAATAAAGTTGCTACTTACATATTTGCGGTCAATAGCATCAAAGCATCCTTTGACCCTAAAAAGCATTGTCAAATACATACAAATAATTATAAATATATAGTTATACTATTCATATATAACAGTTCTTGTTCTGGTGATAGTTTGGAAATCAAGAGTATTCCTAATTTTTCTTAGTTTTTGAAGAGTTTGAACCAGGCAAAGTCCAAATAAAAAAGGTCTCCGGCCTATATAATATAATATAATATAGAGCACTATAATATATAACAATAATAATAATCTCTTTATTTAAACACGGTGCTACTATTTCACTAGAAATATTTACAAGAAAAAAATAGCGTGGTCGTTCAATAGGCCGTATATAGGACACTTAGATACATAGACACAGCTAAAGGTTTATATATATGACCCAACGTCTCGACACTCCAATCTAGACTGTCTTCGTCAGGGGTGATCGTTGTAAAGTTAGGATCCCAATTTATACTCTCACAGAACCGATGATGACGTTATCTATTAACAGGAAACAAATAATTTCCATCTGTTTCAACTTACCAGTGAATGACTTGATTTGAACCAGGATAGGCATCTTCATCTCGTAATATTTTTAAATTCAAATCTGAGATAAAATACGAGTTATGTCATCATACATATTAACACTGGCTGGCGATAATTTATATTTTACTTTATATTCTACTTTATATTTTCGTCGAATATTTAAAGATTTCCAAGTGATGAACCATGAAAGTATAGTAATGTAATAGATTTATAGTGTAATATAACACCATTTTTCAACTCATTAATTATTCACGAGGTTAATAAGGTTTTTATTATGTGGCTCTTTGAAATTTCTCACATTTCCTCAATTTTTTCGCAATTTTTAAAACTTTTCAGTTGTTTCGTAATGACCGGTCTTTACCGCGGTTTGTAAAGACCACTCAGCAACCAATCAGATTACAGAAAAGCTGCGTGAAGACAGCTCACGAACCAAGCCATATAATAAAGCAAAATAATAAATTTAAGACTACAAAATTTACGTTTCTTTTCACAAATGGCTATATGAAAGAACTCGTAAAATGATAGAGTAACATCTTTTACAACTGTTCCGTATTTTACTTCGTTTTTGAAATATTTCAGTTTGTTTGATATATAAATGAGATGGTCTCTGACGTCAGGTGCATGGTTGAGAATTTTCACTCATTCAAATATTAGTTCCAAACAAACTGAAATATTTCAAAAACGAAGTAAAATACGGAAAAGTTGTAAAAAGTGTTATTCTATCATTTTACGAGTTCTTTCATATTAGACAAATTTAATTTTTGTTGTCAATGTCCTTTAATAAATTCATTATTTCACTTCAATATTTGAGGAACGTAGTCAAATGGTGGTGTACTTCCATTATATGAAAAAAACACCGGATTTTTTTGTCACAGTAGCACTTTAACTAAAGACTAAAATGAGAAAAATCAGCGAACAATATTTAACTAGACTACTAAAGTACCTTCCAAACATCTGTCACCAAAACATCGCTCAGGAAAAACAGCCCTATTTTTATCAAAAGATAAATTTTATAAGATAGGTAGATAGATAGGTAAATAGTTTATTCACAAAAACTTTACAGCCGTCGCTAGCATGAATTGAGTGAAGCTTACAAAATATGGTATTTATGGCCCTACAGATGCAGCTTGCAAATACGACGTGCGAGTCAAATGCCATATGTTTGAGCAAACAAAAGGAGGAAACTAAGTATATGGGGATGGATCCATTTAGTATCCGAACCCCACATATGCATGGATGAGCCTTACCTGTAGGAATCGGGCGTCGCACAATTACCCCGTATATGAATCCTCATCAAAAATATTACCAGTAGGAATCAGACATATATCAGACCTTGTTTATATAGCGATAAAATACATGCTTTTAAACTAAAATTAAGCATCCCTTAAAAATATTAATCAACGCAATGTTCTTTCAAAAAAATACTACAATAGAGTAAGGGAATAAAACATAGAGAAAGTTGGAGAAGCCTGAATCAGTGTCATCCGTCTCAACTCAACTGTAGGAATCAGGTTGAATATCAAATGTTGACCTGCAGGAATCGGCTAATTATCAAATATTGACCATGCAGGAATCGGTTCATCCATAAGGGAGAGGGGGGGGGGCAGTGGCGTAGCTAGGAATTTCCTCAGGGGGGCGAGCGTTGAAAATTTCCGAAAAAATGCGTGGTCAAAATGGGCGTGGCTATAATAGTACCGCATGAACACTGGCTTATATTCGAATTTCTAATATTCGATATCTAAATCGAGTGTCAACGGATAGAGTAGCCTGCATAGCAAACGAATAGGCTGAATTTTAAACTTTTAGTACATCACTCGGTGCAAATAAATAAATAATGGTAGTCTATTTTTTTAATATTATATGAATCGAGCTAGTTGGACACCTAAAATATTTACAAATTGTCCCTACAAAGATTTGAATAGTAAATAGAATAGTATACGCCATTTTTTCATCATTAAATTAAAACGTCATTGAAAAATTCTTCTTGTTTTTCATTTAAAAATGTTTGTTGAAGTTCTCGAATCGAAATATGAGAAACAAGTTCGCGATGCCAGATTAGAGGCGATTTTCGCCGGCCGGGGGCATGCTCCCCCGGAAAATTTTGAAATTTAGGGTCTCTGAAATTGCTAGAAATTTTGAAATTTAGGGCCTCCATTTTGCTAATATAGCTTCAAACATCTTTCAATTTTTGGATGCAGAAGTTTTTATTTTGCTATGTTACAGTTTACGACTTTTTCAGTTTACGAAAAAAGAGGGGGAGGGGCTTAGCACACCCTAGCCCCCGTGTTCCGCGTCCCCTGATAAACCAACCAGTCGTGATTCACTTATTTGTTTATATCGATGAGAAAATTGAAGATGAGAACAGAATTCTTCAATTCGAGTCTAATGTGTTGAGTTATTGCACTGCCCACTGATTGAAACAGTCAACCTATGAAAATGATCTGTTCGGCGTGTTCGTGACCCGGCACTTTGTCACAGTTTATATGTATCAAGCATCAGTTGACACTTTTCGTCTTCTCGTGCATTTCGCTTGACTTTTCGCAACAAACATTATTTAGTTTATTGAAAAAACCGAAAGTAAAAAGTTATTATTTGTAAAATACAATAACACGAATGTGTAAGTCGTTCTGGATCAATTCGCCTTCTTCAACGATACGATTTTCCGACAGGCCACAAATTTTCCGACAAACAACTCTCAGAGGTCAAGTGGGGGGCTCGCCCCCCCTGCCCCAACCCCCCCCCCCCCTCTAGCTACGCCACTGGGGGGGAGGGGGGGGGGGTTCCGACAATAAATGGAGCGTCCCATGTACATTTATTTAATTGTAAAAACCTTGAGTACTCATTAATAGTATGTTCTCACCGTAAGTAAGTTACACTTGATATCTGCAATGATAAAGAAAATTACTATGAGTGTCTAGTGGTTACCACCCTTGTCTATGAGCGGGTAGACACAGGTTCATATTCTGGGTCGGACCACCGCTCAAGGGTCTTAAAAATAATTGAGAAGAAGGTGCTGCCTTTGCAATAATACCAGCAAATGGTAAGACTTTCGGGTCTTCTCCGATAACCACATTAAATCGTAGGCCCTCGGAACCCCTATCAATTGGGCTTCTAGCCTGTTGGGGTACTGTATTCCTTGGGTACTGTATACTTTTCAGCGGTCCTTTTTTGTAAGAGCGTGTAGAACGTGAACGTCCTACCGATCGAAATGCGCTTAATTGGTGTCACCCCGGTCGAGTTCAAACGGCGGGGCCCTATGACGCGGACGATCCCAGGACATGGAGAACAGTTTGCCCAATTAAGTGTGGCTCAGCCCGGAGTTTGGCTGGGCGTGCTCTCTGCTGCTGTGGTTGACATCCGGAAGATCTTTTAGTCTTTTAATTATTACTTTATTTTTATTCTTACATATCTGGGTCCGCTATAATTGGCGTATGCTGTTGCGGCCACCCTGCCAGGTTTCTACACTTTTGACATTGTTTTTTTGTTATTATTCTTGTAATTTACCAGTGGCAAAATCCAATAAAATAAAAAAATTTAAAAATTCCGTTCACTTAAAAGAGTGTAAAATCTAATACACTATAAATATTAGTGAAACTTCTGTGATAGCTTAGATTTTGTGTGCTCTCCCATAATGCCAAGTACATCTATAATTGGACATGAGAGCATGTCAAACCATTTCTTTTATAACATAAAATAAGACACAAAATAATAAAAACAAACTTGATTTCGTTTATTCAAAATAATTTTCTCCTTATAAAAGACGAAAAGTTTCTAGTTTCTGATTTATCCCTTGAAATTCCTGTGCTCTATCGAGAATCTGGTATTTTCATCATTAATTCTCATAATTAAAATGTATTATCTCATGTTTATCCCCTCGCCAGGGCCTTCGGGCCCATCACGACCGGAATTTTTTCCCGGAGGAAATGTTTTATGCAAGGGGGAAGTGAAAGTAGCCTTTATATCGGAATATATATATATTTGTATGTATGGTACACGATCCTTTATTGTTGCCGTGGTAACAAAGGAAAATTGGGGTTAGAGAGGGATTATTTGGCAGTCGAACGGGTTAAGTAAGGATTATTAGGGTTAGGAATTGTGATTAGGACGTACGTACTATAAACGGCTTTTTGGTGGTTACATTTGGCGTTTAAATTTAAATTGACGCGACAAACCGCCTTCACGGCGCCGGCGCCCCCCCCCCCCCCCAGAAAACCGAAAACGTTTTTTTTTGGGGGGGGCGACGCTTTTCGGAGCGCGGCGTAGAATAGTTGGCAAGTGTGACCCGCGTCTTCAAATATCTCGATAAAAAGCCGTCAACGACTCGGTCGCGTCCTCGGCCGCTCTGAATGCTGAAGAGAGAGAGAGTTCATTGTCTCCGAGCCTTTATACAATCCAAAAACCTTATTTTAGCAAGTATTGTTTCTCTCTTCAAATTCTGATAAACGCTTTTGCGTAATTACGTGCCGTTTTGGCGCCCTCTTCAAGCTTTTGGCGCCCTCTAAAAATCTTCACAGGGGGGGGGGACGACCCCCTGCCAGCACGCCAACATCGATATGTTTGGTCAGCGGTCAACTTCGTTTTCTTTCGTAATTCGTTCGTTCGTCTTAGTAGAGTTCGCAACGAGTCCGTGGATTGTTTTAAATACGATTATTTGTAAAAAAATTTAGAAGTGGATTGAAAAACAGGCGGGGTTAGGGTTAAGGTTTACTGCAGCATATTGCCTATGCTGGGAAGAATTTATGTACCCTTTTCGTAGAAGTATAGATAGATAGATAGATAGAAAAACTTTATTTAAACACGCTAACCATTGTCAACCTAGGCTGATTTCCACAAGGGGCGTGTATAACAACATTACAACAATATAGTATTGTAACATATTGTAAATATATAGTATAGTTAACATATAGTAAAAATATAAATATATATATACTGTATACATATTATACATAATGTATATAGTATAGTAACATATAGTAAATTTTATAATATAAAAATATAATAAGAAAGTAAACTAGAACAAGAATTTTAACTATAGAAAGGGTATAGTGAAACATATCTATTTACAAATCTTTTCATATAATTTCATTCAGAGATGTGAGTAGCGATTTTAGTTTCAAAAGAAATTAGGGAGTTGCTTTCCCTAATTTCGTTTGGCAAAGAGTTCCATTAGTGTGTCAAACATGAAACTTTTTTTCATGCTATTAGTACGCGGCTGTGGTAAGCAAAGAGTACTTTTAATATCTCGAAGTTCATAATTTGTCATTGCACTTTTGAAAGTAAATAAATCAGTAAGTGATTTAGGACCCATTTCATTCAACAATTTAAACATCAGCTTTGACTTGGCCTTTAGTCTTTCCGTTTTAAGTGGCTTCCAGTCTAAAGCATCTAAAGCAACCATGTGATCTACATCATTGCTCATATTCATTATGATTCGTGCAGCTCTGTTTTGGAGCTTTTGAAGGCGTTTAGATTGTGTTTCACCAAACACATCCCATACTTCACAGCAATAGGTAAAGTATGGACGCACAATAGAATTATATATTGAAAGAAGGGTATCTTTCTCAACAAATTATTTTATTCGACGAAGAGCTGATATGCCTGATGTTATTTTCTTGCAAATGGTTTCAGTATTATTCTTCCAAGACAAATGCTGGTCAATGGTCACTCCAAGAGTTTTGCATTCATAAACTTGTTTAATTGGTTTGTTGTCTATGGTAACATTTGGTTGAGTATTTGAGATACTTTTTATCATTGGTTTAGATCCAATTAACATAAACTCAGTTTTGGCTATAACATAACCATTGCTGTAGAAATGTATACAGGTACTAACTGTTACAACCATGCGACGTTTTAAATTATACAATTATTTTGAAAATAACCAAAGTGTCTCTTTTCGGTAGTGCCCACTTTTTAGGTGCTTCCGTGGCCTCTGATTCATGAAAATGATAAATCCTTATGCCATTTTAAGATTTCATGATCTTAAATGGCATGTGCTGGCTACGAATCGGCTACGAATCGGCTACGAACAGATTACGAAGAAACGAAGTTGTACGCTGACCAAATATATCGATGTTACCCGCAACGAACGGTCAGCACTTAGGGTGGGCACTAGAACGTAACCACTGAGACCATGTAACCGTGAGGGAACTGGGACTAGAAAGTAAATTATTTCAAACTAGAAATAAATTTTAAAATAATCAATATGGCGACCGATATTTGCTGCAAAGAAGAGGATATATTCGTTTACTTTACACATTCTTTATATTAGTTTATACGTGAGACCCGCAAGTTACAATTATTCAGTAAGTACTCTACTGTATTATGGCAAAAAATAACTAAGTACTATAAGTACTCGTACTCCATTTGTTTCATATTCATATGTGATATAAAACTGTTGTTGTTACCTCACCTGACTTAGTGTAATAAATAGGTAAGCCTGCTTCGCAAACATTTTTAACTCCACATCAGACAAATTTAGGGAAAATAGTTCAACATCCACTGAGGCCAGGCAGGTTGTAATATTAGGAAAATAGTTCAACATCCACTGAGACCAGGTTGAGATATTGGCCTCAGTGGATGTTGAACTATTTTCCTAATATTACAACCTGCCCGGCCTCAGTGGATGTTGAACTATTTTCCTAACATTACAACCTGCCCGGCCTCAGTGGATGTTGAACTATTTTCCTAATATCTAAACGAAGCCTCATTGGATGTTGGACTATTTTCCTAAATCCTAATATCTCAACCCGGTTTGCGAAGCAGGCTTACCTATTTATTACACTAAGTCAGGTGAGGTGACAACAACAGTTTTATATCACACATAAATATGAAACAAATGCAGTATGAGTACATATAGTACTCAGTTATTATTTGTCATAATACAGTACAGTACTTACTGAATTTATTTATATTCAATAATCCACATAGCGTGAGCATCAACGTGGATGTATCAAAAATAAATAAAAATCAAAAACATTGAATAACAAAATTAAATGTTAGTACTTAATTATATATAGCTATGGCTGATACAACTTAAGCAGTGCAGACTTAAATGCACTTAAAATTGGTGCCTCTATTAGTATATTACATTGAGTTGTAAAGAAACTATATTTATATGTATTACTTGAGCTGCCAAGATTTATAAAACGCTTAGAATACTTGAATAATTGTAACTTGCGGGCCTCACGTATTAACTAACATAAAGAATGTGTAAAGTAAGCGAATATATCCTCTTTGCAGCAAATATCGGTCGCCATATTGATTATTTTAAAATTTATTTCTAGTTTGAAATAATTTACTTTCTAGTCCCAGTTCCCTCACGGTTACATGGTCTCAGTGGTTCCGTTCTAGTGCCCACCCAGCACTAGAGGCAATCCACTGAGGGTCTTTAACCGAGTGGGGACTAGTACTAGTTGCTAAATTATATTCTGCCCTGCCAGGTTATCTTGACTCTTAGATTACCAATAATTGCCAATTGTCAAATACTCTTAGATTACCAATAATGGGTAATTCCACAACAGTATATTGCAGGATTCTAGAACTCAACCCCAACACAACACCAATCCTAACCAAATCAAGTGGGGCCACTACGACTAGTTGCTAAATTATTCAAGTTTCTTAATTTTTTAAAACACACAGGTTGGGAGAAGTTGAAGGCGGGGAATGGGCGGGGGGTTAGTGTTAGGAAGACACTTAAGGCGGGGGGTTAGGGTTAGGATTTGTGTTGTGTTGGGATTGGGTTCTAGAATCCTACAATTTACTGTTGTGGAATTACCCATTATTGGTAATCTAAAAGCATTTGACAATTGCCGATTATTGGTCTTTAATCATGTACTCCTAAAAACAGTTCAAAACAGTAAAAAACAGTTGGTAATATAGTAACTAGTCCTAGTCCCCACTCGGTGAAAGACCCTCGGTGGATTGCCTCTAGTGCTGACCGCAACGAACCGTGATGTGCGCGCGGAGTATAGCAAAATGAAAAGGTGGTGAACTGGTCAACTGCCGAGATTTTTAGTGACGAAATACTGACGTTTCGAGCGGAGCCCTTCATCAGAGTTTACGGCTACAACGATTGATGTACTCTTTTCTACTCTACGTCGATTGTGATAAAGTTAGTAAAATAGTCCTTTCACCGGCCAGGCGATTTCGATCTGGAGAGATCGTATCTCCGCCGTTTTAATACAGCAACACAAGTGGGTCAAAATTAAAACACTGAATTGTGCACTTTATGTCATATAAATGTGCATCTGATTTCTTAACAATTTGAAATAATTAATTATAAAACTTTTTTCTGATATAGGAGTTATTACTTTATAAATACCCCTTGCCCGCCTGTACATCAGAGTTTATGGGATATTTTTGGTTCTGTATCATAGAGCTGCATGTACTGTTTCATATATGTTAAACAGAAAATTAAATTTAAAGCTGTTAAGTTCTCAAAAGAACTGGATATAATATGAAAAGGAGAAATAAGAGAACTTCACGGCCGCCCGGGCAATGTCAATGTCAATGTCAAAAAATACTTAAGTAGGGGACTCATGGACGACATTTCGGCCTCCCCCTCCCGAAACGCCTGAATTGCAGGCTATTTCGGATGAATGTATCTTTCTTGAAGTATACACATCGTCCGAAATGCCGTTCATGGATATTATTTATAAATTAAATATATATAAATTAAATATATATATAAATTATTGCATGCATTAACACTTACAGCTACTGCAAGAAGTTTTTTGACAAATAGAGCTGATTGTTGTTCTAGAAAAATTAAGACACAATCAGGCTTCCTTTCAGAAAATAAAGGGAAAACAAGTCAGAGAGACTAGAAAAAGCAGGGGATATTAACCAAAAAATGCAGCTAACTTTAATTGTAAAAAAAGGTGGGGAAAGGCCCGGCCACCACACATGTCCCTAAATAAACGTGAGGCACAAAAAATCTGCGGGGCCCCATATAAGCGTGGGCCCTTGGCACTTGCTCAAAGTGACCCACCCCACCTTTTACCCTGCCCTTGATGTCAGTACTCTACCCAAAGCAATTTGAAAACAATTTCTAAATGGTGCAAAATGAAAACGGAATCCTTGATGGTGTTGTGTGAACACAGATCCAGAACCTTGCTAATTTAGTACTCAAACTGCTCTCATATAATTTGACAATTTTAATGCTGTTTTGATAAATATATTATTCATATATTTAAACCATAGCTGTCTTAAATAATAACATTATATAATGAGATGGGCTTAACTTACCACTTAGCTGCTCTGATGAGGAAAATATACTTGACCACTAAATATGATGTAAAAATTGTGATTAAAATTACAGTAGAAAAGACCTTGAACTACCAATATTTAAAAAATCCGACTTTTTTAATTTTTAACTGTTTCAAAATTTAACATGCATGCATGATATATATGTTAATGTTAATCATTTATTCAATTGCTTAGTTCCATTAATGAACGATAGGGACTTCTGTACATATTCCATATATGGAAGAGCACCGCATTGCGTTGCCTTAACGAGCAAATATATTGCCCTCGTACCAGCCTCCTAGTTAATTGGATTAATGTAACCAACCCCAAAACAACAAAGGTCCTAACCCGTTACCCCCGCCTAACAAGTTTTCTAACCCTTAACCGGCCCCGGCTGTGTTTTCAAATCTTTCAAAAAATGTTTTTGAAATCTATATGCTTCGAGGTTAATTCTGGTACAATCTGAGGAGCAGCAGTAATTGTTTATTTGATTTTCTAGCTGAATTGTAGCAAAGAAAACATCAGGTTGGATATAAAAATCGGATATTCCTCTACACGTACCATACGTCTGGCAGCAGAAAACTTGTGCTTTGATGTCAAATGTTTAGGGGGGCAGCCCTGCACCCCCAGCTTCCTACGGCCATGGTTTGGCCTAATTGTTTTGAATTTGGGATTCTTATATGAAACTAATTATGTTAATATATGAACAATTTCCACAAGATTTCCAAATATAATAATCCACAAAAACAAAAAAGATGGTGACTTGTATATACATTTTACCATGAACTCCTTTCAGTTTGTATGTACAAAACACCATGCATATCTTGCAAATACATCAGCAAATGGAATTGTGAAATGGCTGTCATTCCAAATTAAATTCATGTTATTCCAACAATTTTCACCTGTTACAGAACTAATAATTATGATGAAAAGATCATAAAATGTATATGCAGTGATGCAGCCACCATAATTTTTCAGACTATTAGGTGGATACATTTTCCTGCAGTCTGATGTGAACTGATAACAGTTGACTCTATTATTTCTATGGCACTTTTTATTACGATAGTTTGCCAGCCCGAAAACGAGGCTCGTGTGTCAAAATAAACAAACTCAGGGAAAACTACTCCAAGTTTCCCATTTGTTTGTTGTTTCAACTGAGGCAAAACAAGTAAATTCTGTATTCAAACACAGTTTGCTCGCCGGCGACCATGTAAATGTTTTCTGTGAGCTGTTTGTTTGTTTTTCCAAGTTTCATTGCTGGCCGCAATCCGTTTTAAAAAGGTCTATAGATCACAATGTTTGCTTATAATATAATACCAAAAGCTTTTTGAAACTACAAAGAGTGTTCAAAATCAAATGCCGCGGGTTAATGTATGAGTGTACTCAACCTAAAAATATGAACATGGAACATACATAATGAATCATCACGGCTGACCAGGTCTCCTTTAATAGCTGTTCTTACCGTTTCAGACGTGGTTTGGTTCCTTCGCATCTGTGCAGTGGCCGCCATACGACTGATAATCCTCTATCAAAGCGGAAATTCTCTATAAAACAACATGCTATAAAGTGAGTTTTAGCAGCACTTCTCAAAAAGCCCACAAAACACAAGTGAAAATTAAAAATATCAGTTTTACTTGCCTTATCAGTAAAAGTTAAACTTAACGTTTACGCATTTTCAACAAAAAATAACAACCGAAAGATACTAAAATGGCCTTTTTCTGACCCCAATAATAAATAACAGAAATACCCTAAAAGCTTCCAATAGATAGAAAATAAAAGACAGGATTATTTTTGATAACATTTGGTTGAACAAACGCATAACTTACCTTTCTTTGCTTGGCTACGCTGTTGTCTTCTTCACGGAATATAAGTTAAACTGACACGGAAAGTTCAAAATTTTGATAAAGAATTAAGTATCGATGCTGTAAACAAGTGAGTAGTTAATACCGAGTCATTCATCAATACCAAATAACAATTTTTAGCAAAGAAAACCACAATATCCTTCCCAACAGAAGTACTAGACGAAAATTTTTGTTTTGTTTTAAAAATGGTAGTGTTTCTGGCGGGAAAAAATAAGAAAATGGTGACGTCGTTATCCCTAATTATACATGAGGATCCCTATATATCCATATTTATCTACTATCCCAGTTCAATTGACTCCCAGCTGCGGATTACGAACCATGGGACATTTGTTACAATAATTTCCTTTCCAATTTCGGATAGATAGCGATTTAGTCACGAAGATTTGTATATTTGCCTCTTGTTAACAAGATAATCTGTTCGGATAAGTCTCGCGCTGGGCAAATGTAGAAGGAAACTGGACCTGGTGCTTACTGCACAGGTCAACAAGTACCACCATATATATTCGATATCTTGATATGAAATTCACCAATCACCCATGTTTAGTTAGTATCGATCATGGCGCAAAATTAAGGTTGCGCGGGGCCCTTTCAGCGCGGGGCCTCTACGGCAACGTGACGATGTATTCAAAACATATTCGGGCGAAAATAAATCATTAAATTAATTTCGTCCTTATATTAATTGTCGCCCTGGCCTTATATCAACAAGACGCTAGAAACAATATTATTTTAAGGAATTAACACTTTTGGGTAGTGACAGCAGGCGCGGAGCTACGGGCGGTGTGGGGGGTGCGACACCCCCCATTTCCCAAAAATCGTTTTTACGAGTTTCAGTCGGCAGAAGTTATATTTTAGACATGTTCGATTTAACACGGACAAGTAGAATCATTAACTTTTAGCACTTATCAGTTTAAATTAAGTTCAAATTAACCACCAAATTTAAGACTCGCAAATCTAATGTTGATGTTAAATGTTTAGACGTAAATTTATTAAAACGTCATCATGTTTTCATTCCGTATTGAGAATGCATTATTAACGTAGGACTAATTAACCATTTCACCAGCTGACCAGGGTAATTTTAGTGGGCACGCAACGGAAAGACAATATTTTTACAAGCTTCGATCGATAGGATGTAGTCGGTTGGTACAAGCTCGTGCGTCAGTCGGTTGAAGTGAGCTTACACTCCTCTGTAAACATTTCTGAGTACGGTCCTGAGTGACAATCGTAATTGTGATTTATTTTAAAAACATTTGATTACCGCATAATTTTGAACACTAATACGTCGACTCCAAATTACCCTCCCGATTATTTCTGGAGTCTCCCGAATGTTCATGCAATATCCTGATCTCGCGATTTTTCACAAATTTCTAGAAACGGGAAACAAATTCACAAACCTAGTGTTCTTTAGCGACATATATGGACTGGACGATATCAGATAAATGGGTCAAGATAAGCTCATCTTTGCTATGTTCAACAGTGCTCTCACTTTTCAGGAAATTTCCTTAAACTGAGGAAATTTTGACCTTTTTAATAGTTTTTAAGGAATTTTTTAAGGAAACAGAGTTTTTTGTTCAATTTCTAAGGAATTTCTAGATTTTTCCAGAAAACACAACCGGGGGGTTAGCGTTAGAAAACTCGTTAGGCAGGGGGTTAGGGTTAGGACCCTTAGGACAATAGATAACCGGATTGCTGGCGCAGTTAAGGAATGATAGAAGAAGAGCTGGATACCAAACAACCCTACAAGAGATTAAGATGGAAAGTGAAGGAAGCAATGAAGCGATTTTGTCTCTGTCTGTCTGTCTGTCTGTCTGTCTGTCCTTCCGTCCATCCAGCCATCCGTCCGTCTGCCCGTTTAGCCCCTTGTTAAACAAAGGGAAATTCAGAATATAGATTTTGAATATTTCTACGACTGCGCCAAACTGGAATCGCACCCCAAGGTCTCTGGTCTAACGTACCAGTGCTATAACCACTGAGCTACTGAGACATATGGTCTAGGCCAAGGCCGCAAGATGATGATCACGTAGAGCTGAGCCCTCATTTTGAACGACTTCTTTCCGTAGAGGAACTACTCGAAATTGTATGAAATGTAGAAAACTCAAGGAAAAAACCCAAAATAAAGTAAAGCGGAGAAGGTAAGGAAATAATACGTATATTTACACTTACGCTTGACTTGAACTTCAAGTGAATGATTGAAGACTTCGATCATTCACTTGAAGCCTCTTGAGAAAATACAAAACATTGTAAGATATCCAGGAAACGAAGAATACTATCAAGGTAACCAACAACATTTTCACCACCCTCATGCACCTTACCTTTCTTTGCGAGTTTCTAGTCTACGAGCGTCTCCTTAAACTTCCAATCAAATGAGGTATGTCGAAACCTTGCTAGACAACGCTGGTGCCGCTGGCGCCAGTGACGCTTGTGAAGAAGAGACGTCTTTCAACGAGAGGACGCTTCTCATCATCACGAGACCAAGGGACGACCCCATCTTGTCCATTAACAAGTTCATCCAAGACACCAAACCTTGGTGCCAGACTCTACCCAAACCTAGAGGGTATGGTGGTACTACCTCGTCTTCAAAGAGTGTAGCCTATTTAGCCTGCCACGCTCGTTCTCCAGCTCTTCTGTACTGGACTCTCTTTGCCACTTTTGCTCACGTTCCTCCATCTCCATTCCCTCATTGTCGAGTCCACCTTCTGCCATTTACTAAAGGGTCTCTATCTTTTTCTCTGAGATCCAATCTTTTTCACCACTCACCAGGGCCATCCTCTAGCCCTTGACCTTTCTCCTCTTCAACACCTTTTCCACTCGGTAGGTGGCCTCCTCCCTCTTGTCCACCGCCGATAGCTCCTCCTCATAGAATTTCCCAATGATGGGCTCCGCTTCGTCGTCCTCGAGGACGTACACGTTGGGGTCGCCCCGAATCAATCTGTAAAGTTGGCCTCGTAGCCCTTGGTGAAGGCGCTCTTGTACTTGGAGATTCTCACCTTCTCCCCCACTTTGAACTTTGGGAGAGGATAGCCTCCTAAGTTGCGGCCAAAGAGAGTAGTCCAAACCTGGTGCTCATTAATCTCCTTCCTCACCTCACTGGATCTCATCAAGATGGAGTTGTGCTTGGTGGTGTTGTAGTTCCTCGAAGACGTCCACCCACTTAGAAATACTTCCACATCGCCGTCTTGAGAGTCCTGTTGAACCTCTCCATCGTGGGCGCCTTTTTCTCAGAGTTGGTGGAAATACTTACCACTTCACTCCCACATTGTAAAATTCCAGCCCATCGTCGAATTTCACCAACTTGGGATACACCCCAAACCTATCGTGGAACTGCTTTAGCAATTCCTCAATTGGCCTTTGTCGTGTTTTTGGTGTCCTTCCTTTGCACCGGAATGGCCAAGGCGTATAGCGACTGAGAATCTAAATGGCTGTGAGAATCCATCGGTATCCCTTGTTCTTGTCCTTGAGCTTTCACGTGTCCACCAGGTCCATTTGAACTTGCTCACCCAGCTCGTTGATCCAGGTATTTCGGAACCCATGGCGTCTCACCACTGGTTCGTACATCGTGCAGGTGTCTTGTGCTCTCAGCCACTCCGTCACCGACTTTCTGCTCACGTCCAGCCCTACCTCGGTGGCATTTTGATACAGTCTCTCCGCCGATAGGTACCCACTGGCGGGATTGTAGTTGAGCTCTCTCAGGCCTTGCTCCGTCTCCACGTGCTGGTCCATCTTTACAAAGAGAGGAGATTGTTTTGCATCGCGTCAATGGGATGTGGAACGCGAGCGAAGCGAGGGGGCGTAAGAGGGACCTCAACTCATTGTACACCCCATCACGAACGGGCACACGACTCTCTACATCGTACCGCGTTACGGAGCCCTTTAGGGACGAGTCGGTGATCACCGGGAGTGTGGCATTGGCTCCGCCTCTGTTTCCCTCTGTGTTAATTCTCTCATCAACCAAGGTGTCATAGCAAATTGAAAAGTGTCGAAGCCCGCGGTTGATGTCCACCTTGTTGGGACTGGTCGCGGTGGCTCCTCCATCGAGGTAGAAATCCTCGTAGAAACCCAGTAGCTCTCCAAACTTGTAAAGGCTCAGATCGTTGGTCACTTCAGGTGACGTCGTGGTCATTCTTCGTCAGGGAAATCCCAGAGTCAACGCTCTTGAGCTTCTTCACCAGCGATTTGAAATTACAGTTCCTCGATGGCCGCCCTCGTGGTCCCAGAGAGAATGGTGTCGTTGACTCCCTTGGTGACATTGTTGAAGTCCCAAAAGACGGAGGCCGTCTTGGCGAACAAGACGCTGTCACGGGACACCATGAGACTCCTGTCTAGAGTGAGTGTCTTTGAGCCGCCCTCGATAAACACAGAGATCTTTCTCATTTTATGTAGGGTAACATAAAATGAGCGATAGCGGCGTAGAGCGGTAGAAGCGGAGGTGAAACCTACTATGGGGAAAAACTACTCCAAGGCCACGAGGAACAGCGAGGAGGCTGTCCAAAAGGCCAAACGGGATCTGGTGAACAGGTGCCGGCCCACGGCACTTTGAGCAAGTTTAAGTTTCAACCGGTCCTGACTCAACAGGGCGACGTAAGCAGAGTGGACACTTACTTTATCAACAACGACATCCTGTCCACCAACATTTCCAGCTCCACGTCCAATAGAGACAAGACAATGTGGATCTGGCTCCACAACGGCAGTGACGACCAGGCGCGGATTTAGAAGTTAGTCGCATAAATTAGATTTAGAATTTGCAATTCAAAATACCTGTGAATAACAATCCTATTGGATAGGTTTTTGTTCTGAATTATTCTTAAGAAAAGCATAACCAATAGGGTTGTTCATGAAGTGTCTAATTTATGCGACTAACTTCTAAATCCGCGCCTGGTGACGACAACAAGGGAGTGGCCTCCTCAGCAGGTTTCCAGAAAATATGGTCCTCCGGTGGCTCAATCAAACCCCTCTCAAAGGGTCATAAGGACCACTGGGGACTTTGGCATGGCTACCCAACGGAGAGCGTGTTGCGCTACCTAGTTAATAATTTCAGAGTCTCTGTGAGTCAAAAGGACTGTTTTCTGTCCCGGTTTCCCCCTTTCACCACAGCCAGTGGTAAGGCCACTTGGGACGACGACAAGAGCTACTACAGAGTGGTCTTTGCCACCTATTGCGCCTCGTTCTGTTGTGGCGTGTCCCAGGAGCATTTGACTCCTTCTGATGAGGTCCACCCAGTGATCATCAGCGTCATGAGGTTTCACCTCTAGGAGGCTTCTCCGTCGCATGGAGGGTGGAGAGAGCATGAAGGCCATTAGCACGGAGTTTGCAGGATAGACTCTCTATGGGGACACCAAGAGAATCCCAACGAGGAGCTTTTTAAGAGGCAAAGTCCTCGCCGATGGAACCACCGGTGAGGAGAGAGTGTTCACCCTCAACATTGGTAGACAGTATTTGAACCAGTCCATTGAGGCCTTTGTCTACTCCACGTTACAGGAGTTTTGCAAGTTGATGGAGGACAGCGTGGTCGACTATAGCGTCAGTGTGTGGATCCTCAATATAAACAGGGCCATCAAGGACACCAATGTGGTCCAAAATCTCGCCCTTAGCCCCTCCACCTGGTTGATGCCCAGAAACGTGGTCATTCTCAAGAGAAAGATCGCTGGGTACAACAACCTGCTAATGGTCGCCACCGCCAAGATGGCGTTTGGGGTGAACTCTGGGCTAAACTATGTGTCGACGCGACCGCCGGAGAGACCGAAAAAGACGCATCAGGATGGAGGAGAATAACTCCTTATCATCAGCACCATAGAGGACGTGAAAAAGGTCACCATTGACAAGGAACGAGAGGGAGTAAAGGATAGCACACTAGAGCAAGGCGACCGAGGGGGGCAAAGCTCCTCCAATGGGCTCCTCGTCTTTCTCACGCGGTGGGAGGAGCCATGCATGATCACTCAGCAAGTTGGTGATCTAAAATGTCCCCCTTGATCAAACGAGTCTACATTTTGGATACGAAGAGGCGTCTGTCTCCGGATGGATCTCAAAGGCCGACCTGGAGACCACGTTGGAGAGGGTGATGCGCCTGCAGAGGTACAACGTTGTGTTTTCCCTGGACGTCACAACAACAGTCAGGTCAGTACATCACGGACAAGCGCACCCACTTGGTGCAAGACGACCTCACCTACGTTCCTCTGATACATTCCCTTTGAGTTTGCAATGCACTTTAACCTACCGATGATTCAATATTGTGGATGAGGGTCACGACCTGAGATTGGGAGACCGTCATCGGAAATGACGATGGGGGCTGCGACAAGTTGCTAGGTTACAAAGGCAACGAGGAAAGAAAGCTATCCTACGGAGGGGGAAACCCAGCGAATCAGTACATCTGTGAGGCTCCCAGTGGGTCCGACTTTTCGAAGATTCACCTGTTGTCAGCTCACTGGCAAATGACCAACTCCCACGTCGGGGTGAACGGAGTGATGTGGTCAACTCCGAGTTTGTCTTCAACCATGACGAGGGCTTTCCTTTTGGGACCTTCAAACAAACAGGCCCCTTACAACACTCGCTCTCTGATGGAGTTCTACGAGATCAAGGTAATACTGTAATGACTGGTACATGACCGACATGGAGATTTCTCAAGAGTGTGGAAAACTCTACAGAAAATATGGTCTCAGAAAATATGGAGAAGAAAAAGTCCGTTGCGTTCAATCACATCGCCGTCGATCTCACTCCGGAGCTGAGAGAGGAGCTGGAGAGACCCTGCTACCACAGACTGGCCACGTGCTACAGGTGGACGTACAAGAGGTTCAAGCGATTGAGACTTGAACATGGCAAGTATTGGCCTGACGGTGGTGGGAGGAGTTGCGGATGGAGTGAATTTGAACCCCATCGTCATCGGAGTGCTCTCCGGTTGCGGAGTGCTGAGCGATTGCAAGGTCCTCGACAATCTCCTCATCGACCTATATCCTCCCATCGACAAGGCGAAGAGGAGGTATGACAAGTAGTACGAATGATCGCTAGGTTTTTGATTGGCACCTGTCATTCAAAAACTCTCAGTTGAGGAGCGCTCATTGAGGAACGGGTCGTCGGGGATCCACTTCTTCCGTTGCGCACACGTGACAGCCAACCGTCCCAGTGGAGATGGCCGCGGCCAGCTTGAGGTCCCACCACCGTCTCCGGTGTCCCCAGTGATTTTCCAAGGATTTTCTTCGAAGCCAGGGACGTGACTAATCCACCGATCACATACAAAAGAGTGTCGTTCATAATCTTGGTCCTTTCTGTCATCTCTTACCAATGGTGGAGATTTTTTTCTCTCTCCTTGAGAGTCTAGTCGAACGAGTCGAGGAGCCTCCCCTCTCGTCAGGGCACGGGACTCTCTCGAAGCTCTCGCTTCGCTTGTACTGTCTCTCTCCTGTCACTCGTCCAGGCGTAGTAGCTAGAGCGAACCAGCGGCCGTGACAAAGCCTATGACCGCGCCCGCGACGAACCCATAGTTGATAGTCCTGACAAATCAACGAGAGCGGTCTATACATATTGGTGTTCACCAGTAAGCTACCTCTCGCGGAGGTTTTCAACGAGGTGCTCCCTCCATTCGAAAGACAGGGAGATACCTTCTCCACAATGAGTTCTCCATTCTCAGCAAGAAGGACTTGTACTTTGACGTGGTCAAGGAGATACGAAAGAGATCCCCTCACTTAGTGTTGATCGTCGAAATGGGAAAGCTCCAGGACAAGAGCTGGAAAGACGTCATCGCGTGGAAAAAGGGCTACAACCCCCATCGGCTCTTTGATGGTCTGTGCATCGAGTTCAAAAACATCGTGGGACCGGTATCCTAAGTGGGAAGCAGAGAGTGGTGTTGGAGACCTATGAGAGAATGGAGTGGAAGACGATGGTGTGTGACGACTTCGTCTCCACAGGCACCGTCTTGGAATTGGAGAGATACAATGAGATATTTGTCCATACTCATGTGTGAGAGGTACCACCAATTGTTCAAGACGGAGGAGAAACTCAGGAGACATATTTGGTTTCCATCGGAATAGAGCAAATATTCCAATGGGAGAAAGATTGCAGGAGTAGTCTCAACGGGCGTGTCTACTTTGTTCACCGCGCGCTGGCGTTCAGCGGGTCGTCGTCCTTTCGCTTCAGCAAGTTGAACCATGCACTCGGGGTATGAAGCGTCGATGGAGAGGCACAAGCACGCATTGGAATCGCTGACAAAGGCAAAGGAGATCTGGTACGAGAGTAGAGAAGAAGGACCAAATCCATGCTCTGAGAGAGCAACTCAGCAACGCCAACCACGCATTGACGACACCAACAAGGCGTTGGACCAGCTATTGACGGTGCAATGTGTTGGAAGGATCTTCCACAGAGCGCCCACTTTGGGTGACTACTATATACAAACCCTCAAAGGAGACTGTGAATGGTTTGGCTTGGCTATAAGCTCTGGTTATTGGTTTGAGAGACCACTTGACAGATAATTCTCCGTGGTTCTACGACTGAGAATTCTCTGAATTTGGTCCCCATTGTGATGAAAATTTAACCAAAGGGGGGCGGGGGGGGGGGGGGGTACGCGATATTTTCCCGTAATGACCAAGCGGTCGAGGTTAATAAGAGGTTTATTATGATTTTATGTTCAAATTGAATAACAACTTGGACATTGCCAGTGCTCAGGGTAAAGAAGTTTTAATCACAGGTGATCTAAATGCTGATTTGTTGGCCAAGAGATCTGTTATACCAGAGTGTAAACAGCTCAGATCGGTATTAAAATGTCTACAATTCAAGCAAGTGATTGACAAGCCCACAAGAATTGCCCCAAATTCCCGTACACTTTTAGACATTGTAGCAACGAATCGCCCCCAGAATATAAGTGATTCGGGAGTTATAGCTGCAAACTTGAGTGATCATGAAATGTTTTTTTGTGTGCGGAAAATTAATTGGAAAAAGGCTCCTGCTCAAATAAAAACATTCCGAAATTATGCAAAGTACGATCAGAAAGCATTTTGTGATGACTTAAGCGGTATTGAACTAATTCCCAATGGAAATATTAGTATACATGCGTGAATGACTTATGGAATTCTTTCAGTACTGCCTTTGTCTCTATTGCTAATCGGCACGCTCCTATGATACAAAAGCGAGTGCGGGGGATTGATAATTGTCCTTGGCTAAATAAGGACATTAAATGTGACATTCGTCAACGAGATTATCTGGTAAAGAAGGCAAGGAAAACAAATCTATCTCAAGATTGGAAAAGATACCGATGTCTTAGAAATCGTGTTACAAATAAAATTAAAGTTGCAAAAGGGCGCTACAATAGACAACTTATTGAAGAAAACAGCGGTGATCCGAAGGCATTTTGGAAAACGGTTAAGAAAATCATTCCTGGAGAAACTAAAGAAATGCCTTCGAGGATGAAGATTGGAGAGAATATCTCATCGGATACGAGGGTAATTGCAAATGCGTTGAATACATTTTTTGCTGGAACTGCTCGTCGTCTTTTGGACTCCTTTAATGAAGCTGTGTCTGTTGTATATAATAATGTGAAACGTAATGGAGATTTTATCCATACTAATCAGCACCCGCCTCTTGAATTCAAGGAGGTTTCGGAAACCTTTGTTTTTTGCCAGCTTCGTCGTATTAAAACTAGTAAAGCAGTAGGATTAGACGATATTCCACCGCGGCTACTCAAAGATGCTGCACGTATTGTTGCAAAGCCTTTGACAATCATCATTAACGCATCTCTGCATCAGCCTAAGATTCCTGTAGAGTGGAAATCAGCCCGTGTCATTCCGCTGTTCAAGAAAGGTGATGTTAACAATATCGACAATTACCGTCCCATTTCTATCTTGCCCATTGCCTCCAAGATATTGGAGAGAGCTGTACATACACAGCTTGTTATTATCTTCAAGAACACAAACTTTTAAGTCCATTCCAATGTGGTTTTAGAAAAGGCCATTCCACCGAATTTGCAGCCCACTATCAGGAAGAACATTGACCTTGGTCAAATGACAGGTGCAGTTTTTGTGGACTTGCGGAAGGCATTTGATACCGTTGATCATTCGACGTTGCTTGATAAGCTATCTACTATTGGAGTCGTAGGTCGTGAGCACAACTGGTTTAACGACTATTTGACTGGTCGGTCCCAGGTTGTTGGCTGTAATTGTGTTCTATCGGACAGCGAACCTGTGATTGTCGGGGTACCACAGGGTCAATTCTGGGTCCCTTGTTGTTTATTCTGCACGTAAACGATCTACCTGATGTAATTCGCAATTGCAGCATTCGGATGTACGCGGACGACACTGTATTATTCTGCTCCGGCTCGGATGTTTGACGATTGAAAAAAGGCTAAATGAAGAATTAAACCTAATTGGACTGACCTGGTTGCGTGAGAATAGCTTATTCGTGAATGTCACAAAGACTGAGTCAATGCCATTTGGAACTGCTGCAAGACTGAAAAACGTTGATCGTTTCCAAATTCAGATTCACGGGCATACCATTCAGCGTGTTTTTGAATTTAGATACCTTGGTATTATATTGGATGAGCATTTTAGCTGGAATGCCCATGTGAAATATATTTTGGGAAAAGCAGGAAAAAGGATCGGGATGCTGGGTCGTATTCGGAAGAATTTAACTGTGCATTGTGCGAATACAATATATGTGTCATTCATTCGCCCAGTTGTGGATTATTGCGATACCGTGTACAACTGTTGTGGCAAAGTGAATGGTGACTCTCTCGAAAGGCTTCAAAGACGTGCGGCGCGGGTAGTTTGCAAATCAAAAGACAGTGATAATGCGATGGATTCTCTGAAGTGGGGAACTCTTTTAAGTAGACGTGAATGCCACACTTTTAATATAGTCAAGAAATGTATTAGTGGCAATTGCCCACAATTTTTTGACAATTACTTTAATTTTAATAAAAGTATATCTCAACGTGCAACCAGACAAAGTGAACATCTGCATCTACCCAGAGTTAGAACAGAAATTGCCAAGCGAAGTTTATACTATAATGGTTGTATAATATATAATAATAAACTTAAGCAATGTCAATGACTTTTTAAAGTAATATAGAACTTTTAGCTTTTTTTTAAACTTAATAGTATACGTATTGAACTGAACTTCTATTATAGAACTCTTAGACTATAAATTGTTGTATAATATCATTTAAATGAAGATATGTATTTTATATATCAGAGCTCCTGTTGATAGCAGTGACATTTTATGTCGCTGATAGGGCTACTCTGTATAAATAAAGGTGTCTAACTAACTATTATATGGCATGACTTTTTTAAACAATGGCTCTCGATTGAACATGCAACAAGCGAAAACCATTGTGCAAACCATCCAAAACAAGTCCAGTCTTTTTGCGATCCAGGTGACCCAGTAACTCCAGCGCGAAACATTCTACGTTGATGGGAGAAATCTTACTGGGAAAATAGTAAGTGCAGGTTTTAATAGAGAGCACAAATTAACCGAACTATTGGGAGACGCGTATAACGGTGAGAATTGGTTCCTAGGTCTGAATGGAGAGTGATATCTCTGGAGTGGTCTTCTGCTGTCACGTAGGGAGCACTGGATACTGCAATGCATTTCGTTACAGTGTGGAATGCCGCACCTGTGACTGTAGTTACAGTTGGCAAATTTGCTCGAACATCGACCACGGTTCCACGAATAGCAAATCTCGGTAGAGGTGATGGAGCTCCGGGCCTCCCGAGTTTTTGGCCGAAAGGATTGCGGTGAAGCAAGTGCTACGGGAAAGGCCGAACCAGCGGTGTGGTAGTTAAAAAGCAGGCTAGTTCTCATGGAACTCCAATCGGTCAGACCAGACACAGCCGCTTCTTGGCGGAAGGCCTTATCATAATTTAGCCATGATGAACGCATTTCCATTGAATATGCGAGATGTGCTTATGAGGGACATCCAAATCAATAAATTTCCCTTCCAAAATATCTCCCACAAGCTTGGCCGGAATCGCTGTGTGGCCGGGGGTCACAGTTTCCCCGAGGCAACGAAGGATCCTGGGTTTGTGGTCGGACTGTTCGACACGCAATTTGTGGTAAATACAGACGGGTGGAGGGGCTATTGCTGTATTCACTGATACCCCTTCATTAGCGAGCGCAACAAATTATGGCATGTTAAACAGAGAAGATGACATACCCTGATTAAATACGCCGACTGCATTTGGTCTAGCCGCGCGAAGAAAACTTGTTGGGTCGCCGGCTTGTTAGTTGTAAGCTGTGAAGCTGTCCCCCAGAATTGATTTGGTTGACCGCGGTTTTGACTGGGTCTCGAACGGCAGACAGAAACTCTGGTGATTTCCAAGTTGAGTCATCGGTAGGACCACTTAAACGACGGTTATAACCGCCAATAGATCCTGATGACGAATTGGTAGCATTCCTTTCTGATGATTCGGTCATTATTTGATCGAATGAAATCGCAATGATAATGTCGAACAAAATGTTTGTTTTGTTCGTGCGATGAGCCACTGAGTAATAAAGGATTATGGAAATGTGACCCATATTCTTTCTCGTGCGCTGTCAACATCCCTGTCAACTATCCTCGGTGCTTCACCATCTGTTGTACTTTTATTATAAGACATGTATTGTTAGAAGCCAGGATTCTACAACCGCGGCGCTCTCCTTTGTTGTTAACATTGCTTATTTCATAACCTCATTTATGGTAAAGTAGTTTGATACAAAACACAACGTGCGAGGTCGAGGAAAATCTCGCAGGAGGGGGGGGGGGGGGGGGGGGGCGGGGGTTAGGATGAAACTGTAGGGTGGGATAGAAATAGCCTGGGGGTTGGTAGAAAAGGAAGGCGAGGGGTTAGATAGATAGATAAAACTTTATTTAACGAGGGTAAAACCTGGTAAGCATTACGCTTATCTTCCCCAGGGCCCTCACACAATAGTCAATAACTAAATTTACAAGTGAGTTATATATGATAATATACATAGAATAGAAAGATAAAAACTAAACTCTAAATAAAATAAATTGGGTTAAACTAATTATTATACAATTTTAAATATGAAGATTTAAAACTAATTAATGAAGAACAGTCACGAATTTCACGGTCTAAATTGTTCCACATCATTGCTCCATTGTAAGCAAAACTACTAGTAAATATATTCTTATGTCGTCCACCTGTTAAATATAAATTATTTCTAACTGATGATCGTGTTTTTCTTTGATGACATTCATGTACATACTTAAACATGTTGTGCATGTACTCTGGAGCTAAATTATTTAGGCTCTTATATACCATTGTTACTGTTCTGAAGCGTAAACGATCCTCCACCCTCATCCACTTTAAGGTTTTAAAAAGGTTTTCACTTGGAAATCTCATATCAGTAATATCCAGTATTAAACGGGCAGCTCTTTTTTGAATAAGCGCCAAGTCATGAATGTGTGGAGAACACTCCCAAATAATCGAACAATAGTCCATATGGGGTAAAATATGAGCATTATAGAAGATCTTTCTTGTTTCAACTGGTAAAAATTTCTTTATTCTTCTTAGTAAAGCTAATTTAGAGTTTATCTTGGAAGTAGTATTCTTGATATGGTTCTCCCATGAAAGGTTCTCATTTACACAAAGGCCGAGAAGTTTTTCATTTTTGCTAGAATCTATAGGGTTTCCACCCATGAAGACTTCCAAGGTTTTCTCCTCTTCCTTTAGAGATTGTCTTTTTTGCCTTGTGGTTATCAACATGGACTTGGTTTTTTTCGGATTTGCTAACATGCAGTTGTTTGTACACCAAAGTTGAACATCATCCAAGTCACAGTTTAGTTTTTGATTGATTTCTTCAGTAGACTTGCCAGATGCTGTTATTGTTGAATCATCTGCATACATCTGAATTTCGGTATTTCTTAATCCCATTGGTAAGTCATTAATGAAGAGAATGAATAACATAGGTCCAAGAACAGAACCTTGTGGAACTCCAGTTAAAACAGGTAATTTATCTGATGCCTTTCCCTTAAACATTGTACATTGGGTTCTGTTAGTGAGATAAGATTCAAATATGTTTAAGCACTTAGGTGAGCATTTATAAATCTTTAATTTCGTCAAAAGAATTTTGTGGTTGATCAAGTCAAAAGCTTTACTCAGGTCCAAAAATATTACACCATTCATTAGATTTTCATTGATTGCCGTAGTCCAAGAGTTTATCATATTAGCCAAAGCTGTTTCACATGAGAAAGATTTTTGGAAGCCAGATTGGGAATTAAGTAGGAGTTGGTGATGTTTCAAGAAACCAAAGAAATGAATATGTATGTGTCTTTCAAAAAATTTTTGATAATGAAGATAATATTGAGATTGGACGAAAATTTCCAAGTTCCTGAGTACTCCCTTTCTTGTGAACTGGAATAATTTTTGCTGATTTCCATTCATGAGGAAATATTTCAGTTTCAATTGACAGGTTGAATATCTTAGTAATTGAAGGTGCAACTACGTTTGCAGCAATTTGAAGAAGTTTGGGTGGAAGACCGTCAAGTCCAGTTGCTTTATTGGTTTTCAAATGCTTAAGTTCATGTTCAACAAAGTCGACTTGAACAGCTGGGATATCAAAGAATGATTCAGTGTTTACTTTGCTATTAACAAAGTTTAGCAAAGTATGATGACAGTCTTGTACATAAGTAGATAAATTCATGTCAATTAATGATGCAATGTTGGTGAAAAAGTGATTAAAACGGTTTGCTATCTGTTGTGGGTCAATTATGGTATCCAAATCATCTTTGATTGACACAGGGTCTGCAGATTTTGGTCTTGGAGCTATTTCATTCATAATTCGCCACAGGCGACTACTATCATTGATGTTTTCTTCAATCAGATTTCTATAATAATCCTTTTTTGCTGTTTTAACGAGTTTATTAACTTTGTTCCTTAATTGAGATTTATTGACAAAATCGTTAGATCTGGTTGCAAGATCCCTCAGATGTATAGCCTCAAGTATTTCATCCGTAAGCCAGTCAGGTTGTTTTAGTCGCTTTACACGACGTTCTCTAATGGGAGCATGATTGTTTGCAACATCAAGAAATAATTTTTTCCAGCATTCAAGAGCATCATTTGGGTCATCGAATACATCACAGATACTCCAAGGAATATTTTCAAGATCTTTTAAAAACATTTCTTGATTAAAATGTTTATAAGACCTGAATTGAATACAAGAATGTTGGGCTTTTTTTGTGGCTGAATATTTCTTCCTTGAAAAGCTTACTGGGAAAATGATCTGATAGTCCAATTTTTGCAACTTTTGTTTTACGGACATGTTCTGGATTTGTTACATAAATGTTGTCAATGCAGGTTTGAGATAATTCAGTGACCCGAGTTGGATCGTGTATGAGATCTGTCAGAGTATAAGAGGCCATAATGGATTTCCAATTTGAGGGAACAGCTTTTAGATTATCTATATTGAAGTCTCCCATCATTATAATTTCTTTACCCTCAAGATAAGCTTTTTCACACATTTCTGCAAAATCTGCATACCAGGAACTTGGAGATTGAGGAGGTCTGTAAACTGTTGCAATCAAAATTGTGGGTGTCTTTGGAAAGCTAAGCTCAGTCCATACTGCTTCAATATTATCATGTCTCAGGTCAAATCTATCTTCGCAAGGAATATTCAAAGGGGTTATTGCGTATACGTATTTCTAGTCGCCAATATGGCCATGACGTCAATGAAAATACTCTCTCAATATGACGAGGCGAGAAGAGTAATCTAAATATGAATTGATCAAAGCCCTGTAGCAGATTATCTTCATGAAAGCCATTATCGAGTCGCGGACACAAGATATAAATAAAATCGTTAATAATTTAATAAAGTTTTTTTGAAAATCATAATATCTAATAACGTTATAATAACGAAACGTTAGAACTTTATTAAATATTATGATTTTACTCTTGTGGCCCACTCAATAATCGTTTCATCAAGCCATAAACCCTGCGTTCTATATGCATATATTATTTTTCCTTTCAGTTATTGGAGCTCGATCACGTAAATCTTTTGCATATCATCCTTCAGAATGGCGCGGCTACTCCCCACGCCGGTTCAACAGAGCGCGCGCAACGAGTTTTAAAGTGGAGGGGGGGGGGGGGAGGGCTAAAAGGAGAAACCTCTAGGGGACGGGCCCCCGTGGATGACTGTTACAAATAGCTAAACCTATTAAGTCTAGCTGTCACGAAGTATCGAAGTCAGATTCTTTAGCTTTTTAGATCTCTATATTTTTAATATTTTTTAACTGGGCAAAAAAGTGGGGGAAGCCCCCCAGTCCCTCCGCGGTCGCTGTTCAAGCTAAATTCACAAAATATAGAAAATGACTTCCTATCTTTGGTAATCCATTGTTAGTTTTCTCTCTTAATACTCTGGTGAAGGGCTTTCTCTTGATACATCGAGTTATTACATTGTTATATGTGTTTGGCGGTTGACCACCTTTATTATATTTACAGTTGACTGGCGAAATATATAAATAATATCGTTTTTATAACTGAATAGTTCACAACCATATATTGGTATCGAGTTAGTAGTTGAGAGTTTGCCCATCTGTAGTTTGCTAATGACAATGCTTATTATGCTTGGGTACTTTTACGTAATTAAACCATGACCACCTTGATATGCATCTCAAGTATATGTCAAAAGACAAGAGGAAAATTGTCATAATTGATATTATTACCGCGAACCTGCACCATTATTTATCTCATCTCTGTCAGCTGTGGTTCAATGATATCTCGAATGAAAGCCATTAATGTGAGTCGATAAGGAAATTACGTATGCGGGGTACTTGGTTTTAGCCATTAGTCACCCTAGTCATCCTACAGATGTCCTGTGCGACGACAGTTTGATTTCGAAGCAATATCTGTCTGAGTACAAAGAAAGATCCATGTATTGCTTTGACTCGTCTTCTCGCACAGATCATGTGTAATCTAAAACTAAAACCATTAAAGAAGATTTTCTACGTTGTAGTGTTCCTGTTTTGGGTAAGTACAAACGATTTTCATGTTAATTTTTAGTCCACCAAGCCTTAAAATACATGATTGTATTATTATTCTCTGTCTCTTCCGGAATAAACATATTGCGATGATAAAATAACAACTTGATGAAATATTGCCCACGCAAAATTTATCGGATATCCACATAAAATCATTTAAGCATTTTGAATTTAAGAAATATTTGGCCTATAAGACTGAAAGGTTTTACTTTCGCTTGCTTCGGTTCGGTTCGGTTTCCGATAAATAAATTTTGCCGGTACCCTTTGTAATATATCATTATTCAACACACCATCCGACACTAGACCTGGTTTATTATTGTTTTTCCTATAACGTATTAACCGATTTTATCGTTTCGGCGGCCAGACTGTTTCGTACGTTATTAAGTATTCCGAATTCGGCAGCTAAAATCTTCTAATACTTTTAATCACGTTTAAAGTGTCTTATTTTGACAAACACATTTGTCTTTACTCAGCTGAAAACTAAAGTAAAACATCTCATATTTCAACTGACGCCCTATCCACGACGAAATAACCAAAAACCCTGATGGAAAACTTTATATGAAGACTCAATTCGCTTTTTTTCTCTTTAATGTTTTGGTTATAAAATTTATTCAAAGTAAAATAACTGTCTTTATCAGATAATATACGGAGGACCACGAGTCACGACTACTGGCCTGTCAATGTAATGTATGCAAAAATTGTGTTTGTTCGTGCTTTTATCAATATTTTCCTTTTTTCATTTCCACTAACCAATGAGAAAGAGAAAATTCAAAAGATCATCGTAAATATATCTTAATTAAATTACCGATTCGCACTCGCATCCCGATATTTTGGCCACAGATTTCATGACTTGATAATTAGCTATGTACTAGGGTCAAGGCAAGAGTTATTTGTCTTTTGAAAAGCAACATAATTGAACAGAGGTAAACTTAAATCCATTTCCGGACACCTGCCGTGATTACAAATTACTTCTTTTGAAATCAAGTGTAAGTTATCATGGATTTCAGAGGTCATTTTGGGTTTGTCAGCAGGTTTTCTTTCTAATTCTTCTTTATGATTTCGTGAACGAAATTAAAGTCGTTCTTTTGATCACTTTGTATCGTTTCTTTTCGTATTTTTCACCGCATACAAATGCGATGAAAAATGACATGTTTGTCTTCTCATGACTTGATTGTTTTCGTCTTGACTGCACGGCGTCACACTTGGCGATTTTTGTCGCAAGCGATATTTGTCGCAAGACACGCGCGATTTTTGTCGCACAAATATCAAACATGTTTGTTACTGTGCGACCATCGCTTGTGACCAACTCTCGCCATCGCGAGGACACGCTACTGGAAACTGGGACTACGGGTTTGTCTACTCCAATGGAGATATCTATACCGCTTAACTGGCACAAAGCCGCTAAAAGCCTACACTGCATCAGACTGGACAAGAAGTAGACTTTCCCAAAGTCCTTCCCAGTGGTATCAGGAGAACAGCAAACAGGTTAGAATTGAAAAAGTCGTGGGTATGGACAAGAGTCAATTATGGAAAATGATGAGCGAAAGATCGGAATTCAAACGGTGGATTCGCGATCGCTCTGAGAAGGTCAAACCTTCAGGCAATGTTGCGGCATATATTGTCGTAAGCGACAAAAATCGGCGCAGATTCTTGCGACAAAATACGCCTAGTGCATGTGCGCCGGGCTTAAGTGTCATAAGTGACCAGGAAATTAATTTGTAATATGATCAGCCATGGGGTTACAGAAACAGCGGGGATAGATCGTTTTAATTTAATAGAGCTAATTTAATTACAATTGTCATTCTAGTGCAGGTCTATATAGAATTGAAAATTGTTTGTAAGCGCGCGGCACATGAAATGTCTTGTTTACGATTGAAATGGAAATGTTGTAAAACATTTGTCACTAAATCCAATACATCAAAATGATAAATCATCTAGAAAAATCGTATTGTGGAGATCTTATTATTAGAGCAGTCAGAACCATGTATCCATGTATTGGCTACGACCAGATAGTTTATCAAGCTAAAAGCCCCCGCCATCGACACAAAGGTAAGTTAATTAATAATCTGATGCCAGTCGCGATGTTGTGTCTTGAAATCATTTCAAAAGATCTGAGTTGTTATGGTTTGAGAAAGCAGTCAATATGAGAATGAAGACAGTCAGTCGCTATTTTCGTCAATTGCGTGACAAAGTGCTGCAGGATAAGCTGTGATTGAAAACCAGCAACACAAGCGCGAGTGTTAAATTGGAACATTTCGAATATTCTTTTCACAATACATTATTGCATATTGAATGCAGCGTTAGCAATAATTTTGAATTTTTCATCGGTACTTATCAAGATCTTGACTCGAAAAAATCTGCTACCCTGGCGTTGTGCACTTGTGGCGTTGGACACATTAGCAATCTAATTGGTTCGCTGGAAGATTTTGGCGCAAAAAAATTACAGCCAAACGAATAATTTCCTCACGCAACCAGGTGATAAATCATACATAGTTTGACGCTACTCTGACTTTAAAAAGGTTTTTTTGAACGTAACTTTAAAAGTTAGTTCTGAAGGCTTGGTATATATATTTATATATATTTTTCCGCTTACCTCAAAACTGGTCTGCTACAACTTGTTTCATCTGTAAAAGAATCTTCAGGCAGCCTGAAGATTCTTTTACAGATGAAACAAGTTGTAGCAGACCAGTTTTGAGGTAAGCGAAAATCTATTATTTGCTCTAACTATATGTTGTTGAGCACTCTTTGCATTTCGTAGACCAAAACCTACACGTATATATATATATATATATATATATATATATATATATATATATATATATATATATATATATGTATATATACTATATATATACTATATATTTACTATATATATTATATATATATATACTATATATACTATATACTATATATACTATATATATATATATATATATATATACTATATATATATACTATATATTATATATATATATATATATATATATATATATATATATATATATATATATATATATATATATATATATATATATATATATATATATATATATATATATTATATATATATATATATATATATATATATATATATATATATATATATATATATATATATATATATATATATATATATAACTACAGACGGTACCGTTTCGGCCTTTTGGGCCTCATCAGTGTAGTGCTGATGAGCAGGATGAAGGTAACTGCTATTTACAGTCACCCTTGATGCCACACAAATGTGGGACATCAAAAACCATGCCATACCTATATATATATACATATATATATATATATATATTATATATGTATATATATATATATACGGTATATATATATATGTATATATATATATATATATATATATATATATATATATATATATATATATATATATATATATATAATTAGTATCAACCAACTAGTGGTCTATTACAAATCGCATTCTGATTGTCTGAGCTACTCACTGTCTATTGGTGATAGACCACTAGTAGCGTTATCCAATCATAAACCTTCTTATAACTGGAATATTCCATCCTGGCCAATCAGAAGCCACGACATATTCACGCTGCAAGCCAAACCGGAAATCTAGGCCAAACATGGCGTCCGCTAAAATTTATATACGAGTGATGAAATCATGAAAACATTGGCCCGAAAGTAATGGAAAATGGTTCAGTTTGACATTTTTGAATAAGAAAATGAATTCGCTTATGCCTATGGAGTATATCTACACCAAATTTGAAGCAAAGTAATTACAATCTCGTTTTTTGTGAGCGATTGTTTATCATGTGCCATCGAGCAACTCTACATTTTGAATGGCGAGACTTCTACAAACAAAAAGGTATTAAAACTATCTGAAAATTTGAAGAAAAACTTTTTTATAGACAACTCGGTCTCGTTGTCTAATTGTTAAATAGCGCCCACGCCCTATTGAATCGCGATGAAGGTGGTCTGCTTATTTGCATCTTGTTAATATAATAATAAATAACGTCATCATCTGTTCTATGAGGGTATAAATAGGGATCCTAACCTTATACAAACTTTACAACGATCACCCCTGATGAAGATACTAGATTGGCATGTCGAAACGTTGGGTCATGGACAGTAATTACTTTTAAAGTTATGTTCACAAAACTTTTGAAGCCAGCCGGCTGCAGAGTAGCGTCAAACTATGTCTGAGCCAATATACTATATTTTTTGATCAGTCTACGCGCAAAATATCAAAGTCAGTTCATATTCTAAGGATTTATGGTGAAGGAAAATTTAGAGTGTCGGAATATATACATTTTAAGACCAAACCGGGACCACTTGCGAAAAATGCAACTTCAAGGCCTTCCGGCGCAGTGCTCTGACCACTGAGCTACGGAAGCCGTTGCCGAGAGCCTAGTCACGAGTTCTGTATATATGGTGGTAATGCCGGGATAAGATTCTGGGTATATTATAGGTAATATTTGGCATTTCACTAGATCCGCAAACTACATGTTGAAAGGTGAAAGAAAATTTCGAGTGTTTGGAATACATACATTTTAAGACCAAACCGGGACCAGTTGGAAAAATGCAACTTCAAGGCCTTCCGGCTGGAATTGAACCCGCGACCCTGCGATGCTATATATATATATATATATATATATTAATATATATATATATATATATATATATATATATATATATATATATATATATATATATATATATATATATATATATATATATATATATATATATATATATATATATATATATATATATATATATATATATATATATATATATATATATATATATATAACAATATCTACATATATATATATATATATATATATATAAAAACTTAGAACGTTTTTACCTTAAATCTATTAAATTGCTCTATATCTTTCAAGATATTGAGCACTCTCGGAACTTTGCCAGTTATATTAAATACTGCCTTTGAAGAGTGTGGTAAACTAATTCGCTTACCATACGAAACAGATTTGTAGTGAACTAAAGTTCAAATGAAGTAACTCGAGATTGTCTTTTTGTTTTACTATATATATAATATATATATATATATATATATATATATATATATATATATATATATATATATATATATATATATATATATATATATATATATATATATATATATATATATATTATATATAGAAAGGATTTATGGTGAAGGAAAATTTCGAGTGTTGGAATACATACATTTTAAGACCAAACCGGGACCAGTTGCGAAAAATGCAACTTAGCGGCCTTCCGGTAGGAATTGAACCCGCGACCCTGCGATTGCTAGTGCAGTGCTCTGACCACTGAGCTACGGAAGCCGTTGCCGAGAGCCTAGTCACGAGTTCTGTATATATGGTGGTAATGCCGGGATAAGATTCTGGGTATATTATAGGTAATATTTGGCATTTCACTCGATCAAACTACATGTTGAAAGGATTTATGGTGAAGGAAAATTTCGAGTGTTGGAATACATACATTTTAAGACCAAACCGGGACCAGTTGCGAAAAATGCAACTTAGCGGCCTTCCGGTAGGAATTGAACCCGCGACCCTGCGATTGCTAGTGCATATATATATATATATATATATATATATATATATATATATATATTATATATATATATATATATATATATATATATATATATATATATATATATATATATATATATATATATATATATATATATATATATATATTTATATATATATATATATATATATATATATATATATATATATATATTAATTAATTAATATGAGAGAGGATTTAAATATAGTCAAATACGTATATGGAAAAAGTGACTGCCCCAACCGGGAATCGAACCCGGGTCTCCGAATCAACGTTTCGGCCGCTCTGACCTTTGAGCTAATGAGACACGGTCAGAACAGTCAGTGATTTCTCCATATACGTATTAATTCGCCGCTTTCACTTAAAAACCAACAGGCAGACATCGCATCTAAGCGTGCATGGTGCATGCAAGGCCTCTCGAGCGCACTTCCCAAAGCACGACTTCTTGTATACAGAAGTATATGGATCCGAGAAATCACTGACTGTTCTGACCGTGTCTCATTAGCTCAAAGGTCAGAGCGCCGAAACGTTGATTCGGAGACCAGGGTTCGATTCCCGGTTGGGGCAGTCACTTTTTCCATATATACGTATTTGACTATATATACATATATATATATATATATATATATATATATATATATATATATATATATATATATATATATATATATATATATATATATATATATATATATATATATATATATATATTATATATATATATATATATATATATATATATATATATATATATATATATATATATATATATATATATATATATATATATATATATATATATATATATATATATATATATATATATATATATATATATATATATATATATATATATATATATATATATATATATATATATATATATATATATATATATATATATATATAGACGGTTTTAATGGCAAGTTCGTGTCGTCTCACAGTTCACTTTTTTGTTTTGTTTATTAATGTCAATATACAGTTCTGCCGGTAAACTATATATTGCAAATCAATAGTAAATATGACGTACGCAGAGCATTATTTGATGCAAAAATGAGACAATATATCTGCATGCAGTCTGTTATAGTTCATATATATATATATATATATAATAAACGGCAATATATCTGTGCAGTCTGTTATAGTTTATATATATATATATATATATATATATATATATATGAACTATAACAGACTGCACAGATATATTGCCGTTTATTATATATATATATATATATATGAACTATAACAGACTGCACAGATATATTGTCTCATTTTTGCATCAAATAATGCTCTGCGTACGTCATATTTACTATTGATTTGCAATATATAGTTTACCGGCAGAACTGTATATTGACATTAATAAACAAAACAAAAAAGTGAACTGTGAGACGACACGAACTTGCCATTAAAACCGTCTGATATTCTCAGAAAACTCAGAACTTTATTCAGATGGCAAAATGCTCAAATATGTCGTCTATCACAACTCTCAGATATCAGACGATAGACCAGTTATATTTCAGTAGTTCCGATAAATTTATTTTCACCATGGACGTCAAGTCCTTTTACACCGTCATTCCCTATCGTGATGGCCTTGAAGCTCTGAAGCTTTTCTTTGATCAGCGCGATAAGTTAGAACTTCAACATCCAATTTTTCGTTTGATGGTAAACACTATATCAACAAATAAGTGGTGTTGCGATGGGCACCAAAATGGGTACAAATTACTATGCTAACTTATTTGTAATTGGTTATATTGAAAAACAGGTCTTTGAACAATACACGGGTCCCTTTTCTAATTTCTTCGGCAGATTGATCGATGACTGTTTAGGAACAGCGTCGTGCTCATGAGGTGTCCTTTTAGAGCAGTTCATCAACTTTGTTGATGTTTTCATCCTGCTTTGAAGTTCGCGTGCAAAATTAGTCTGTCTCGGCGCACAAACCGGCTAGTCTACTGACTCCCATAGTTATCTTCTAGCTATTTCTTCCTCTCATCCCAACCACACTAAGCAATCCATCCCTTATACTCTCAATTCTTGCGTCTCAGCCGCTTATGTAGCGACACCCAATGCAAATTTTGAAACCAAAACAATGGAAATGATTTTGTTCAAATTGGTTACTCTACCTGCCTTCTAGACCTTGCCGTTCAGAAAGCTTTTCTTGTAATGTCCCCCCTTGGAACAACTTACATATTCTTTCAATTTTAAAGTTAAAGTGCATGGTACTACAATCAAATTTTCAACTATATATCGATATTTTACGTATTTATAAAGCAGAACTGCTAAATATTACTTGGTCGAAACCGTTTTGCGATTCCACGATGGCAAGTATTATTTTTCTGACTCCCAATCTGGAGTTGTTACGTCCGTCATTAATCGATCATGTTCCTGACAAGCGTTACGAATTAAGTGACGCGTCAGATTCTCAACTCGACATGGCTAATTATTCTACAAGTAAATCCATAGTGATCCAGGTCTGAAAGGCTGGACATTTCATCTACTTCTTCAGACATTTACTTCTCGGACATTTCATCTATTTCTACAGAATCTGACGTCACAAACAATATTACCTTTTGAAATTGCGGGCTCACTTGGAACTGATCTCAGCTCAAAATTGAACTTTTTGTGTTATTTCTATATAATACAAAGACAATTACGCGATGGCTTGACTGAGATATGAATTTTATCTTCTCGTCGTGAAAACAATATTTTATATAGTAACAACCTCTATACGCCAAGTGTGAGGCTCGCAAAGTGTGAAATAATTATTTTGATTATTTAATATAATATATACTCGCCAAGTGTGAAGAAATTATTTTGATTATTTAATATAATGCACGCCAAGTGTGTAGAAATTATTTTGATTATTTAATATAATGCCGTCAAGTGTGTAGAAATTATTTTGATTATTTAATATAATGCTCGCCATGAAGTGTGAAATTATTTTGATTATTTAATATAATGCGCGCGAAGTGTGAAGAAATTATTTTGATTATTTAATATAATGCTCGCCATGAAGTGCGAAGAAATTATTTTGATTATTTAATATAATGGTCACCAAGTGTGAAGAAATTATTTTGTAGTATTTAAAACACGAGAAGGAGCGTTTTATCATATTTAAAATGCGAGCGCGCAGCGCGAGCATTTTATATATGATAAAATGCGAGTTCGAGTGTTTTAAATAGCTTCAAAAACAATTGATTGTAATCACTAGGGAGTGTACTGGTTTCTATTAGAGGTAAATTGGGTTGATTTAGAACAATGTAAATCGATTTGTTTTCGATTCGCATAGTTGGGTATGCAAATATGGTCTTTGAGTTGATGTATGAAATGCAAATTAGCAGGAATTTTATATAAAGTTCGTAGAGACTTTATATAATTTTCATGCTGATTAGTATTCATGGATTTTATCAGGTATAAAAGCCTTGCGCGTGACTAAATACGGAAATGTGATTGGGCAATTTGGTTAATGAATATTAATGAGTTTTTGAAGATTATTTAATATAATGCGCGCGAAGTGTGAAGAAATTATTTTGATTATTTAATATAATGCACGCCAAGTGTGTAGAAATTATTTTGATTATTTAATATAATGGTCACCAAGTGTGAAGAAATTATTTTGATTATTTAATATAATGCACGCCAAGTGTGAAGAAATTATTTTGATTATTTAATATAATGCTCGCGAAGTGTGAAGAAATTATTTTGATTATTTAATATAATGCACGCCAAGTGTGAAGACATTATTTTGATTATTTAATATAATGGTCACCAAGTGTGAAGAAATTATTTTGATTATTTAATATAATGCGCGCGAAGTGTGAAGAAATTATTTGGATTATTTAATATAATGCACGCCAAGTGTGAAGAAATTATTTTGATTATTTAATATAATGGTCACCAAGTGTGAAGAAATTATTTTGATTATTTAATATAATGCACGCCAAGTGTGAAGACATTATTTTGATTATTTAATATAATGCTCGCCAAATATGAAGAAATTATTTTGATTATTTAATATAATGCACGCCAAGTGTGAAGAAATTATTTTGATTATTTAATATAATGCACGCCAAGTGTGAAGAAATTATTTTGATTATTTAATATAATGCACGCCAAGTGTGAAGAAATTATTTTGATTATTTAATATAATGCACGCCAAGTGTGAAGAAATTATTTTGATTATTTAATATAATGCACGCCAAGTGTGAAGAAATTATTTTGATTATTTAATATAATGCACGCCAAGTGTGAAGAAATTATTTAGATTATTTAATATAATGGTCACCAAGTGTGAAGAAATTATTTTGATTATTTAATATAATGCACGCCAAGTGCGAAGAAATTATTTTGATTATTTAATATAGTGCACGCCCAGTGCGAAGAAATTATTTTGATTATTTAATATAATGCACGCCAAGTGTGAAGAAATTATTTTGATTATTTAATATAATGCACGCCAAGTGTGAAGAAATTATTTTGATTATTTAATATAATGCACGCCAAGTGTGAAGAAATTATTTTGATTTAATATAATGCACGCCAAGTGTGAAGACATTATTTTGATTATTTAATATAATGGTCACCAAGTGTGAAGAAATTATTTTGATTATTTAATATAATAATAGCATGGTTTATTTCAATATAAAATATTTCAATATAATGCACGCCAAGTGTGAAGAAATTATTATTTTGATTATTTAATATAATGCTCGCCAAATATGAAGAAATAATTTGATTATTTAATATAATGCTCGCCAAGTGTGAAGAAATTATTTTGATTATTTAATATATAATGCTGTCCAGTGTGAAGAAATTATTTTGATTATTTAATATAATGCTGCCCAGTGTGAAGAAATTAATATTTTGATTATTTAATATAAAGCACGCCAAGTGCGAAGAAATTAATATTTTGATTATTTAATATAATGGTCACCAAGTGTGTAGAAATTAATATTTTGATTATTTAATATAATGCTGTCCAGTTTGAAGAAATTATTTTGATTATTTAATATAATGCTCGCCAAGTGCGAAGAAATTAATATTTTGATTATTTAATATAATGCTGTCCAGTGTGAAGGAATTATTTTAATTGTTTAATATAATGCTCGCCAAGTGTGAAGAAATTATTTTGATTATTTAATATAATGCTTGCCAAGTGTGAAGAAATTAATATTTTGATTATTTAATATGATGCTGTCCAGTGTGAAGAAATTATTTTGATTATTTAATATAATGCTCGCCGAATGTGAAGAAATTATTTGGTTATTTAAAATAAGATTATTTGAAATAATTTCAAATAGTTATCTGAGGACCCCTTTGTTAAACACTTGACATCCTCAACAAAGATTATTATTGTTAATGTTATGATTATCCCCTCGTCGCGGCAGAGGTCCGTTTCTCACGAATTAGTTTGTATTTATATATATATATATATATGTTGAATTTAAAAAAGAACAGGCAGACCAAAACGATGATGCTCCTAGCAGAAGGATCCACAAACCTGGATACAGGTTATGCTCTTGGATGATATTATATATGAATTGAAGAAAATGACAAAGAGCAAGAAAACTTCTCACCAGTCCAGATAAATTTTTAAAATATTTCGAACATTCGTTCTTCTTCAGTTTAAAATATAAATATATATATATATATTTATATTTTAAACTGAAGAAGAACGAATGTTCGAAATATTTTAAAAATTTATCTGGACTGGTGAGAAGTTTTCTTGCTCTTTGTCATTTTCTTCAATTCATATATATATATATATATATATATATATATATATATATATATATATATATATATATATATATATATATATATATATATATATAATATATATATATATATATATATATATATATATATATATATATATATATATATATATATATATATATATATATATATATATATATATATATATATATATATATATATATATATATATATATACTCGTGACTATATATATATATATATACTCGTGACTAGGCTCTCGGCAACGGCTTCCGTAGCTCAGTGGTCAGAGCACTGCACTAGCAATCGCAGGGTCGCGGGTTCAATTCCTACCGGAAGGCCGCTAAGTTGCATTTTTCGCAACTGGTCCCGGTTTGGTCTTAAAATGTATGTATTCCAACACTCGAAATTTTCCTTCACCATAAATCCTTTCAACATATATATATATATATATATATATATATATATATATATATATATATATATATATATATATATATATATATATATATATATATATATAAATAAATAAATAAATAAATAAATAAATAAATAGGTAAAATAATCCAAAGCATGGATAATCTCCCAGAAGTAGAGTGCTCAATACAAGGTTGTCGACCGTGTAGAGCATGATATAGTGATATATTTAAAATTATCTAAAACATCTAGTCATAACACGGTGTTTCATATATATATATATATATATATATAAATTTTTAATTGCATAAACATGTATTTACGAAGGGTATGGACGTTCTCGTAACATAATATAAATGTATGTTATGTACTTTGACTATGTAATTCCCAATCTGTTTTTAGAATGAAAACGGTTAAATATTCACCAAGATAACGTTCAAAATAATTCGATTCAAAATAAAATGATTCGTATTTCTAGTTATTATTAAATCACTTATGTGGTTTTCGCTCTTTCAAAACCCCTCCATTCCCCCAGCCCCCCCACCCCCCTATAACGTGAAATTATAACCGGCGAGCCTCACTATTTCGCGGGTGTTTGCGGGCCCGTCACACCACACCCCTGCCTGATAAGAATGAGAAGAACGCCAAATTGACAGTGTTTAACTGTTTATACAGCAAAGAACAATCTCTGGGTTCTGTTGTTTACTGCGTGAGTTTTTCAACATAGGATAATGAAGGAAAACGCTTGTTTTAATGTCAAATGCTTAAAAACTCTACTGTTTGTTATTATATTCCTATTCTGGGTGAGTAACATAGTAATTTATTATTCAGACACAATGTCAAATATGCCATATGTTTGCTGTGTAGTATATAATATTCGAGTGCATTACTTGACTGTAGTTTTGATGGCTTAAAATGATTGACTCCTTAGTGTCATACAGCGCTTTCCTGTGAATTATAATGACTTAAGTTCATTAATAAGATAAAGGTGAATGCTTCAGTCGAATATGTCTATGTTAGGTTAGCGGAGTTCGATCATCGTCTGCCGATGATGAAAGACATTTTTGAGACTGCTGTTGGTTAGTAGAATCTTATGTGAGATCTTAAGATTCTGCGAGTTAACCAAAACCAGAAATCACTGCTTTCATAAAATAGCTTCGTTAATTTCCGTTCAATTTGGTTGTGATTTGCAATCTGCAAATTCGAGTAATAATATTGCGAAGTAAACAAATATTTATGTTTTGTTATTATAATATGAAGTATGAACTTATATTAAGTGATGTATGATATTTGATAATTCATAATTTATATGTAATGTATTATGTGCACTACAGTGCGTTAGATAACGTATTATTCGTAATCTTTTTCTTGTTCTTTAGTAAAATTAACGAAGCTATGCTACAACATTTTATTTACACTACTGTATTATACATCACCAGACACGAACCTAATTTTTCTCCAATCCAGTCTGCCTTCCATAATTTTGTCCCATCACATACTGTAGTCTGTATTCTGGCAGTATTTTTTATAGTGAGAAAATTTGTCTGGCAAAAAAGTTAACAGCCTAGCCCTGGATAAAAATCATATAAGTTCTAAAGCTTGAACTGGAATCAAGTAACACTGTATATTATAGAAATCAAACACATAGACAGGATGGAAATACAAATCAAATATTTGAAAATATTGGTGTACAGTACCTTTATTGTTGAAATAGTGTGTAATAGTTATGTCTCACTCTCTGACGAAGGGCCTTTGATCGAAACGTTACATGCTATTTTGGCAGTACACCAACCATTTTGGATATTTAGGGGTGTTTATATGGAGATAAGCCAGCCCGGGTGTTCGGGCTGGCCCGCTATGTCGAGATTGTGCATTTGTTACCATTTCTTGTTAATTTTCATCTTGCATAGGCCAGCCCGCCTGGCCAAGATCTCGGTTTGTGAGACCGGATCTTGGTTACCAGGGCTGGGTATTTCCCATAATATAAACACAATTGACCAGGCTGGCCTAGGCACCCAGGCTGGCCTAGGCACCCAGGCTAGCAAGTCAAAGCTCAGTACACGCAACAAAGTTTGTCTTGACCGATATTTTTTGGACAACTTTCCATTTCACAAGTTGTGTTTGTTCATGTGTTGGTTAAAAATTGAAATCATACTCGTAAAAACGTGATTTCGGGCATTGTGGGAAAATAATTCCAGTTACTGTAGGTTGTTAAACACACGAGCCCGGGTAGGCGGGCTTTGGTTACCCTCTGTATAAATACCAATATAAACACCACACATATTTATGTATACGTTAAACTACATTGCTGTTGGGAAACTGCAAAAGCCAATTTCTGTTGTTGGCACTAAATTTAAAGTAACCCTAACCCCAAAACCAATTTTTAGATACTCAAATATTTGCATAATTTATAGTACTACATCTCTTCTACCCTGGGTGTCAGAGCTTCTTCCGCCTTCCTGCCTGCGAGCGAACGCGGATGAATCTCTGGCACCCAGGGGACAGTATATCTCTTCCAAAAGAAAAATGAATTTGGTCAAAATCTCTGATTTTTATGACTCGGTGTTGAAATTCTGGTGCCACACTTTTGTTGAAATAATTCATTATGAGGAGTCTGGAACAAGTAAATATTGTGACGTCACGCAAGATACTTGTCTCAAAGCTATAGTACAGTGCTGCGTCTCTAACCTATACTGAAATTGATAGAGCTGACAACATAATACTGAAAAGTGGCTAAGATCAACAAGTACTGTACCTTGCATGACATCAGAAAGCCAAGCTGCACCCAGGCCCCCCCATAGCTAAAAAATGGACATCAGAGTATCATTACAATGCAACTTCAACTAAATATTGCAGATTGTGACTGAATTTGTTTTTCTTTTTCCAGAGATACACTACAATTATGCAAAATTTGATATACTGTATCTAAAAATTGTTTTTTTGTGTTAGGGGCACTTAACACATACACTGTTTATACATACTATACTATACTATACTATACAATGTATATTATATTTCATAATTATAAAGGTTTTTAAATGCTTGTAAAATTTTAAATATATATTATTATGTAATAATACTAATTGTTGGCATTTTTAAAGAAGAAAGTGAAGCAAAAATTAATATACATAATGATTATGGCTGCTTTCCATGCTAAGTTGCATGGGCTTGACAAACTTGCTTTGTTAAAGGTTCCACTGCACTTTGTCATGAACTAATTATTGGGATAATCTTTTGATTATCTTGTCATTGGAAACCTCCACCCCCTAATAATCTTTTGATTATCTTGTCATCGGAAACCCACACCTCCTACCCAGGGGAAACATGGGGCATTAGATTTTTCAAGCAAAATAGGAGAATATTTCCCCACCCCCTTGGGGTCATTTGCCTGTCTAATCCCCCACCATCAGGAACTACATGTACATGTAAATAATTATAATAGATTACAGAGAATTAATGCACCCTTCTTTAATGCATCTACTGTACTAGCCTGTGTGCAGTCTCAACATGCATATATCCATTTTGGTGCTATATACCAAGGAGATAAACATAATTTACATCAGAAGTGCCCAGCCTTGCACACTAACACAGCATGGTTATCCCCATCCATATATGGTGACAAATTTGAACCCAGGTGTACCTGAGATCCCAATGTGTCCCAGCACATCATATATTATGCAAAATGACAAAACTGTTCTAACTGCCCCACCCACAGGGAAATTTGACAAGCAAATGCACAACCATCTCTCACATATGCCCCATGTTACCCTGGGGTGGGGGTTTCCAATGACAAGTGCATAATAAACAGGGTAAGAACAACAGGCACAAATGCAATAACAAGAATCACAAAACAATACACAGAATGTACTACTGTACCTGATCCAAACACAACATCAATCATGACAGTAGCAAAAAGAAATTACATTAATTTGAAGAATGCATAACAGCTTGTCCACATACCACTGACAGCAGGGAAAACGAACACAGGGGGAGGGGTGGGGGAGAAGTGTGAAGTGACCAGGCCTTGGACTGCTCCCAAGGAAAAGCGACCATTGACACCACTTGATGTTAACTTCCTTTATTATTTTGTCATCTTCTTTGTGTACCAGACTACGTCATAGACACATCAAGGTTATTTTCTCAGGATTCAGAAGCATTACAAGAACGAAAACCCTAACCATAACGTAAATAAAAACTCTAGTCCTAACCCTGAAATAAAGGAATACTAACCCTACTTTTAAACTCAACATTTCAGTGATGTAATATAATTCTGTGTCCGACACAAAGTTATAGCAGCCATTATTTCATAATAAATACATTTAACAATTTTCATGTGATGTTTTTGTTTTAGTGTGCTGGGATAACATTACTTGGTGTTGCAATATGGACGTTAGTGGATAAGTTTGACTACAGTAGTCTATTGGGAAGTGATAGCTATATTATTGTTGTATCATTAATGATTGTTGCTGGAGTGGTGGTTATCATCATTGGTTTCTTGGGCTGCTGTGGAAGTATCAAGGATAACCGTTTTATGCTTATAGCAGTAAGTTGAACATAGTTGATCCATTGATCATTATTTTATTACCATGCTATTGATCATACAGAAAACTGACTTAACATCAATTATTTGCATGCAGTCTAAACATCAGCCCTGTTAAAAAATAAGCAAATTCCCTTGGCAAAAAGAAAAAAGGAATATTATGCAGTTATAATGCAATCGTAATAATCTAGCTTGCAATGATGACTGGGTCGTGGGATTAGGTTGTATCATGTTCATGAGGATGTTTCCTGCCCATATCAAAATGCAGTTGTCGTGTGACTCGTTGGTATCCTAGTAGAGTCCTGTATGTTGACCTAGCTACTGTAAATCTCATGCAATTGCTATGTTTTTATCCCCTTGCCATCTCACTCAATTGTTATGTTTTTATCCCCTCGCAAACGCCGTGCCAGGGTCGAAGTCCCTGGGGCGATGGTGCTAATCTCGACCGGGGGGTTTGGTTTATATATATATATATATATTATACTCGGAGTTTCACGCTCATGGCAATCATTAGGTAACTGACTTACTCTACTTCAACTGTTCCTTAATCTAGGAATCTTGACTGGGTGGTAGAATGTCCAGTCGTGTAGAATGTCCGGTCGTGTACAATGTCCAGTCGTTTGTGGGGCAAGTTAGTTCTAGAATATGTTTGTGGCCGCGTATAAATATATGTATCCATCAACCGGGAACATCGGTTGTCTTGGTTACGATGACGTGCCTAACGGGGAAGAAAGTAGGTAAACATGGATATTTATGGAACTACAAGGATTTAGGTCGTGAGTGGGAATATTTTGTGTTATTTTACTCGAAAAAACGTGAAATGTACGTATATAGTAGACTATAGCTGTGTTTCAGTGTTTATACGACCTGCGCCTGGCCTACAATTTTGTAGTATTATAAACAAGCATTACTGTATACTGGTCAGTGTTAATATATACACTGCTGTAGTGAATAAGGGAGAGCTAGGAGTAGACATGATACATGGATGATTGTCAAGCTCATATCCTCAGAAAATGATTCTGAAGGTTACAATTCAACAAATACATTCGGTTGATATAGGTGTACAGTACTACCTATGCAGCTTGCATTCACTACAGCAGTGTTTATATTAACACATCCAAGCATTACTGATATAATATGTGACTGCCGTATAGGCAGTACATATACCAATTGAACCAGTACATCATTGTATTCATTTTCTCTCGATCAGAGTCTTGATGGCTCAATGGTTAGAGTCACCGGGAATCAGAAGGTTATAATTTTTTTCAACTGGGAATAATGTTTCTGAGGAGGCTGATGATGGTCCATGTATTGTATACTGGTCTATATATTCCATAAACAATGTGTGTTTGTGTGTTTAATCCATGCATCCATTATGGAATATGTTACTAGGCTTACAGTAGCTGGCCTAGTGGCCATAACATAACTTATTGTGTCTGTGAATAGGATACCTTTATTTTAATAGGGTAGCTCTTTCAGCGATTATTATACAAATATAAAAAAACACTCCTATCAACAGAGGCCCTATAAATAGGCTTGGACAATGCTGGTCCTAGGCTTGTAATGTAAAATACAGCTTACTGTATATAGGATTATATTGACATTGGGTATGTTGACATTCATTGTCAGCAGAAATTGATAGGGATTGTCATTGAACAAGTACTGTGTGATTGGTTATATACTGTATGCGCATGGTGATGTAATTTAGATACTACAGTACACAATGCCATGTCTTGTTGCACATACATGGCTTTTGTATTAATAACCATCAAAATATGGTATCTGCACTAGGCATTTATTATTATATATTATTATATAAACACATATTTATATGTACTGTACAATGTTACAAAAACTAATTTTAACTCAAAAGTTGTATAAATCCTGTACATTAACTGATCAGTTGCGAGTCCCCACTTAGAAAAGATCAGTTTTCCTGCCCTGCATTGAGACCTACCAAGAACATCAATATTATATAAGTTATCCACATTCCACATCCCTGCCAGCTCCACATCGCAGCAGTCTAATGTGGGTAGAATTATCAACTTACTTTATATAATCATCCACACCAACAACCGGGGTAGAATCCCTAATACATGTTAAACCCAATTTGTATAGACCCGCAGACATTTGAACAAATTTGATTTTTTAAAAAGCGGACCCATTGTATGATAAAGATGCACTTTCTTCCGTCAACAGCCTTTGGTGTCTGTTTATACTAACTACTGAGTTGATTATTTCATGTGGAATTATCAATAGTGTGAAACAAGTAATTTTTTTCGCAGTGATTGATGGTAGAAACAGCAGTAGACTTCCCCACTATTCTGTTACTGCACCCAAAAATTAAAAAGTTTGGGCTATATAGTTATTTAGTTTGATGTTCTATGAAACAATTAAATTCAGACAACACAAAGCTCTCAGAGATATTGACAAATTGTCCACTGAAAATCTATTCAGTTTGGCAAATGAATGGGCATTATACCTAAATAGCGTAGCATCTGGCTGCTATTAATAGCTCAAAATGCAGACCAACAAATCAAATTTAACTCACAAACAAATGAGCGGCTGGACAAAATGCAGGTTGCAGGTTGGGAATTTGCAGGTTGGGAATTTGCAGGTTGGGAATTTGCAGGTTGGGAATTTGCAGGTTGGGAATTTGCAGGTCGGGAATACAAGTTGTTTTGTAGACAATCTTTTTTTAGTTCAGCACGGTCTCTTCCTTAAATACAGGTAAACCATTATCCTTAAGTTACAAATCGCTCTGAATTAAGGATAATGGTTAATCTAATGGTATTGTAGGGTTAGGGTTAGGATTTGGGTTAGGATTGTTGTTATTTAACCCTAATACTAACCCCAATCTTTACCCTAACTAAAAACATCGTCCAGAAAACGACTATATATTCCCACCTGCAAATTCCCAACCTGCAACCTGCAAATTCCCAACCTGCGTTTTATACCGGCCCTGCAAACGAGCTATTTTCTTTTGTTATGGCCGCAAGAGTTAAAAAAAAAGCGGACAAACATGAATACTGACGTCATCTCGACGGGTGCTATTCAAGTAAAAGAACGAAAATAAGTACTGTAAGCAACAACGTTATAAATTTAAACGTTTCAAACAGTAAGCGGGCGAGGGGTTGTTGCGTATACGTATTTCTAGTATATGGTACTTAATTACGTTATACCGTTTGTGCGGCATGCATTGTTCAGATACATGTATGCTTTGTTCTCATGCCGGCATTTTGAAAGGAGATCGGTTCTTTTGTTTAACAAGTGTGTTTTGTTAGCCTTCAGAATACAAAGCTTTTCTTCCAGACAAAGACAGCACCTCTTTGATCCATTGCGGTATGCACTTGCGTGTTTGATAATTGACCATTTTAGCTCATAGCTTCGTTTCTTTTTCTTTAAAGACCAAATGTATTTTGAGAGTTCTGTTTCGTTAATGTGCTTTTCATCGCGGAAGGATTTTTTGTGGTTACTGTATCTTTGCTTAAAGGTGGTGCTTGTCATACCAATATATGTCTTTGTTGTATTGTCGTCAGGAGTGTTTTTTCTGGATTTTTTCTGGATTTTGGATGGTTTGATTGGCTGTCCATGTAAAGCAGTTCATCATTGGGCTTTCGGAATGGCTGAAATTTACCGTTGTTTAGGTTCAACGTTACGTCTAGGAAATTGACTATTTTCTGGTTCGTCTGCGCTGTGATTTTTAGGCCAAAATCGTCTAATCAAAATCGTCTAATCGGTTTTCTTAGCTTGTCTCATGCTATTCTACCAGGCAGCTAGTCCATTGCATCTCTATACAGGCCGATGTTTTCCTTTCCAAATTTATTACCAAGTTTTATTATATCCTTTGTTTTGTTATATTGAACGCTTAGAACACTGAACCGTTCATGCAATATTGTTAACTGGTAATATTTATTCAACATTTTGGCATGATTCTGGTATAACAGCATTAGAACATGAAAGACATAGACGCAGTTGTTCAAAGGGCGATTGACGCTAATCCTTGGTTAAAATTTAATCGACTGTTTACTTTGGCATGTTCTGTTGGACAAATTAAGTTGAAAAGAGTCTGTCCAAAAAATTGGACAAATACTGTAACTGTGTATTTTGCAATACTATGAATATTGTCATACAGTTCGATTGTTATACTCCATTATCCTTAGATTTAGCTACCTTCCACGGGAAGATTGCTTAATTTGGATTTATGGCTCACTCAAGGGGAACAAACGAAACAGTTTCCATGTTAATCTTTGGTTATTCAGCATCACAAAAAGGTATGATAGCAATGGTAGAACGGTAGCTTTCACCCAGAGAATTTTAAATTTACCCATTTTGCCTCCTAATGGCCGCCATATTGGATTTTGGAGAAGGCCTTTAAAATTGCTAGCCTTTCGTAAATGCAAACAAATAATGTTTTAACACAAATTCGGAATAGATTTGAACTAAGTGATGATAACAGATGGTGTCACGCGTCAAATCATGCTATGGTGACGTCACAAATGACGTCACAATTGCCTAAAATAAGTTATACAAAATTATGTTAAAAATAACATTTGTGAGTATTTTGAATAGTTTTAATATGACTGGTTGTGATCCGCCCAGAGGAAGCTCTAGAGTAGAGACGTAAATCAACCACACTCCTCAGCACTTTCAGAGCAATGTATATTTTGCTAGAAGACTAGAGAAAAACACAAAGACAAGAGAAAAGCTTCATAGCGTGCAGGAATTTTGTGTTGACGAGACGGTGAGGAAATGTGCGTCTTTACACGTCCAATAAAGCAATGGTATGAGTGCTGTAGCTCGAGAACTGATTGGAGTCTGTGTAAAATATTTGATTTCTAGTGAAGCAAAGTATCACGCTTCCTGTTATAAAGGTTTTGTACGAATATATTATACTTCTCAGTATAATAGGGTACTGGTGAGGGTACTGGTATACACCAGTACATTAGCAATAGACAAAGTCGTCCTGGATATCTTTGAGCTGAACAGCGAACTCGAGTCGCTTAAGGGTCGTCACAATAAAGAAAATGTGATCAAAATAGCACGCTTACTGAATGGTGAAATAAAAGATCTTAACCCCCAGATGTTATGGCCGGCTAACGAGGAGGATCTGAAACCAAATTAAAACTAGCGATTACATTCCACATCTATACTTGATGTCTCTTTGACCGCGCTTATTTCTGGGAAATAATTTAAATTAGAAAGCGACAAGAGTTTTACAGAGAGAACAATGAGGCTGAAAGAATCTTTAGCCCAAGACATTGTTTTCTCTGTTACAAATGATACTGTAAAACTCCGACGAGCGTTTTGTTCCCTTCTGTTGTAAAAACGCTTTGCAATAACAGAGATTGTGAAACTTATTAGTAAGTATAGACATGGCATAAGTTATGACCTGGTAGAAGAGATCGAGACCGAATATGCGCTGGAGGTTATAAATGAGTAACGAGATAATCGCGTTGTCATCTCCGCCGATGTTACTCAGGAAGGATCGACCAGTTCTTCTGTCGCTCTATGGTGGCAGATAATATTGACAACTTGGAATGCACACTCAATGTATCCGAAACATCACATCGCGTCAACTCAATCTTCGTCACGGAAAGGAATCAGGAGCAGAGCGAAGCTTTCTAATTCTACGCCCTGCCATCAAAGAGGAAATGCAAACGATCTTTACCATCGACTGTTGTGACCAGAGAGATCCCTGCTTACTATGGAGGGAAGCGGGCGGGGCCAGAAGAATTACCGCACGTCCAAAACCTCGGTGTAAGCTCCTATTATAGCGATAAAGTTGTAAAGTTGTTGATGATGCTCTTAGCAGTTATCGGGAGCCGATTCGGTGATGCTGGGCTCAGGGAACTAGCTGTTCAAAGCGATGTAGTGGTAAGCGGAAGACAAACAAAGCTAAGCTCTCTCAACAGATGGAGAGACATATCCCGATCACTGAGAAATACCCAGAGAATTCAACCAGCACTTCCGATGAATGGCTGTCATGCAGAAGTTAAAGATTCCCTCTGCAGCCACATTCCATGTAGTCGCCGAGAAAGTGTTCGAATCGGTAACAAACACCAGCAGCAAGCGCGTACATGTGGTGTTAGATGCGGTCCTCTCTCCTCGCGGACACGGCTGGGAAGTGAACAGTACAGGTACATGTAATCTCGTTGAATTTGTTTGGCTTGGATCGAAACTGGCTCCAGAAGAAATACTGGAACTATTCTCCTGTACATTCAAGAGAGTATGCACTGCTGAGAAACACTGTTGTTTGAAAGCTGGTCTCAAGTGCACGGACATGTGCACTCTTCCACTCTCCTCCGCAGAGGCTTCTCTCGCTTTTTTGTAGAGTTCGGGCAGATCACAGGGCAGACATGGTTTGGGCAGCGGGCTGGGAGGGCGAACCTTCTCCCCCCGCGCGCTCGCAATTCCGCGCCCCTATTGTCTCCACGCGTTCCCAAAACACCCGCCAGAGAAATATAAAACTCAAGAAGCCTCTGAGAGTGGCACTCTTCAGTGTGAGAACATGGCGACCGATGATGATGTCCGATATGAAAGTGACACTGAAGATGCAGATGATTGATTATCCGGGTACGTTCAGTGTTGTCGGTACAATTCTCAATATCCTGAAACATTTACGGAATTATGATCAATTAGAAAGTGATTACCTTTCCTGGGGTCTTTTTTCAGATCCAAAGTAAATACATCCCTATTAACGTGACACAGATACAAAGAAAGTCATTTATATATACCGAAAATGTAGTGAAGTCGATAAGTACTGTATGTCGCCTTTTCCTTTCCTTCTTTATTATTATTATTATTATTATTATTCTTTCACAATAAGATGTAAATTTCACAATTAGATTAAATTTCACAATTAGATGTAAAAATATTCTCCAAACTTAAAAAAATAATATCTGTTGACATTTTAGATCTCGTCCACCTGCGATAGCAGTGAAGAAGGAAGCTACATAATACTCACGATAAAGAAGGCTTCTTTCTGCACCGGAATGTTGTGTTTACCATAAGTTATATCCATTTAAAAAAAGTTTTCGGCTGATCAATCCAAAACTCGAGCATTGTCCCAATCATCCGATCAAGATGGCGGCCACTGATTTGACGCGTGACACCAGCTGCGATCATCTCTTAGTTCAAACCCATTCCGAATATGCGTTAAAACAATATTTATTTGTATCTACTAAGGGCTGGCAATTTAAAGGCTCTTACAGAAATTCAAGATGGCGGCCACAAGGAAAAGGAAAGTGGGTAAATTTGAAATTTGATTCTCTGGGTGAAAGTTGCAATCATACCTTTTCGTGATGTTGAGTAGCCAAAGATGATCATACAGTAGAAACTGTTTCGTTTGTTCCCCGTGAGTGAGCCATACAACCGTCTCAGCTGGTGGACTACTAGATGCTCAAGGAATTCTTCAATGGATGTAGGAAATGGCAATATTGTTGATGCCGTATCCATGAAGATGCCGTTTCTTCGACACTGGCTCTCACGAGAATTCGTCGCACCTTTTTTGTTTTTTCGTGACTTTTCGCAGGCAAATTATCGGTCGGAATACTATCAATCCATCAATCAATCCATCAATCAATCAATCAATCAATCAATCAATCAATCAATCAATCAATCAATCAATCAATCCATCAATCAATCAATCAATCAATCATTCAATCAATCAATCAATCAATCAATCAATCAATCAATCAATCAATCAATCAATCAACAGCATTTATTTAAACACGATTTAAGTTTATATGCAGCACATTGCTGATGTGGTCGTGTGTTTACTTAAGAGTTATTTACAGGAATAAAATTTGCAATAAAATGAAAATATTAAAAGTATTATATAAAAAATAAATTTTTACAGTAAAAGATATAAGTATAAAACAGATATAATAATATGGTTTAAAAGTATGTATAATTATCGTCCTTATTATTTGAATATATTTTAAAATCTTCTGTTTTCAGATCATATTGCCTTATCAGTGTTTTAAAAACGGAATGACGTTTCTCGTTTCTGATACTTTCTGGCAGCTTGTTCCACAAAGCTGCTCCCCTAAACGTCACAGATCTATGTAAGATGTTAGTTTCTGGTCTTGGGATAATCATCTTTTCCACTCCTCTCAGCTTGCTATTTTTCTTTGTTATGACGTTCTGACAAAGTTGCTCTGGTATATCACCGTTACAACATTTATGAAATGCTCAATAACCTTTGTTTGTATGTACTATTTTTGTGTATACCAGTTTTTAGCATCACATATGTATAATTATCGTCCTTATTATTTGAATATATTTTAAAATCGTTTTCAGATCATATTGTCTTATCAGTGTTTTAAAAATGGAATGACGTTTCTCGTTTCTGATACTGTCTGGGGGTATAGAAAAGGCGAACGAGGGGTTATTGTGGAACGTATTTCTAGTAATTTAGCCAGGAATGTTTGCGAAAAGCAAGGCAAAAATAAATTCTCCCAAGGTGGCTTTTCCATATTTGGAGTTGTTTATCAGTTTTGACAAGCTGACAGCAGCCGGTCGTTTTGAAAACCTTTCGAAGTTGGATAAAAATAAAGTCTATCTACACTTAACATTGTTCCTATTCAACGACTGTTAAGGGTTATTTATTAGGTTCATATTCAAGGAATTGAAAACGGAAGTTTTAAACATTGAAGTTTTAAGCAGTATTAAAAGGCATTGATATTTGCAGGATAATAGCGTAATACAGGATAATAGCGGACAAACAAACCAAATTTGACTCACAAATTATTGCAAATGAGCTATTTTCTTTTGTTATGGACGCAAGAATTATGGGAAAAGCGGACAAACATGGATACTGACGTCATCTCACGGAGTGTTATTCGTGAGACAGTCACATCGTGTGGAGTAAAACGTTGAATTCTTGGCAAATCAAAAAGCCGACCGAGAACAATGAAGTTGACCGACATATTTGTCTTGATAGTTGGCTTACTCTCGATTTTCATGAATGGACTACTACTCATTATCCTTGTGAAGGATCCGTTAAAGTGCTTCAAAGCGTCGACTACTTACTTCATCATATGCCTATCGTTCTCAGACTTACTCACGGGTGCCAACGCCTGTTTCTGGGCCATCGAGAATATTTTCCCATTCTTGCAAAAGGCGCGAATATATATGCTAGCACTCTTTTGGATCACCGTCCAAGTGTCGTTTCTGACGCTGCTCGCGATGTCCGTCGAGCGCTTCCTGATCGTCAAGTATCCGTTCTACTGCCGAATTTGGATCACCAAAAAGCGCGTTTCGATTTTGATTGCTCTAGTTTGGCTCGTCTCCGCCCTTTTAGGCGGCTTGTTACTCACGCCGATACCCCATCTCTACGTAATGTTTTCGATCTTCACGGAATTTTTCATCTCCGTTTTCGTCATCGCCGCGCTCTATGCTTCTATTCTCCTGGGAATAAAGAATTCCCATAAGGTATTTCGGAGAAACGGAGGACTTCACCAATGCGGCGGCCGAGGTCGGCCTTCCCGGAGACTTGGCTCTTGCCGGGTTGATGTCACCGCGACGACACAGCCAAGCGAAATCCAAAACAACAACGGCATTCGACAGTCGGCTCGGGGAGCCGTTGTGGCGGGGACGACAGAAAACGGCACGAGGAAGATCAGTCTCGGAGGCACCACAAGTGCCGGGGATATACGTCCGGTAGTTGAAACCTCTGGGGATACAAAAACCGCGCAGGACTGCGACCGGCGAAATGGACCTCCGATGAACGGAAACAGGAAGCCTGAGCAATTCGTTGAAGTGACACAAACCAGAATGCGTCATATTCAACAAGAGAAGAAACTAATGGCTGTGGTACTTTTGTTGGTATGCGTGCTCGCTCTAACTGTATTGCCTTATATTCTGGCCTCTCAAATCCAGATCGCCTACGTCATATTTTGCAAATGCCCGCTGCCTCCTGGTTTGGGCAAGTTCGCGATCTTCTATTTTCCCATCGAACTTCTGAATTTCGCCGTGAATCCACTGATCTACGCGTGGAGGTTACCGCAGTACAGAAAAACGCTTAAGTGCATTTGCACCACTACTCTGCACCAGACTTCCAGAAACGTGGATGCAAGTATGGCAATGCACAATGTCGTCGTGTAATAGATAATTCGTTTATTAAATAAAACACACATTGCAGTCTATACGACTGAATAACGTGTATGCATTACAATATAAATATAAATATACAAAATATTAATATATCAAATACATATAGTATATATAATTTAAAATGATTTATAAATGATTTCCTATATCGATCTGTTCTACATACAGGATAAGGATAGGCGGTAAAAGTTCTGCAAGTTTGTGATCTTTGTTATTAATAATATCATTAAATAAGTGAGCAGATGATAGTTCGTGTCTAGAAGATATTTAAGGGATGCCGGCCTTAACTAACGCCTCTCTATACTTCAAATCAGGAAAAACAATTCACATAGCGCGTCTCTGGATGCTCTATAGATTTCACCAGACAGGTAACTAGGAAGGCTGCGGTGGAATAACTGACATGAATATTTTAGAACTGATCTGATTACACTGCAGTAAAATAGAATGAGGTCATTGGAAATGATTTCAACTCTTTTTATCTGCCTCCCTTATTACTATTAAGGCTGTAAGGTAGTAACATGGGCCGAGGTGTCTAAAGTATCACTTTTTACCCTATATTTACATAGCATTAAAAGTTTCCGTATTCAAAATGTTAGATTCAATCATTTACGTTTAACAGGAGAACAGTAGGATCAATCAATCATTAATCTTTATTTAAACACGGTATCAAATGTATAGAAAAATTACAATATATATGAAATACTTAGTTAATACAATGATTTATAATTGCTGCCTCCCCTCAGGGAATAGTGCAGCACACTATTCTTGACGTTTCGTGTTAACTCGTGCCAGTCCCTTTGCCGAGCTATGTATATCCGACCAGAATCTCGATTTGTAAAATTTTTGCCGTCGATTTATCGAGATGTTAGATCATGTGATCTCTCAACTCAAATGGCTCAAGTGCGCATGTCAAACAGCATCGTAATTTAACCCAAATACATCGAACGTTTTCTTGACAAATAATCAACCATATGTCAAGCACGGCCCGCGGGGTATCCACGGAGCGCTTCGAAAACATTCGTTTAATATTACATCAGAAATTTAAATTTTAAAAGTACTTTTACATGCCTGTAGCTGCTGTATTTCAAAAGTTATATTGAAACAAAGCTACACGGTTCAACATTGTTTACTTTTGTTCGATTTGAAATATGACCGCAAATATTACAAGCGTGAAGTTCGATTTGGCAAAAATGTCGCTTGATCATGGAAAATTTAGGGGGCTTGCTCTTTCGAGTAAATGTTGTTCGAATTATATGTATGGCGTTCAAACATTGAATTTTGACATTACAAACGCGCCATACGATTACCGTATGTTATTTTAATATTACAAGGCTATATGATCGCCTTGATATGTGGTGTAGATTCTACAGTTTATTTATTTGATCCTCTATATGCTATAGAAAATTTCTAGCATTCTGCTCCATGCCTGATCCTGACAGCATTTCACTTCTGATAAGAACTCCTAGTAATATACCTAATAGCTTAATAACCTGACTACAATTTTAAATTTTGTTTCATAATAATACCTAATGACTAATAACCTAACGATGATTTTAAAAGCTTTTAAAAGATCTAATATCGCCCTGACTTCTTATATCTCTCGATAGACTATTCCAGAGAACCACCCCCTGATAATGAAAGCTGTTTTTGCCAGCTTCAGTATATGGTCTCGGAACATAAACATTACACTCTAAGTTTCTCAGGTTATGGTAATAAATGTACAGAAGATATGTTTTCGAACATATTAGTTAAAGGGGAACTCTAGTAAAAAAACAAATTACTTTTAATATAATGCCTTTTAGTATGTTTAGAAATGTTAATAGTTTTACAATATCTGCTCTTGTACTCGAGAAATAACTGTTTTCATTCTCGTATTTTATACTTCTGGACGCCGCCATTTTAGAATTTGCTCGACGCGATGTTCAGCGGTGGGTTTCTTTTCAATTTTGACGTCATTGAATGCTTGTCTTTTATTATTTAGCACTCAATGACGTCAATAAATTTCCGCTGTACATCGAGTCTGAGCCGTCGAGCAAACTCTAAAATGGCGGGGTCCAGAAGCATAAAATACGTTATTTCTCGAGTACAAGAGCAGATATTGTAAAACTATTAACATTTCTAAACATTATACTTAAAGGCCTTTTATTTAAAAATAATTTGTTTTTTGACTATAATTCCCCTTTAACATAATAATTAGAAATTAGATGCATACTGTACTATCATTTTAACTTGAGAAGCAACAATTGTTATTGTTGAGTGCTTAAAGGGGCTATGTCACGATTTGCCTGGTTACTCAGCTAAGCGTACTTGTTGATTTTTTGTTCAAGATAGTATATGGCAATCGTGGCCTTCCAGCTCCTTCTCGTTTCCCAGCACCACGATTAGACATTAAATTGTCATTACGCTTTACTTATAACTCGTCCAAAAATAACCCACCAACATGAAAATAACAAATACTATCGATTAAATCGAATAAATCGTTGAGCTTTCGCTTCGCTTTGATTTTGGATTCCGAATCAAAAATCAAAAAGTACGCTTAGTTGAGTAACCAGGCAGATCGTGACATAGCCCCTTTAAGCATGGCCCTGTGCTTGAAAAAAATATTGTATACTGTATATACTGTATATATACGGTGTATACTGTAGTATGTTGTCATGTACATTGTACTGTATTATAATAATAGCAGTGTTGTATTAATCTAATGTATGCGGAAAGGGTTAACGTTAAGAGTCCATTCCTCAAGTGGATATTTCTGCAACTATTCAACCAGCTTAATCTGGTAGGAGGGGTGCTGGGGCACGACCAAGGCAGGGAGGAGCGCCGCTGAGGGAGCTACGACATGGGACTGGGGACACACGCGTCGCATGCCACTGCAGCAAGGGACTAGTCTGTAGTCTGTACTGAAGATTGAAGACTTGCTTGCAATTTGAATTGTCTAACTATTGTACGTTATCATGCTATTATCTTATTTTGTCTCTATTTTATTTTGGATTTGACAAGGCAATTGGCACCCCCTTGCACCCCTTGGCCAAGGCCAGGGGGTGCGTACCCCTGTAAATCCATCACTGTTCAACATGCAACCATTTCTGCAATCAGGAAAAAGATTTTTTTTACTTTTATATGCAAGATATATTTAGTACTGTCAGGTATACAGCAATGTGAGGTCTAAGAACTACAATGAGTGGTACTGTTTGTCAGCTACCATAATGATTTTACATTTTATTTTATATCTAGTTCTTTGTCATGGTTCTTTGTGTTTTCCTTGTGGAGTTATCAGCTGGTATTGTGGCATTTGCATATCGTGGGCAGGTAAAATGGGATATCCAATACTTGGACTGGTAGTACTTGGAGTTTTACATTGTACAGTAGATTTAAAGAAATAGTATCACATTAATTATTTATTCATATTACTACATGTAGTTTTCAACCTCGGTTAAAGAGACACTCCACGCCAAAAACAAGTGTTGCTTAAATGAAAGATCTTTGTCACCTTACGTGTGAATGGGTATTAGTTTTCTTCTAATCTTTTTAGTTTTAGAGAAATTTGGCTTTGTTTATCGTATTTTGGTAAATTGAAGGTCGCCATTTTGTTCTGATTGCGGGTGAATGCGGTCGCTGACATTTAATTTTGACGTCATTGAATGATACATGTAGAAACACTGCACAAAGATACCCTTCACAATAGCATGACAATAACGTTGTCTTAGCCTATTGTGCATATTGTGAAGGATTTCTTTTCATAGGGTTTCTATCACTCAATGACGTCAAAAGTTAACGGGAGCAACCGCATTCGCACGCATCAGAACAAAATGGCGGACTTCAATTTACCAAAAATACGATAAACAAAGCCAAGTTTCTCTGAAACTAAAAAATATTAGAAGAAAACAAATGTAATACTCATTATCACGTGAGGCGACAAATAACTTTCATTTAAGCAACACTAATTGTTTTGTGGCGTGGAGTATTCCTTTAACTCAGCAAAACGTACATAGCTAATTATATATCACATGGACAGCCAAAATCATGATACATGTACTGTATTTACTAAGAATTAAAGATGTGTTGATTGCACTATGTTTAAAGGGAAATGGCAATAAAAAATTTCTTTGTCTCATTTGAAAGAACATTAAAAATAATATATGAAGACCTTTTAAAATTTCCCCGTAACTTCCTTAATTTTTGAAATATCTGTGAGCAAAAATATCTGCAATCCACCATCTTGTTTTATAATTAGATCTAATTAAGTGACGTCAAAACCAGGGTAAACATTCTAAAAGTTGTAAGTAATTGCCCAAATATCAGTGGAATGCGTTCAAATAGATTGCCAGTTGACTTAAAAGTATACAACACCTAAAACAACTACGATTTAGCATCTATAATGACTCGATAATTGCTGATATAAAAAACATTTCTACCCTGGTTGTGACGTCACGCATATCCAAGGATGGTTATGCCTATCCAAGATGGCGGAATGTTCAATGTTCTTTGTTAAAAAGAAGTGAAATATTTACAGAACCAAGAACGATATGGAAAATCTGTAAAAGGTCTTCATATATCATTTTAAAAGTTCTTTCAAATAAGATAAACTTAATTTTTATTGCCATTTCCCTTTAATTGTAATACACGGATCGCAAATCTCAAAAATTGTGCGTATTTGGTGCATTATGGGATATTTTAGGTGAGTAAAATTCTGAGCTAGCGCTCCTATGTGTACCACGATGGTCAAAAAAGGAATGACGGTAAAAACGCATAACACTTAAAAAATAAGTACTCCCGAAAAACCAACAGGATAGCCATTAACATTCTACTTCCGGTTGATTAAGCAAAACCGTGACATACTCACCTCTAGTATCCCACGCGGGTACATTTAGTATCCCACGCGGGTACATTTTTTGAGATTCGCGATACAGGTACTGATGTTTCAAGTGAGGGTCCTATATCAGAGTGGAATGTATGAATATTTACAATGTATATTCATCATCATTGTGCTGTATATTTAATTTTTTCTAGCTTGAAGATGAATTAAAAGAAAGCTTTTTGAATGCAATGAACAAATACAAAATTAAAGACAAGGAGACTAAAGCTTTAGATAAAATCCAAAAACAAGTGAGTTCTTTATTTCCTTTAAAGAGCGCCATTGCAATGAAAAATTGTACAACACAAAATCAGTACATTCAATATTAAAAACACTTAATAGCGTGTAAGTAGTCTAACGTTTCGAGCTAAGGCCCTTCGCAGCACAACACGTTTTACCCAACCTCAAGAAGTTTTGTATTTCTACTCTGCCTGCGCAGCATAACACGTTTTAATATACAGTGTATATATATATATATATATATATATATATATATATATATATATATATATATATATATATAATATATATATATATATATATATATATATATATATATATATATATATATATATATATATATATATATATATATATATATATGTTATTTACCGGCTGGGAGGTCCGTACTGGAAAAATATTTTCCCGAAGTCTCAGAAGCGGCCCGAGACCGAAGGTCGAGGGCTGCTTGTGAGACTGAGGGAAAATATTTTTCCAGTACGGACCGAGCAAAACGGTAAATAACGTGTTTATTTTTTTCGAGCAAAGTCAAAAAAATTGCAATTTTTTGGCGTGAAAAGTTGCGAGAGGTCCGTACTGGTGTGATACAGACCTCGTACTCAGCCAATCAAATTCAGCCAATCATGTTTGGGGACTCATGGCTGGGTTGCGGGGATTTGCCGACCATGAGAGCGGTATTCTGTCTGTGGGCTGGCTGTTGAAGTGGAAGCCCCTGGATTACCCAGCCACCCATCCTCCACAAGCTAATTGTTAATGTGCTCGTAAATCGTAGCCAAGTTATGATTGTGAATTATTGATTTGTTATCATTAGTATTGGTGCTGTGGTGCAACACGATATCATCAATGGAACACAACAGTTTGGTTTAACACAGTTACAAGTAAAAAGAATAATACAAATTCTGATTCAACGCTAGTAAATCGAGTCCCGGACAGCTGTTGTAAACCTCCAGTAATAAATGATTGTGGAACTGTTACACATCCATCGAACATCAACTACAAGGTACACACGGATTGTTTGTACATTGTCGACTTACATATTGTTAGGTTAGCATATCTGTACTGTACTGTACTGTACAACTATTAACTGTAAGTTCTGTAAACTCTTAAACTTGAGGTCAATTTATTAAAGGGGGAAACTGCACCCAAAAAAAAATTACTTTTAAATATAAAGGGCTTTAAGTATAATGTTTAGAAATGTTAATAGTTTTAGGATATCTGCTCTTGTACTCGAGAAATAACGTTTTTCTAGTATTTTATGCTTCTGGACGACGCCATTTTCGAGTTTGTTCGACGGCTCAAGATTGATGTACAGCGGTGGTTTTCTTTTCAATTTTGACGTCATTGAGTGCTTGTCTTTTGTTCCTTGCACTCAAGTGACGTTAAAATTGAAAATAAACCACCGCTGTACATCGAGTCTGAGCCGTCGAGTCTCTACAAGAGCAGATACCGTAAAACTATTAACATTTCAAAACATTATTCTTAAAGCCCTTTTATTTAAAAGTAATTTATTTTTGGGTACAGTTCCCCTTTAAATTATCTTTCAATAAGTAATGTACTGAACAGCATGTACTGGGAATTATTTTTTCAGGGCTGCATTGGAAAGCTTTCGGAATTCATTGAAGAACATCTGCTTGCCCTTGGTGCTGTTGGATTAGGAGTGTCTATTCTTCAAGTAAGTAGTAAAAAGAGAGGATACAACATAAACTAAAATGCATCTTCTTGAAGCTTAGATATTCAAATCAGGTTTACGTACGGTACGGTACGGTACGGTACGGTACGGTACGGTACGGTACGGTACGGTACGGGTATACAATAGTTCTGTCAGTTTGTCTATTAATGTATCTCTATTTCTTGTCAATCTTACAACCTTTTATTATTTCATTGTCAAGTTCTTTTTTCTCACTGTCAGATCTCCGCAGGCCCTTGTGGCTTCATGTGGAGGTTGTGATTTAAAACATTCAAAAAGTTTCCTCAACTACGTCTTTTTTTAGTCGTAGTCATAATACCGTACTTTGAATAGATCTTAAGTTGCACAGTTTAGTGTACTACAAGATATTTCGTAGTCCTACCGTATTTTGTGACTGACGTTTCATAGAAGTATCCCGACTTTAAAACATAGTCCTAACCCCTAACCTTAATCCTGACCCCTAACCTTAATCCTAACCCTAACCCTGAACCTAATACTAACCCTAACTGTTACGATAATGTTTTCTTTTAGAAATAATAGCTGATTTTAATTTCGAATTTTACTACCGATAGTCCATGTGACGTCATTTCGGAATTTATATAAAACTTCACCCGTATTTTGAATAGATATTGCATGTTGGACAGTTATTGTACAGCATGACTTGATATTTTGTCGTTATACCGTATTTTAAATAACCTTTAAGTTGGACAGTTTAGTGTACAGTATGACTTGATATTTTGGAGGAGGCAGCTGTCAACAATCTTAGTGAGAAAAATTTGATAACGAAACACTTTCAAATATCATTTTAACGATATCGTGTATTTTCTCTTGGCAAGGTTGCTTAAATGGCGATTGTGAACGAAATTTTTGAAGTTTTCATTTCAGATATCATAAAATATAGAAAGGTTTTGTCTTAGGAAGTTTAAACTAAAGATATCAAACAAAACATACCAAACAAAAGAGATGATTCAATTTCTACTATAGGATTATCGTTAATCTCCCTTCAATCAACTGATCCCTTGTGATTACTTATATATATTTTTCTTTAATAGCTCCTTGGATTGGTAATTACAGCACTTTTAATTCACTTGGTTGAAGAATACTAAACAACTTACCGACATAATAGTAGTTTATGATTACCTTCGCCAAATGAGTTTCTACAGAATAGATTTTGTCATCAGTTGGATCCCACATGGAATTATTACATGTATGCTTTTATATTATTATGGCAACACATCTTCTTTAAGCATAAGCATAACGACATATGCAAGCATAGTTCGTACTTCATGGTCAATTTAACACTTTGTTCTTCCAAAGTATAAAGGAGTTAACCTACCATGAAGTGCTAACTGCGCATGCGTATGTCGTTATGCTTATGTCGTCGTTAGTGAAAACTAGGCTTTAGGATTAAATCACCAAGTTAGAACAAAATAAATCGCGGTAAACATGATTGGGGTGAGATAGACACTATAAGTATTTCTCTCGTTCTCGACTTGATCAGAAGTGTTTCACGAAGCTCCTAGTTTTGAAAATCTCGTGAATATCCTATCTGGTACCAGGGGTGGATTTAGGGGAGGGGTGCACAGGGGTTCGCACCCCTGTTGGCCTTGGTCAACAGGGGTGCAAGGGGGGTGCAAAAAATCAGTATTACTATAATTGCAGTAAATTGTACTTTTATTACTATAATTGTATAATTGTACTTCATGTAAGCGTGCTGTATTTGTTCAGTCATTTTGTGGCCAGGCTTACATGAAAATTACACAAGATATTTAGCTCAGAAATATGGTATAATTTCAAAGGTTTTTCCTTTTTTTAAGTCAAACTGAAGCTCATAATTCAATGCTCAAATCGCAGGAAATGATATTTCTGGGGTTCTAATTTTCAAAATTTTCCGGGGGCACCCCCTGAGTCCCTGACCCCCTAGGGGCCTCGCGCCTTCGCCGCTCGATTCATCGGCACCCCCCTAAAAAAACACTGCTGGATCCACCCCTGTCTGGTACCATGTCAAATGTCATTATGGTATATAATTTACAAGTGGATATGTTTTGATTCATAAAGGGTGGAGCGGTTAAACCATCTTATGTTTGAGATTTTTTATATATTTCTAATCTTTGGCATTTTCCGACCAAAATTACATCATATTATCATGAGTTATGGTTTCATCTTAAAGGGATACTTCAGTCCAAACACAAATGAAGTTCATATGAAAGATCTTACTGACTTTATTTCCAAAGTTTCAGCATTCCTATCAATTTAATTAAGAAGATATGGCTAGTATTGAGTAATTTTTATCGGCAGTAAAGTTGTTTTGATGGAGATCACATAGTGATAGCTGTTGTGAATGCTCTTTGGACGAAAATTAGTCCAAGTAAACTATTTAGTTCCTCATGCAGGAAAGTAGAGGAGCTTCTTAGGCATAATACGAGATAGAATCACTCAGTGATGTCATATTTGAGAAACAAATATGGCGTCGAAATTGGACAAACTCTCCAACTTCAACTAGCCATATCTTCTTAACTAAATTGATAGGAATGCTGAAATTAACTTGGGAAATAAACTATAGTCAGTAAGATCTTTCATATGAACTACATTTGTATTTTGGCTGCAGCATCCCTTTAATACCTCTTTCCTGCTAAAATTGGTTTATTCTACTATTCACAGGAAGTGACGTCAACACATTCACTCATCTTCGTATTTCATGTAATATATGAAACACAAGGAAGAGTGTTTTTCATCAGGATATCCAAACACCGAGACGTTTGTTGAAAACCGAGGCGAAGACGAGGTCTTTTAACAAACTTCGGGATGTTTGGATATCCTGATGAAACACTCTTTCGAATATTTCATATTACATCTCAAACAAATCAGTATTTTAAGAGAAAATCCAGGTGAAAGTTGACTTAATTTATGTAATTTCTTCCTCCGATATCAAAACCTCCGTCTCGGTGCTGATTTCCTTTGTTTTCGGCTCATGAATTATTAATGAGTTCGAGATCGTTGAATCACTGTGCTATGTCTTTGTTAATTTCCTGTGAAGTTAACCAACTTTAACAGGAGAAAGCCTTCAAGATGAAACTTTAGTTAACGAAAATATAAAGTAAGTTTTATGAGAAAGTGATAAAGATTATAAATATATAAAAAGACCATGAGATGGATAGTTTAAAAACCTTAGCTAGTAAGTAGTGCAGCATGGATATTCCAGATACTTCATGGTCAAATATCTTAACACATATGTTACAAGTTTTCAATACTGACGCTACATTCTTGTAGAACTCGCCCAGTCTACATTCTTGTAGAACTCGCTCAGTTACATTTTAATGAATAACGGTTTATAATAAGGTTTGTTGCAAACACTGATCTACACAAGAGACTGGACAGACCATTTATTGTTGAGGGAGTGTGAGCACGCCATTTATCCCGGTCAGCGGCAAGCAATCGTCTTCTGGACGATCTTTTTTAGTATCCATGAGAGATGCCTTTATTACGATAATTTATTATATGTAGCCATCCATCTACCAAAATAGAGCATTTTGATTGGTTCCTGAGCGGTCGGAAACCAACAGCGGACCGCTCAGGTTTGGCGGGAAATTTTGGATTTTAAATTTTTGACAAGTTTTTAAATATTTTTTTTTAAATTCTGTTTTGTGAAACGGCTTTAAGTTTGAAATGTCTGAGAGTGAGGAGGACCCAGTCGCTGTTAGCCATTTTCCGGCTTTATTGAAAATGTTGAATTTTTGTAAACAAATTCTGTTTTATTAAATATCATTTAAGAACCAATTTGAATTTCTGTTTTTGCCATATAATAAATAGCTTATTGACTGAGCTTGTTCGGTCCGTACAGGAGGATACTGCAGGTCTCGTTCTTTTTTCGCTTGTTTACCTATGAAAAGTGCCTATGAAACGAAAATTAAGTTTGTTTTATTTGAAAGAACTTTTAAAATAATGAAGAATATAAATTTACAGTTCTTTCATATTTCACTTTGTTCTTGAGATATTTAGACTTATGTGATATTCAAATGAGATAGCTATGACGTCAAGGGGTTTGCAATACATTTTAACATATTGGAAAATCGTGTATATCTTTAAGATTATCAAACGAAATCACCTGAAACTTTGCATGTGGATACAAACCACTAAACTGGAGAACATCGTTCTAGTTTCAATGTTGCAATAGTAATAATATAGTAATAATATAGGTCTGGGACCTCTAAGTCTCTTTGTCAAAAATCTTTGTTTTCTGACATAGCTATGTGTTGCACCAAAGTTAAACTTCAGTTTAGAATTGGTTAAGTCAGTGAAAATATGCTAAACCAGTACCAACCCGCAAATGTTTGGGACGGAAGAGAAAACAAATAATTTTATTTTAGAAATCAAGATGTCTGAAAACTAATTTGTTACCATGGCGACCATAAAACTAGAACGATGTTCTCCAGTTTAGGTGTCTGTATCCACATGCAATGTTTCAAGTGATTTCGTTTAATAATCTTAAAGATATACACGATTTTCCAATATGTTAAAATGTATTGCAAACCCCTTGACGTCATAGCTATCTCATTTGAATATCACATAAGTCTAAATATCTCAAGAACCAAGTGAAATATGAGAAAGCTGTAAATTAATATTCTTCATTATTTTAAAAGTTCTTTCAAATAAAACAAACTTAATTTTCGTTTCATAGGCACTTTAATACTAATAAAAGGATCGTCCAGAAGACGATTGCTTGCCGCTGACCAGGCGTGCTCACCGTCTATCTCCGCCAACGTGTTCGTTCTGAAATAGCGTAGCATCTGCTGCTATTAATAGCTCAAAATGCGGACAAATAAACCAAATTTGACTCACAAATGATTGCAAATGCTATTTTCTTTTGCTATGGCTGTAAGAATTATGGGTAAATGCGGACAAAGATGGATACTGACGTCATCTCGACAGAGTGCTGTTGAATCTAGAACCTTTGAAACCAATTTTTGGGACCACATTATATAGTTTTACTATAGGTAACAGAGAAACAATGCAGATAGTGTCCTGATTCAATGAACTGCATGAGGTTGTAACAAGTTGTTTGTTTTTTGACCGTGAAGACGATTACAGATAACAAAATAATTTAGAGAAACTAAAGTATTTTTGTAGTTTATTTGATGTTGAAACCAGAAGGAAAATCTGACTTCTTCAGATTGAAATGACTAAAAGGGATCGCTCAAAAGGACCTTTCTGGTTTTGTCTGGTCTTTTTTTTTGGTTAGGGTTGAGATTAGACTATGGTCCTTTTGAAAATGGGAAAGTCCTTCTGAGTCATCCATTTTAGCCTTCTTTGAGACCTCAGTAATTTGGTAACTGATCTCAAAAATAGGACTGGATTGAGCTTTCTATTGTATCTGATGAGCTGATTTTGAAGCTTGCATATTTGCGATGTAAATTGATGAGTGATCATCAGAAGCTCCGAGTTTGCAAGCAAATCAAACTGTGACGCTCATGAAATATGTTTAGTGTCTGGCCGATATAGTTTGTTTGTTAACATTAAATGCATATAATCTTGAACCTAATTTGACGTCTCATATTAGGCTTCTCTCACTGGATAATTAGAGCCAACGGCGGCCATTACTAAGGGACCAAAGTCGCAGTAAATCTGTAGGTAGGCCATGAATCGTTTTACCCAGTAATTTGAAAAATGTCTTCTGGTCCTCTTTATAGTAAAATTATTTTGTCGATGGAGGATTGGTCTCTTAGTAATGGCGGACTTCCGGCTTCATTTTCTGAACAATAGTTACTCGATGCAGTCTTCTTTCTAGATCAGTGGTTCGTGTCCAATATATAATATATGCTTAAATAATTTCGTGTTACGAGAGATCTTAATACTAACCCAATACAACCCTAATACTAACTCCAACAACCCCAACCCTAATACTAACTCCAACCCTAATACAATACTAACCGTAACCCCAACTCTAATACTAACTCCAACAACCCTAATACTAACTCCAACAACCCTAATACTAACTCCAACAACCCTAATACTAACTCCAACAACCCTAATACTAACTCCAACAACCCTAACCCAACCCTAATACTAACTCCAACCCTAATACAATACTAACCGTAACCCCAACTCTGATCCTAGTATTAGGGTTCCTAGTAACATGAAATTATTTGTGCATATATTATATATTGGACATGAACTTATTACCAGTAATTAGCCATTTCGAAGTTGCGCAAGTGACCTGGTAATAATTAATTCACATTGCATGGACTGTTATGAAACAGTTCCCATGATGCAATGGCAACTTTGTTCTTACCAGGTCTCCAACGCAATGTGAATATTTTTAATGAAATAGTTTTTAAATTTTAATGGTTTGGAGAACTTTATTGAGCTTTTTATGAACTTTGTAGATGCGTGTTCAATAAACTTAATAGAGTATAGCTTGTAGTATGTGTGATTGTCTACAAATGTAGGGTGTAGTATGAAAAGGAGAAATAAGAGAACTTCAATGTGTTGAAAAATACTTAAGTACGTTTTCTATAACATGAACAGAAGTTCGTATCCTCAGAAAAATGATTCTGAGTCCCAGACAGGAATCGAACCTGTAACCTGATTGACGGCGAGACGTAGTCTAACCATTGAGCCACCGAGATCCAGGTTACAATGATGTACCGGTTTGATAGATTACATTATATAGCGACTGCCGCATAGGCAACACCAGTACATCATTGTAACCTTCGCTCCATCTGGGTCTAAGGACATCACAAAATAAGGTTTCCTGGCACAAGAAGTATTATCTCTTAAAGAGTTTTAAATTGGTTTACTTGAACGACTTTACTTCGAGAGAGAGTTTTAAATTGGTTTACTTAGAGAACGACCTAGTAGTTAGAGGAGTTAGAACGAATATATAAATCGGGCTAACTAAACTTAGCAGCTTGAATACATTTGTCCGTCAATCTCACGCCCAATCCCCCTTCGCGCCTCTACGCAGGCTAATTTGTCCGCCTGATCATAGACAAAGCGTAATTAAAGGATTACATGCAACTCCACAGACAAGAGGGCACACGTTTTTCTATAAACACAGAATAAATAGTACTATAAATAAATAAAATAAATAAATTATACACATTAAAGTCAGTGTTAAGCTACAGTCAGCTCTCGCGAGTTACGGTCGTCATGACGACGTGAGAATGCTCAGGGAAGAGCATATACAGTGTGTTCTTATACACCTGGGAAATTAAAAACACGGTCTTAATACACCTGGGAAATTAAGATAACTTGTAATTGTATGAAGCAGCATAACTGCAAAGAAACATGTTAAATATATTAACGTTTCTTTGCAAGTTATGTTCCTTCATACGTTTACAAGTTATCTTAATTTCCCAGGAGTATAAGACCATTTTCTAAGGGTTCAGTTTTTTGATACACACTGTACGTTGGCAGAAATTTGTTATGGATCACTTCCCATGGGAAGCCATCTGATTGTCTAACCCGAAATAACCCAAACCTGAAGGCACTCTCAGTTTATAGGCCAACGTGAAAGAGAATGCTGTGGGCTACACATGCGCAGTCAAGGTCCCAAAAAAATTGCGATACGTTGTCGTGACGCGCAAATACATTGCCCTCGTACCAGCCCACTTTTTATGTGGGATTGTTAAAACTTTACTGAGCGCATGAGTCTAACAGTCAATTTCTAATCCCACATGCTTAGTCTCTCTCACTGGACCTTTGTTGTTTTGGTGGTACGAAGGCAATGTATTTACTCGTCAGGGCAATGTATATGCTCGTTAGGGCAATGTATGTGTTCGTTAGGGCAATGTATTTACTCGTCAGGGCAATGTTGTGTTCGTCAGGGCAATGTATGTGTTCGTCAGGGCAAGTTAGGGCAATGTATATGCTCGTTAGGGCAATGTATATGCTCGTTAGGGCAATGTATACTATATGTTCGTTAGGGCAATGTAAATGCTAGTCAGGGCAATGTATGTGTTCGTTAGGGCAATGTAAATGCTAGTCATGGCAATGTATATGCTCGTTAGGGCAATGTGTGTCCTCGTTAGGGCAATGTATATCCTCGTTAGGGCAATGTATATGTTCGTTAGGGCAATGTATATGTTCGTTAGGGCAATGTATATGTTCGTTAGGGCAATGTATATGCTCGTTAGGGCAATGTATGTGTTCGTTAGGGCAATGTATATGCTCGTTATAGGGCAATGTATATGTTCGTTAGGGCAATGTATATCCTCGTTAGGGCAATGTATATCCTCGTTAGGGCAATGTATATGTTCGTTAGGGCAATGTATATGTTCGTTAGGGCAATGTATATGTTCGTTAGGGCAATGTATGTGCTCGTTAGGGCAATGTATGTGTTCGTTAGGGCAATGTATGTGCTCGTTAGGGCAATGTATGTGTTCGTTAGGGCAATGTATGTGCTCGTTAGGGCAATGTATGTGTTCGTTAGGGCAATGTATGTGTTCGTTAGGGCAATGTATGTGTTCGTTAGGGCAATGTATATGTTCGTTAGGGCAATGTATATGTTCGTTAGGGCAATGTATATGTTCGTTAGGCCAATGTATATGCTCGTTAGGGCAATGTATGTGTTCGTTAGGGCAATGTATATGCTCGTTAGGGCAATGTATGTGTTCGTTAGGGCAATGTATATGCTCGTTAGGGCAATGTATGTGTTCGTTAGGGCAATGTATATCCTCGTTAGGGCAATGTATATGCTCGTTAGGGCAATGTATATGTTCGTTAGGGCAATGTATGTGTTCGTTAGGGTAATGTATGTGTTCGTTAGGGCAATGTATATGTTCTTCCATATAATATGGAATATGTACGGAAGTAACTATCAAAATGCTGTCAGTTGGAAAGAGAACTCTTGGGATTCAAAAGAATTTATTAATCTCTTTGATTTACATGAAGATTGTTTTTATTTGAAGGACGTCGCCCTCAAGAATAGCGACCTTTAGATTGAGTACGAGTACGATTACGAAGACGAACTTTTATGCGCAGTGGAGAAACAACAATGGAAAAGAACCATGCGCAATGGTAAACTCGTCTTCAAACTCGTCTTCGTCCTCAAATCTAAAGGTCTCTAATGTCATCAAACTACTTAAGATCTATATAATTAATTACCTGATTCACAGATCAAGATGTAAAATTTTAATGATTTATGTATGGTAGTGTCTTCATAATTGTGAATTCACAACTAATAATATTATATCTAATATATATATTCGAACTCATTGGAGCAATTCATATAAAGATTTATCATCACTTTGTGTGCTCTGAGCTAGATGATTTGAATCCATTGGATTTTGTCCAACAGTCCCTTGTGCCATTGGGACTTGTGGTAGTTTAAGTTGCGGTCGTTGTGTTGTGGTTAGCTGCGGTACTACATTCATTTGTCCTTGATTGTACTGTATCGACGATTTATCTTTAAGTTGATTCACAGGTCGTTGGGGTAATTGGGTACGTACCGACGACTGCTGCAATGCATGGTTAAGACGTGAAAGCTTCTGTTGTTGTTGCTGTTGTTGCAGTTGTTGCAGCTGTAATTGTTGTTGCAGTTGTTGCTGTTGCTGTAGTTGTTGTTGCAATTGTTGTTGTTGTTGAAGCTGTTGTTTTTGTTGTTGCTGTTTTTGTTGTTTTTGTTGTTGTTGTTGCTGCTGCTGTAATTGTTGCTGTTGCTGTAACTGTTGAGGCTGCAACTGAGGCTGTAACTGAGTTTGTAACTGAGTTTGTAACTGTTGAGTTTGCTGTTGAGGTTGCTGCTGAGGCTGAGTTTGCAGTTGTTGTTGTAATTGTTGTTGCTGTTGTAATTGCTGTTGTAGTTGTTGTTGTTGCTGTTGTTGTTGTTGCTGCTGTTGTTGTAATTGTTTTTGTTGCAATTGCTGTTGCTGTTGTTGTTGTTGGATGCGAAAGAGCAGCTGTTGTTGATTGTGAATTGAGGACGTTGTCCCAGTTGCTTGAGCTTGACCTTGGCCAGTTACCTGCTGTTGTTGCATCGTTCGCTGCAGTTGCTGCTGCTGTAAGTTCAAAAAAGAAAATGAAATTATTTTATTAATAATAATTAATAATGATTTCAGTTTAAAGCTTAACGTTGGAGAACTCAGGCGAACAGCACAATTGTTTACTTGTAATACTAGAACTCAGGTTATAACTTCAACAATGTTTCTTCATTTATTTCATTGTTGTGCTACCAGAAGCCATAATTGTGTGGGGTGTGTTAACCCAAAATTTCCGAATGAAATATCCCTCCCCCCAATCTTGCAATAATAATCACAATACTTTGCCAATTGCCAAAACGACAAAAATTTATCACAGTTATTGTAGTAACGGTACTGTATTTTCCCCACATACTAAAACTATTACACAAAGTGTTAAAATTTGACCAATTACTTCCAGTAGCTAGATTAAGTATAAGACACAATTACAATGTTCGTCACACGATATCTGCATGTTAATTTACGTTCAACTGACAAGTTTTATGTTACATAGTACATCTAATGTACATTTAAACAGTATATTTTGACATAATCTCTTAAAATAGAGTTAAAGAAAACAGGTCCCAATTTTCCGGCTAGACCTGTGAATTTTCTTAATATATCAATTTTGTAAAAGTTGGGGGGGATACCCCCTTCACTACGGCCCTGCTACTAAACTTGCCACACGTCTCCCGATTATCCGCGCCCCACGCCCCACGCGTGAGACTTGGGGCAAGTCTACCCTGCTACTCAAGAAGAGCGAAGAAATTCCAGATAGATGCCTTGTAGGCGGCTATCACAACACTCTTTTTCGTCTTGTGATTCGATTTCAGATTGTAGCGAAACGACTTGTAGATAAATTACTTGTAGCGGCGAAACGTCCGCTGAATTATCAAGTTCGCCTCGTAAACTCCACCATTTCTCAAAAATGTACAAAGATGTAGAGTTCTGTTGCTTCTCTCTCTGCGTAATACATTCGAACCTCTATTAACCGGCCACCCTCTGTTAAACGGCCACGTGTCAAAGTCCAAAAATATTCCCAAAAATTTACTGTAGATTAACCCTCTATTGGTCACCTCTATTAAGCGGCCACTGCCACCTACGAGCGGTCGTAGTGTTTGCTGTTTCGTATTGTTTTTACCATAGGCGTACGGGCAAAATTTTGTAGGGGGGCTGAGCATAACTTGCCCGAATAAATGATGACGTCAATATTACTGAAGAACACGAATTGCCATCGTTTAGCCTAAGCATTATTACACATGCACGTTTTTCATTAATGTATATGAACATGCATTGTAAAAATGTACATTAGGGGGGTCCGGGGGCATGCTCCCCCGAGAAATTTTTGATTCCCTGAAAGTGTATTTCCTGCAATTTGAGGGCACTTTTCTCGTTTTTGCAGCCGCGGCAGTGTGCGGGATTCGAAGTATTTAATTACCGTTAAAGTAACACAGATTTTCCAAATTTAGACCGCGTGGATATCTCTCCTGAAATGCATAGAGAATGCGTTGCACGACGGCAGAAGAGAAGGAAGGAAAAGCAATTAGCCACAAAACCAAATGTACAAGATTACGTTTAGACAACGCCCGAACCAAGGCCTGGCTATATGCCACTTTTAACGATTGCTAAATCGCTTTTAACTAAATTGCTTTTAACGATTCCTATGGTTTTTACCTGTATTAAATGGCCAGCCTAATTTATTAGGAACAATTTTTACCGCAAGAGAACCGCAACTAAAAGTTGAGCTACTGTAAATTAGAGAGCAAAGCACACATGGTTGTTGTCAGTATATGTATTTCATTCAACACATGTCACTTGAAACCTCACTCAAGTTTACAGATGATCAAATTCAAAAACATTGTCAGTAATAAATTTTCAAAAACATCAAAAACATTGCTATCATGTCAGCTGCAGAGAACTTCGCATCAAATCCTTTTGTAGCTTTGTCTTCAGCAAACTGATTGAAAATGCATTTCCTGTGAAGCGATATTCACAAGGAACTTCTAAGCCATAGCCGCCACCTCTATTCACGTGCTTGCCCTTGATCATTGGTTTACCAGAGTTCGTCTTTCGTATTAGAAACTTTGTGAGCCAGATTGTGACATTAGTTTGGGAACATGTCCAATGACTTGAAAATACTCGTTCATTTCATTCGGATACGAGTTGGGTTTTTCAAAGTCTACTTGTTACTGTTATCAATGATTTAGAATTGATAATATTGATAATATTGATAATAGACGTCCATTGTTTGCGTTCCTCCATTAAGCGGCCACAAAGCCATTCCCCGAAGGTGGACGTTTAATAGAGGTTCGTATAGATAATTTCGCTGGCAGTTTCTAAATGAATGCCTTTCGCTTGAGGACGAACAAAAGAACTTGATTCAGATGAATCCTTCCATATTTAATCTTGCGTAAACTCGAGTTATGTTTATAACGTATCTGTGTCTTTGATATAAGCTTGGGACCGAGTTTATGCACTTAACACTCCTGAGTAAGGCCAATCTCGTTCCCAGAGCCTGGGATGAGGATCTTAAAATAGTTTATTTCGACTAATTTTCGTCCAAAGAGCGTTCACAACAGCTATCACTATGGTGATCGCCATCAAAACAACTCCACTGCCGATAAAGAATCACTCAATGACGTCATATTTTCAAATCCAATATGGCGTCAAAACCCTCAAATTTTCAACTTCAACTGGAGTATCCCTTTTAAGTACTGATCACTGCTGGGGTGTAAAGGGTTAACCAAATCAAAATGTTTGAGCAACAACACTCGAGGAGACAGAGATGTATTATCTTCGAGTCCAACGAGTACAAAACGCTGCGGCA